>OX424575.1:99698412-100075830 GCA_949152435.1 Gastracanthus pulcherrimus | reverse complement strand
AATACCCGATTATCATCGAATAAATAAATGAATTTAACTCTATTTACCTTTTATTTACTTACCTCACTCACTTCCTATCCTGTATATAAACTACCTTACTTCCATTTTTTTTTAAATTATGAAATAAAAATCTTTTATATTAAAAATATAATTTTCATTCGATCTTTCTTTCGTACTTACTTAGTAACTTCATACAAAGATACATTTATGAAAATTTTCGAGTCACGCGATTCACTATTTCCCGAGAAAATATCCAATAAAACGGACAAAAAATTTGTTTGTGCAACGGTAACACAAGTAATTTTTGATAGTTTTCTCTCACATTTGAAGTATAAAATGTATGTAAAGAAATGAGTGTTTAAAAATGTATAAAAGTGCTCCCTGTGAATTCGTGCACTGTTAATATACAGCACCCACTCACTGTTAAGCTAGGGTCGTAGCGCTTGAGTGCGATCGGATAGTGTGGAAAAGTGGTCCATGTACGTCCAGGTCCAGGTACTTATACGCAATTATATATGAAAGCTCACAGGAAGACCTTTAATTACAGTTGTCGCGGCACTCCTAAGGATGTTCTGGTCAAAAGTTATGTTCAATTGAAATTTATAGAAAAAATTAGGTGGTAAATGGGAGACTGTAAATACCAGCTGATCTTTCTTCAATATTTTTCGATGCTTACTTTTGATATTTGAAAACTTTTGGGAATTTTGAACCACTCTAATGTACACCCACTTCTATACGGAAACACACACACACTCATACACATATAAAAACACACATATATACACACATTCATATACACACTACTCAATTATATTCATATAATAGTTTTATTTTTTAATAGATTTTGAGACTGAACTAAATTATTCTTACGCGCACGTGTTTGGTAAAGATTGAGTGCCTCGCTGCACTCTCGCTTACGCTATAATTGCGTCTAAATTTATTGTTAATTTTATTTATTGCTAGGTCAGCTAGTGTCGCAGATCAAACACTCTCGTAGATAAAGACTTCGAGAGCGCATACAAGTAATTTCGATTACACTATCACAGCGCGCATACGTTGACCCCACACAATGCGATTCGCGTGCATTCTGTGCCGATCTTTGTGAGAAGAGTGGTGCAACAGGCGACCACGAGAGCGTCCGAGAATACCCGGGAAGGACGACAAACGGCTCCCCCCCTCCCCCGTACCGATTCGGTTGTATCCCTTGAAGAGGATAAAAGCGCGAATGAACCAGTGGAAGGTCAGGAGCTATACGCTCCAAGTAAGTACTTGCTGACTCTCTTCCTAGACTCTCAATTTCAGATCACCGCTGCTATCGCGGGCGCACACATTGCGCAACATCTGACCTAGCTGAGCTCCGAACACATAACAAACGTAGACTCAACTGTACACAGTCCGTATGGCTAAATAATCTGAATGAAATTTGTGATGCTTATTTAGGGCACACTTAGGGTTGCACATTTTTTATTTCAACATCCAGACATATATATATATATATATATATATGAGTCATTACAAACAAATTTTAAAAATCCGTACGCACTCGAGTCTGCGTTACTTGTCACCGATTTTATAATATGAAAGTACTTATGAAACGAAGTTCTCAAAATAAATTTGAGCCCCTAATGTCGCCTGTGTGACCCAGTAATGTTTTAAATTTTCAGACATAACCAAAAATGGCTATTTGCAAAAAATTCGGCGGAGCACCCCATTTTGATCAATTTGAACGTACCACGAAAGGATTTCTTCGTCTTTTTACGAAATTTAAGAAAAAAGAATATTAGACTTAGCAGCTTAATGGATCACCTTTACAGAGATGAATGTAAACCTGAAATTTTTTGCTTTTTAGTTTTAATTTGATATACCGCCTTATGTAATCGACATGGATTTCGGTGTACCAGGTCTAAAATTTTTCGTCTGGAAAAAACCTTTAACTCTTTGGTTGATACGTTCAAAATGCTTGCGTATAACCAAACACACTGCCTCTAAAAGATAGATACTAATTTCGAAAATCGTAAAGATGGCATACCTGTAACTTTTTTCTATTACAACCTTTTGAGCTCTTACTTTCAGAAAACATAGTTCAAACATCCTAGAAAACAATGCACTTGGTCTGGTTTTGCCTTCTGAACATATAGTATTACTATGCATTTCTTTTCTAGCTTGCTTTTTCCACCTAAAGTAAACGACATACTATTAACGTCTGATGTAATTTATGTGATGTATTATACATTATGGACAATTCTGTGTACATCCAAATGAAAGGTACTACTATCGCATGAACCAGTCGATTCTTGTGAATTCCATTTTCAATGTTTCGTAAACATTATTTTGTCCAACCGCTGTCTGTATAACTGCATTCAAATCATTTCTCCACATCGTGAGTATAAGCTCGTGTTTGAAGTTGACGACGATTATTCCATAGTCTTCAACAATTCCGTGTATCATACCTTGAGGTATAAATATACCGAAGTAGTCGTCATTCTTAGTAAGCTGCTGTCTCTCCTGAACGTCGAACCAACAAGCATTTTCGATAATCAGACTTTGACTGGACTTGAATAATATCCAACCTGTCATGAGAGTAGTCAACCCGACGTTCTTACAGATGTCGATCTCTACAGCAGTCCCATCTGCTTTTACTAATTTACCGCAAACGTGCAGAAAACTACGCTATGATAGAAGGTACAAGTCCTGGTATTGAATGGCAATTCGAATCTCATCGCTGTTGTTGAAACTCAAGGCTGTGTAAGGCTGATGAGCGTGCAGCTCGTTATAAGCCACTGATTCATCAAACGTTACATCTGACTATATGCTTATAATTTCTTCCATTTCCACAACAAGGAAATATGCAGGCCACTTTCGACGACTTTCAAATTGAGACATTTTAGAGAATGAATGTTTTGCCGTGTTAGCGCTTTGATGATTCACTGATGACTGATCGCTGGTAGACATGTCGATCTACTTATACAGCCTCTGCCATAGACGATCCCCATCCCGCTTGCTTGTGATGAAGTCTGATTGTAATGATTTCGCTTCGAAAATTAACCAAATGTTCGTTTTAATCGACTATACGCTCGTATGAGTAGTCTATGTTCTTGACGGTGACCGAAAGGTAAATGACTTGTGATGGAATTTCAATAATCATATATCCGGGCAGTACTTCAGGGAATAACTCGTGTACAGTGTTCACCGGTTGACCGTTTATATAGGCACCGTACGTGATGTTACAATCTACTTGTTGAACGTTTACGGGCATTTCTGAACCAGCTTCCACAATTTTATTTAGCTTTGTAAAGAACTTGTTCCACACACCTATTCCAAATTTTGACTTTAATTTCATGACGTTCGTTACAGCGTCAGCAGCAACCTTTTTACCGATTACTGCGTCTTTTCACAAAACTCGCTGCCAAGCTTTATCAGCAATTACTTGATCTGCAGCTTTTCTAGCCTTAACATTTTCACGGTTCTTCGAATAAGCTATATCGTGCACCTTACAAGCTGAATGGAAAGGATTGATCCCCGGATCACCTCAAGCAAGACGTTTAAATAATTCAAAAGGATTTATACAATGTACTACCACCGATAATCAGATTAATATTTTCTTTTCTTTTAAACTTGAAAATAACTACTACAAATTATATAGTCAAATATTTATACTACAATATATTAGCTTTATAGAAATTAATCACGAATGAAAACTAAAAAAAGTAGTGAAGTCAGTTACATAGTATATACAGTGCGTCTCATAACTATAGGAACACCTGATTGTTATATGTTTCAAGTAGCTTATGTTTTGAGAAATAGTACATATATCGGTAAAACTTGTTCTAACATGTTATAACTGAACATCTCTGATGAATTTCATTGATATAAGGTGTTATAAGGCAAACAAATAATTTTTTTATTAACTTGATTTAAAAAAAAAAATTAATTTTACCGTATCATAACTATAGAAACACTTTAAAAAATCTCAATCATTTCCTGTGGTAATTTTTTTACCGGTACTTTATATTACTTTTTTATAAAATAACACAAATTCAACTGTTCAAAACATCGTCTTGCCACTTTAAAACATAAAACTTTATTGACTTAAACAAATTAATCGAACTTTAATTATATTTTAATACTTTGCATGTACACCATTTGCTTGAATTAGTTAAAAAATGCGACTCTGCATACTAGCGACTAATTTTCTAATAGTGTCTGGATGAATTTCACGTCATGCTTGCAGAACTGCATTTTTCAACGCTCCAACAGAGTTATACTGCTTGTTATTGGCATACATTTTGCGAACAAGAATACCCCAAAGATTTTCAATAGGGTTCATATATGGGAAACACGCAGGCCAAATCAAAACTTCAATGTCATTATCGATAAACAAATTTAACAACAATAACTTTAACTAGGGTCCATTCACTCCCAAAATCTATCTCAAAGAAACGTGCTCTCTCGTAGACGCTGGGACAGTCAGTGGCGAAAAATCGGAGAGGCCGGAAATCTTTACCAAACTTCGACTTTTCTTCGACTATCTTCAGCCCACACACACTTGTTGCTTCCGTCCTTATCTTGTTTTCGATTCGCCTTGATTTCCTTTAAATTAGAAAATCAAGGCTAAATCTACTGCGGGTTGAGTCTGCGTACAGCGCGTGCGAAATATGAATTTGTAATTGCGAGTATGCTATAACCCGGCGCGTATATCTATAGCGGCCGTTTGGCTTTTCGTCGCCGCTGAGCCCTCGCACTTGGCAGCGGCGGCGTGTACGCGCGGGTCTACGATATGGTAGACCGGGAGCTTCAGATGGCTCGCGGCGAGGCGGCTGATAGCTCTCCCATGATCTGTCGGCTGCCGCGTCTCTCTCTCTCTCTCTCTCTCTCTCTCACTCTCACTCTCACTCTCGTGGCAACAGCCGGTGTTGTATGCCTCGAGGAAGCTGCCGTTGCTACAGCGAATCCTCTCTCCTCCCGCGGCAGCGTGCATCGAGATAAAGGACGGGTCGAGCGCGCGTGTGTGTAGGTTCCATGTGTGTGTGTGGGACTTCTCGTCAGTGCTCCTCCTGTTGTAGTCGGTGGATGTGTGTATGTGTGTGTCTGTGTGCGTGTGCGCGTGACGGTGCCCGTGTTCTTCCTCGATCGCGATTCTCCTTCTTCCAATTCCCTCAAACAAAAATAATAATAACCCCCCCCCCCCCTCGTTAATAATAATTAAAATAAATATTTTAATGCTCGGCTCTGGTGGCGGCGGTGGTAAGGTCATGATTGACTGCCCCGTTTTTAAATAAATATTTTGTCGCGAAATACGCGTCAGAATGTGAAGTATTTACTTTTATTACTCCCTTTTTGAAGTATCCCTCGTCTCTGCTCTCGTCTCGTTCGGAATTTGGGTCTTTTGAAAAATTTAATAATATATTTGGACACTTGCTATATGATTTTAAATAAGTTTATTTTAATCGATAATTGAAGATTGATAAACGTTCTATTCTTTTGCAACTTTTCGATCGAATTATAAATTGAAGTAATATAACAAATATCATCGATTTTCAGTGCAAGTTAAGAATGGTATAATTCGTTAGATTTAGTTTGTTATAGACAACACAGGACCACAATATGAAAGCGGTGTGGAGCATTTCTGATATCAATAGATTTTTATGTTTTTGGTGCAGCTGATCAAGATGTCGGTGTTCATATGATCCCAGCACATCTGGTTCAACGTCAAAAGAAGATCCAACCCTTTAAATCGATCGATATCCATTTTTGACTCCGTATTCTGAAAGACCGTAAAATTTTACGTCCCGAGAAGACACGACCTTTTCATCAAAGTGACACATAGAGGACATTTGAAGGACATTTGGAGGTTAAATCCGAGTTTCGAACTTCGAGGCTGATAATAAGGCAATAAATAGGTGTCGGAAGAGTAGATCTTTATGTTTTAGGGTCGCTGACACGATGCCAGTGTCCATATGAACCCAGCACGTCTGGTTAAAGGTCAAATGAAGGTCAAGCTCCATAACTCGATCTATATGCTATTTGACCCCGGATTAAGAAAGACCGGAAAATTTTACGTCCAGAGACGCTTCGATCTTTTGGTCAAAGTGATCCTTAGAGATTATTTGAACGACATTTGGAGGTCAAATCCTTGTTTCGATCTTCTAGGCTGATATTACGGCAAAAAATAGGTGTCGGAAGAGTTGATCATTATGTTTTTGGGGTCGCTGATCACGATGCCAGTATCCATATGAACCCAGCACGTCTGGTTCAAGGTCAAATGAAAGTCCAACCCCTTAAATCGATCGACATACTTTTTTGACACCGGATACTGAAGGACCGGAAAATTTTACGTCCAGAGACGCCTCGACGTTTCCGTCACGGTGACCCTTAGAGGTCATCTGAAGGACATTTGGAGGTCAAATCCTTGTTTCGATCTTCTAGGCTGATATTACGGAAAAAAAATAGGTCTCGAAAAAGTTGATCTTTATGTTTTTGGGGCCGCTGATCACGATGCTCGTGTCCATATGACCCCAGCACGTCTGGTTCGAGGTCAAATGAACGTCAAACCCCTTAAATCGATCGATATGCTTTTTAGACACCGGATTCTGAAAAACCGGAAAATTTTACGTTCAGAGGCGCTTTGACCTTTTCTTCAAACTGGCCCTTAGAGGTCATCTGAAGGACATTTGGAGGTCAAATCCTTGTTTCGATCTTCTAGACTGATATTACGGCAAAAAATGGGTCTCGGAAGAGTTTATCTTTATGTTTTTGAGGCCGCTGATCACGATGCCAGTGTCCATATGACCCCAAGCACGTCTGTTTCAAGGTCAAATGAAGGTCAAGCTCCATAAATCGATCTATATGCTATTTGACCCCGGATTAAGAAAGACCGGAAAATTTTACGTCCAGAGACGCTTCGATCTTTTGGTCAAAGTGATCCTTAGAGATTATTTGAACGACATTTGGAGGTCAAATCCTTGTTTCGATCTTCTAGGCTGATATTACGGCAAAAAATGGGTCTCGGAAGAGTTGATCTTTATGTTTTTGGGGCCGCTGATCACGATGCCAGTGCCCATATGACCCCAGCACGTCTGTTTCTAGGTCAAATGAAGGTCAAGCTCCATAACTCGATCTATATGCTATTTGACCCCGGATTAAGAAAGACCGGAAAATTTTACGTCCAGAGACGCTTCGATCTTTTCGTCAAAGTGACCCTTAGACGTTATTTGAACGACATTTGGAGGTCAAATCCTTGTTTCAAACTTCTAGGCTGATAATAAGGCAATAAATAGGTGTCGGAAGAGTTAATCTTTATGTTTCTGGGGTCGCTGATCACGATTCCGGTGTCCATATGACCCAGCACTTCTGGTTCAAGGTCAAATGAAAGTCAAACCCCTTAAATCGATCGATATGCTTTTTAGAGCCCGAATTCTGAAAAACCGTCAAATTTTGGGTCCAGAGACGCTTCGACCTTTTCGTCAAAGTGAACCTTAGAGGTTATTTGAAGGTCATTTGGAGGTCAAATCCTCGTTTCGAACTTCTAGACTGATATTAAGGCTAGAAATAGGTGTCGGAAGAGTTGATCTTTATGTTTGTGGAGTCGTTGATCAAGATGCCGGTGTCCTTATGCAATTTTAACAATTGGAGAAAATCGCAATTTTAACAATTTGAGGAACTTGACCAACAGTAGGGGCATCGATAATAATAGAAGCAATTATAGAAATAATGACAGCAACATTCTACTTAATGATGAAAAGATCAACTCTGTTAGCACCAGCAATGGTAGCGGCAACAAGGAGCTGCCAAGCTGCCCACGCCCAGTAGCAACGGCGCGCCGTCAACCACCAATCGTAAACATCGATTGCCCCCAATTGAAGCAGGGGCAAGGCAAGTTCTATGCTGATTTAGGAGCCGACATCTCCTTCGTGAAGATCGGGCATTTAGAGCCTGACCGCCCAATAGACAGGCAAAAAATTATAGAGATAAAAGGAGTCACTCCGGGAGCCTCTTATACATTGGGTCAGGCCCAAGTAGCATTACAAGGTCTTAAGTGCACAGTTCATGTGGTATCCAACGATTTCCCCATAGAGAATGCGGGAATAATCGGATGGGATATAATGGACCGCTACGAAGGCTGCGTAGATGCAGCCACAAAAAGTCTTACACTCGGCAGTACGCCCGTACAATTTAAGACGAATGAAAGATTAACCGTGCCTCCAAAAGTAAAGATGATAGTCAGTGCCAAGGTTGCAAACAACTATGTAAAAGTAGGTTGGGTTCCACTCATGAATCTGCATAAAAATTTACTTTTTGGTACTTTTATTGTCGAAATTAGGATCAGCAGACTTTTGCAGAGTGCATAAATATTAGTGACCAGGAGATCTCGATTGACGCCCCGATAGTTGAGTTGCAATAATGCAAATCGAACGTAGAGAACCTGCTCTATCAAGCCGACGGGAACGGCTCAGCTGATAAGGCACCTATGTTTATGGCATGCTTGAGACGCATATACGAGGCAGATAAACAAAGAGAAAAGTATAAAGAAGTAAGGGACCTAAACGACAAGCTGCTGCACAACAGCAATCGCCGCAAATAGACGGTGCAGAAAATCCTAGAACTGGCAAATTTAGAAGGATGTAATGAATAAGAGATAAGTTACATTACGGAAATCGTCGACGAGTATGCTGGAGTGTTTGGCCTCGAAGAAGAGCCCCTTCCTGCGACTCACTTGATCCAGCACATAATCGAACTTAAATCGAACAAGGTAATTCGATCAAACAGATTACGATTTCCACCAGCCCGAAGGAAGAATATGATTAGATAGATAAACAAATTGCGGGAGCAAAATATAGTTGTACCATTAAGGTCAAACCATTCGTCAGCGCTTTGGATCGTGCCAAAAAAGCCAGATGCGCAAGGCAATAGAAAGTTTAGATTGGTCACGGATTTCAGAGCCTTGAACGAGGAAACAGAAGGCAGCTGACACCCCTTACCATTTACAAGCGATATACTAGAACACCTAGCCTCAGCGAATTATATAACACTAATGGACCTGATGCAGGGCTATTACCAGATCGAGATGCATCCCGATTTAGCATATCTTACGGCTTTCCATGCTCCAGATGGTGAGCACGGACAACAGCTGCTCGAATTCAGTAGAATGGTAATGGGGCCTAAGAACGCCACATTTACCTTCATCAAGACCATGTCCTTAGCTATGACAGGCCTGCAAGAAGAAGAGGTCGAGATCTATCTCTATGATTTTGTGGTTTTCGGCGAGACGCTAGAACAGCATAACACCAGATTGCGCCGTCTGCTGAAAAAATTACTGGAGGCCAACTTGACAGTAGAGCCAAAAAACTGCCAGTTTTTAAAGAAAGAAGCGCTCATACTGGGTCATAAAGTGGGCGGCGGGCTGATAAAAACATACCCCAATAAAATAGCTGCTATGGACAAATACCCGGTACGGACTGAAAATTTTGCTAAAATAGTCCAACAGATGTTTAAATTTCTGCAAAAAGGAGTGTAGTTTCAGTGGGTTCCAGAGCAGCAAGGGACGTTCGACACACTCAAGGGCATGATGAGCAGCGAGCCAGTAGTGAGAACACCTGATTTATCGAAACCATTTATAGTATCAACCGATAGTAGCGTATCCCACTTACGACGAGGAGTTATTGGCCGTAGTCTTTACCGAAGAACAGTTCCGCTACTATCTGTTCGGCCGTAAATTTACTATTGTAACAGACCGCGAACCGTTAAAGCATTTTCACACAACCAAGTAGCCCGACCTGCGTTTTAACAGGTTGAAGGGAGCCCTCATTGGCTACGACTTTGAAGCAATTTATCGTCCAGGCGAGAAAAACGCAAACGCTTACGCTCTTTCGCGGAACCCAGTCATCAAAGAAGGGGAAGTGAATCCCGAACTTTCAAGCGTAGAGCTCTAGAAATTCGCAAAACAGCAGAATGCAACCGAGCCCGATGAGGAAGCAGATATACCACTTCAAAGAATTTTTAGAACGCGAGCAGTCAAGAAAAAAGGAATTGATCGCGATAAAAACGCTAAGCAGTACAAGACAAGCTCAGAAGACTCTGAAAGGCAAGAAGCCCCAAGGAAAAACCGTAAAGAAAAGCTCACCATGGATAGAGTAAGCGAGGTGATGGTCGTAAGAAACGAGTTCGACGATTTTTATCTATGTTGCGTGACTCAAGACATATGCTGGGAAGACGAAGACACCCACGTACAGTGGTTCACAGAAGAGCCCAACCGCAAAAACACGTTCTCCCCAGATTATCGCAGTACAATAAAATTAGCATGCATTATAACAACAACTGAGTTAAAAAGGATAGAGAAAAATAAACATATACTCAATAAGGAAGAGCGCAAACAAATCACGGAAATCCTGCGAGCCTCGATCGAGTTCAGTGCTAGCCTATAGCAGAAGGTACCGCAAGCAGTATCGGAAGGGCAAGACGAGCCAATGGCGACCAATACGGCCTTGAGCTCATCAAGTTCTTCCGAGACAGAAATCGTCATGTCAGAGCCCGTGACGCCAACTTTTGCTAAGTCAATTTCCGCGTCGAGGACAGCATGAGGCTACGCCACGAGATTGAGCAAAAAAAGCAAGGGTCGCACGGAGCCCTAGCTATTCGAGCCCAGCGACTCGAGCGGCGACTCCGTTACTCCCCCGCCACGACCCAAGACGCAAGTGCTGGAACAATAGTCCTGGCGCTCACCGCTAAGAGCTGTCTTCCCTCAGATAGGCAGCAAACTTCACGCCAAACTGACAGTAGATATATAGTAAGAAAAAATAGCAGGAAGGAACGGGGGTCCATATAAACATCTGGTAAGCGAAATCGTCCACAGATTCCACGAAAGAGAGTCCCACTGGCCCCGCAAGCGGTCAGGCCCCGAGACCGAGTACAGGAAAGGCAAATAGTCAAAATCCAATCGCCGATCTGGCATTGACCTAAACATATCGCCGCAAAATCCACGAAAAACTAGCTCCGGCTAGCTCCATTGATGTTGCGGATGAGCCTTTGTCCGAGGTTACTCTTCGTCCTCGTTCTCCATCAGGATATCATTCGGCGTGGCGGTGAACCGGTCGAGGATATCGCCAATATCCCGCGGAATTACGACCGCAGAATCGATTCGTCAGGCATATCGGTGAAACACCGCCAGGCTCGCCGTCAGGAAGCAGCTTCAAAAGCAAGGAGTCTGCAGCTGGGCGGGCCGGCTTTCCTGCAGAAAATCTTGCGGCAGCCCCGCAGGTAAACGGCCCCGTCAGCAATATCGATAAGCCCGACGGCATCGATAGTCGCGTAACGACCGCAGTAAGGGATGGTTACCTGAAGCGTTACGTCGTTGCCAATGTACGGCCGCCTCGTGAGAAGCCACCATGGGTAGCTCCGGACGACCACCTCTATTCGTTCACTTACTTTTATTAAATGAACATACCTTTCGTTTCCGTGAAAATCTAGTATACGAGGTCTGTCCCAAAAGTATCCGACCTACGTTCATATCTTCGCGCGGAGAGACTCAGGCGACCTCTAGAGGGTACGAACGTCACCAGCAACTCCTAACCTTCTCGTCAGTAGCCTGAGATACCGATGAAACGTCTTAGTTCCCGCGCAGCGTGTATTTGTTCGTCGCAATTTGCTTATTTGAACATGAACAGCGAATTTGCATAAAATTTTGCTTTAATCTCGGTAAAAGTTGTGCGGAAATTATTGAAATGTTGCAAAAGGCCGCACATCTGTTGACAGTGATCCTCGTTCATCAAGTCAATGTTTGTTTTTTTCGATTATGAGGGCGTTGTGCACCACGAATATGCCCCTACAGGCTAGGCAATCAATAAAGAGTACTACGTTGAAGTTTTGAAAAAATTACGCAATGCAATCAGGAGAAACCGACCGCAACTTTGGGAAACCGGTGACTGGCTTCTTCGTCAGGACAATGCTCCAGCGCACGCATCAAACCTTGTGCAGCAGTATTTATTGAAACACAGTGTTGCGCAGCTCCGCCAGCCTCCATACAGTCCTGATATAGCTCCCTGCGACTTTTGGCTGTTTCCTCGATTGAAAATGCCGCTTGAAGGACATCGATTCGACAATAAACAGACTGTTGAAACTAATGCGACGAGTGCACTAAAGGCGATTCCGAAGTCTGACTTTCAAGAGTGCTTGAATAAGTGGAAACATCGATATGAGCGTCTTGTTCAATCAAATGAGGACTACTTTGAAGGATGCCACCCCCCGGATGACGAAGAATAAATCAAGCGCCGAGAAATCGAGGTAGGTCGGATACTTTTGGGACAGACCTCGTATTTAACATCAGCGGATAACTTTATAACTACGGAGATATCAGAGGCCTTAATATATGTTTGTTGAATTTTATAAATTTTATAATATTTACAAAATTTTCGTAACTATAGCTTTTATAACGCACTTATCAACGTATTTGTTTCAGTTACAAAATCTTATAAAATGCTTTCGCGAGAATTTTTGATTCTTTCGATTAATAACTGATTCGTACTTCGCACGTACATTCTTTGCCGCCGCGGTGAGACGCGAATTTGTTTATTTCTTACGTATACAATCGCAAGATACGTCACACGACGTAACACCTCGGAAACTTTTGAGATAAGAATTAAACAATTGACAATTTAACAATTTTAACAATTAACAATTACTTTTAACAATTTTAAATGAATTGTAAAATAAACAAAAGTAATCAATAACAAATGATTGTTAATTGTTTATAAAAATAATTATATTTACGTTATCAATCTCATATTATAATAGTTATAACATACATAAAGTAATATATATAATTCATGAAAACTCTTACATATATATGAATATCTTAAATTTGAATCGCTATATATTCAATAATTTGCGAAATATCCTGAGTGAATAGAATATTGAAAGGAGCGGATATAGTAGTTTATATTTTTGAATATGTTAAGACAATAACATTATTTTCTTGATTATTTATATATATATATATATATATATATATATATATATATATATATATATATATATATATATATATATATATATATATATATATAAATAATCAAGAAAATAATGTTATTGTCTTAACATATTCAAAAATATAAACTACTATATCCGCTGCTTTCAATATTCTATTTATATATATATATATATATATATATATATATATATATATATATATATATATATAAGTACTATATAATATATATACTGTATATATATAAATATATATACATAAGTACCAATTGTCGACTCGGTATAGATCGGACGGAGCCCGATACTCTATTCGAACTCGGTAAATTTGAAAGCGGAATGTTCTCTAGCTGATCTACAAAAGAGTATCAACCGAATGTGTGTTTTCATCGACTAGCGAGAACGTGGCCGCATGCGGCCGTCGTCGAGCGTTCTTGCTGTGTTATTCGACGTAGTGTGTGTGCGCGAGACGTCAATGCAAATTATTTATCGTACCCTTGTTCCTGGTTTTTTATGTAGATTTATATTTTGTTCAGTGTAAAATAAATTTAGGGTTTTTTATGCCGTCAAGGCTTTTTCCCATAATAGTGTGTTTAATTTACCGACCTAACCTAAATATAAAAATTCACAATAAATAAAAATGTAAAATAGAAACATCAAGCCTTTATCGAATCAATTCACAACGATCTTAGCGGTGTGGATAGAAAATGATAGTCATTCACTATTATCATGTAACAATATAACGCTAACTCCAGCGCCAATCTAATATACGTCTAAGTTAAGTTTGTCTGCAATATAAGTCTAATTCAAATTTGAGTGCAATATGATTCTAACTCGAGTTACGTGCAACATAATTCTAGCTCGAAAGTGAGCAGAATATAATTCTAATTCGAGGCTGCGTTCATATAATTCTAACTCGGGCATGTATGCGATATGAGTTAAGGGGCACACCACTTATAAAATATAATCAAAAGTATTTGACGTACAACTTTCAAACATAATTTTTAAACATTATAAAACCGAGGGAGCATATTCGGCGGCAAATTTCCTATCGAAGTAGGAAACAAGAAAAAACGATTTTTCTTGATTTCAAAGGAGTTTCCACCTTAAGCCTTATATTTTACCAATTAAAACCAGTATTATGTAAAATTTTGATAGTTTATTGAAAAACTATATACCTATAGCAATACGCAGATTGCAGTTATCCGTAATAACACTGTATTGACAGGAATTCCGAGTATTTTGATATTACGATGTTTGCTTAAAAAAATGAAAAATGCACTTTAAATCTTTGACAGTAAGGGCCGCCAAAAAGTTTGCATGTCGTTCAACCGAGTTCACGATATTTCTATGTTTGGAATGGTCTAAAGAACCGAAAAAGTTTGGTCTAGTAAATGTACCCCTCCAAATAATTTTTGCCACTTTTGGGACCCAGTTGTTTCAGTTTCCCGCGGTACTGCTAATGTATCATTTTAAATATTTACATATTTAGCTTCAATAACTTTAAATGTATGGGCTTAAAAAATAGTGAAAAAATTAACGACCATTCTACATAACAAAAGGCACATTTTTATCGAAATAGAAAAAAATTTCTATGTTCTCGATTTCCTAGAGAATAATCCACATGTATATTATCAATATATGGCCATATTTAGCTCCAAACAACTTTAAAGATAGGGAGTTAAAAAAAAATCCGAAAAAATGTACAATCATTCTACATACTAAAAGAAATTTTTTTTCTGAAATTAAAAAGAAAAAATTTTTTGTTTTCTATTTCCCAGAGAATTATCCATTTCTGGGTGGGTCAAAAAGTGGGCTCTTTTTAAAAGTATGATTTAAAAAAAAATAAAGTCGTTGATACCGAAAATAGAAAATATGATGTAATAATATTAATCACATATATAAAGAAAATAAAAATGAGCGAGTTAAAAAAACACTTTTATGTAGTTAAAAACATATTACATTGTTGAAAGTTTCTTATAACCAATTCTATAAAATTACAAATTAATAGAGTATAACTTTCATTTAATATTGTTTGATATATATTAGCTTACATGAAGTATCTCTTGTTTAGCAGAAATTAAAATTTTCATCGCTTATTACAGAATTTGAACAATTATGATCTACGCTTAAAAAGGTTAAAATATTGTTTATTTATATATTTGTCGTATTCGATATTACCGCCTTCGATTGTTTTAGTACATTTAACGTAATCGTTGCACGGACAAGACATTTGTGTTGAACATATTTTTTTAGTAGTTTATTTATTTAAATGCACCAGATGCATATGAAATTATGAAAAAAGTAAAGTTCCTCTGTCTTTTTAAACGACAAATTCGATTTAAATATTTATTTTTCAAACTGAATGCTCCTTTAAAGAATTTATCGCTGGGCAGACAGGACATATAATAAAGGTACGGTAATAGAAGTGCAACATTAACTAATTATTTGTAGAAAACAATACTAATAAATAAGTATGTGTGAATTTTTTTTACAAAATGTATATAAGAGTTTCAAGTAGGAATCGGTTGCATTTTAATACAACTTTCTTTGAATACAGCCCGTGGAACGGACAAAACATCAAAACTAGGGGACACATTTCGAAACAACAATACATAAACAGAATACACGCATTAAAAGATTGAGTTCTTTCCTCCACAACAGTTTTGTGGAGGAATAGGCAGAAGAGTGTACATGTGGTGGGGGGTTAGCTAATGTCATAGCGATTGGGTAGCATATACTTCTGTATCTCCCTCCCTTTCTCCCTCTCTCCCTCTCTCCCTTTCTCTCTTCCTTTCTCTCTTCCTTTCTCTCTTTTTCTCTTTCCCTTTCTCTCTCTCTCCCCTCTCTCTCCCTTTCTCTCCCTCTCTCCTTCTCTCTCTCTCTCCCATTCTCTCTCTATCTCTCTCTCTTCCTATACCACACATACATGGATAGCGGTGGTTCACGCGCAAGCGTTCGCCGTACCATGCGCGCAAGCCTTTCTCTCTCTACACACGCGCACACGCAAGCCTATAAACTCACACACGCACGCAAATATCCACACAAAAGTCTTTCTCTGAAAACACCCACGTACACACGTACACACATACGCGCGCATACACACAGACACACACATACGCGCGCACTGTCACAGCGATAGTGTAGCGGTGATTCGCGCGTGGCGGCACGCTTTCTCCCTCTCTCCCTCTCTCCATTTCCATCTCTCTACCTTTCTCTCTCTCTCTCTCTCTCTCTCTCTCTCTCTCTCTCTCTCTCTCTTACATAACTTGTGTATGTGAGTATATGTATGTGTGTGTGTGGGTGTGGGTGTATGCTGTACAACTCGTTTGTGTATATCTGTGTGTGTTTGTGCTCAAAAGAGAGAGAGAAAGAGAGACAGAAAGAGACATACACTGGCGCACATGCATACACACACACACACACACACACATATATATATATGGGTCAATCCATGCCAAAACGCACACGGCTCTGCCCAAAAATGGTAAAGACTTAGACAAACTTGTATAGGGTCGAAATTTAGGGTTTTTTATGTAGAATCAATAGCTATGTGGCGCTTTTCATAATTTTCAAAATGGCGGTCCCAAAAACCCGATTTTCTGACCAGTTTTCCGAAAATTTTCCGATTAATCGTTCATAAAAATATAGATAAAAGACAAAAATTGTGAATAAAGGTCATTTTATATGTTTTTGGGTACGCTGAATCCGAATCCGCTGACCGTTTAACCTTATCACTCCAGGATTTGCACTAACCTCAAAAAATACCTCAAAAACGCTAAAACAGGCATGATTATGGCTACATAAAGGTTCGTGACGATGCATTTGTTCGTTTCATGGGTCGGGTATTTCATAAATATATGGTCACGATTCTTCATCTGGCCGTCATCATGCTCGCTGAGCATTTTTGAAGTACTTTTTGAGGTTAGCGACAAATTTTGGGTTTGTCGGGCTAAACGGACATTAGACTTAAAATCAGCGATCTCGAAAACGTATAAATTAATGGTCACGATCCTTAATTTGGCCGTAATCATGCCTATTTGAGCGTTTTTGAAAAATATATTGAGGCTAGGGGCAAATTTTGGACTGAACGAGCTGAACGGACCTTGGATTTGAAATACGTGACCCTTGAAACGAACAAATGCATCGTCACGAACCTTTATCTAGCCATAATCATGCCTGTTTGAGCGATAAAGGTTAAACGGTCAGCGGATTCGGATTCAGCGTACCCGAAAACATATAAAATGACCTTTACTCACAATTTTCGTCTTTCATCTATATTTTTATGAACGATTAATCGGAAAATTTTCGGAAAACTGGTCAGAAAATCGGGTTTTTGGGACCGCCATTTTGAAAATTTTGAAAGCGCTACATAGCTATTGATTCTACATAAAAAACCCTAAATTTTGACCCTATACAAGTTTTTCTAAGTCTTTACCATTTTTGGACAGAGCCGTGAGCGTTTTGGCATGGATTGACGCATATATGTACACGTGGTGTGGTATAATAGCGCGCGCACGCACGCACGCACGCACGCACGCACGCACGCACGCACGCACGCACGCACTTACGCACCCACGCACGCACGCACACACACACACACACATACACACACACACACACACACACACACACATAAGCGAGTAGTGCAGATCTACCACTCTTCTTTTTTATTTATAATTATAATTATAAAAAACTAACCTTTTTATTTATCGGCTGTACCTGAAAAAAGCGGAGATCGGGAATCGAACTGGTTACGCCCGAGTAACAGTCCACCAACCAAACCACGAAGCTACCGACGAACTGCTCGCTCCCACTCATTCCAGTTGTAATTTACAGCGATAATGTGGGTAAGAGAGAAACCTGATATACACTGGCACGCGTCAATATCACCGCCATTATAGTACCGGATGAGAAAAGGATTATCTTTATCGGCTTGGTATCCGAATGCCACCATGCAGGGGAACTCCCCTGGAGTGGCTCGTTCACCATTGAAGATGTTGGGAATAACCTTTTCACCATCTTCACCAACGATTTCGTTCTCGTATTCGTGGCAAGCCGGAGAAAAAATGAATTGCTGTTTAATGTTTATTCTTTACTGCATTAAAGACAACTCGAAAACGGTATAGTGATCGAGGTAATGGCATAGAGCAAAATTTTACCACAAGGAAAATCCATTTCTTTTCCTTGTATTTTGATCTACTTTTTTTTATTTTTTAAAATCAGAATTTTTTTCGTGAAATATTAGTTCGCAGATCTACTGCATTGTATATTATTGTAATTTTTTTATCAAAACAAGTGCAATAACCAATCTATACTTCGCATATTTCGTTTCTAGAAGTAAGAAACGAGTGTAAAATAAATTCAAGTTTTTGCGAATACCGTATGCAATTTTTATCTTTGTTTCAGTGCCTAAATTTTAAGTAACACTTAAAGAACACACGAAGCAATCCCAATCACATGGTACACGCACGCGCTCATCGATCGCAACGAATACTGTGCGAGCGATCAGATTGTATTGACGGTATATTCATATTAAACTTTTTAATCCACACAACTTATACATAAAACTTTTAAAAAACGAAGGAGATGTGTTAGCGGCGAGAGTATATTCGCGACTATCAGTCAGTCCAACATTGCTTTGAGCAAAGGATGATCTCATCGGCAAGAGTACACGTGCAGTCTTTTCTGCAGCTGCATAAGATATCGGCTTACCTCATATTAGTCATCACTTACAGCCGGCCTAAGTCTTTCCCACTAAAAAGACTTTGCAAACAAATTGAACGTGACATTGTTTCTTCACCACGTAATATTCGCGCAGCTGCATCTTCTTTTCTTATATCGCTGTGGGGAACCCTACAAAATCACATCTTATTACAATGCACATGTACTGATAAGGTCACGCTTCTGCAGTTCGTGCAGTGAATTCGACTCGCGCAGTAGATGGCACGTACGAAAAATAAGACCTAGCGCGCGTTTATTAATTATTTTACCGTTGGAGCAGAATCGTTTTGCAGTATGAGGGCTGGTGTTTTGGACATGATATAAAGCTTTATCAATCATGTATTCAGATATTACCCATCACTTTTTTTTGGACAAATGGTAATCGATATCTCACAAATTTATAGTTTGATCAGCTCGCGAGGTTACACTTTTTTGTAGTTACATGCAAGCCCTTGTTATCCGTGTATTCAGATTTTGCCGCAACACTTTTTTTAACAAACGGTAATTGATATCAAGAAAAGTTATAGTTTGATCAGCTCCCGAGATTACACTTTTTTGTAGCTACATATAAACCTTTATCAATCACGTATTAAGATTTTGTCCATCACTTTTGTTTTGACAATCGATAATCATATCTCGAAAATTTATAATTTGAGCAGCTCGCGGGATTACATTTTTTTGTAGCTACATATAAGTCTTTGTCAACCGTGTATTCAGATTTTACCCCATCACTTTTTTTAAAAATCGATAATAGATATCTAAAAAATTTATAGTTTGATCATCTCGCGGGGTTATCCTTTTTTGTAGCTAGATATAAGCCATTGTTAGCCGTGTATTCAGATTTTGCACATAGCATTTTTTTTAACAAATGATAATTGATATCTCAAAAATTTATAGTTTGATCAGCTATGGGGATTACACTTTTGTGTAATTAGATAGAAGTGTTTGTTAATCGTGTATTCAGATATTGCCCATCACTTTTTTTTTGGTAATCATCAATCGATATATCATAAATATACAGTTTGATCAGCTCGGGGGATTATACTTTTTTGTAGCTAGATCTAGGTCTTTGTTAACCGTGTATTCAGATTTTACCCATCACATTTTTTAGTACAATTTTTTTTTTAAAATACCAGTGTTCAAGTTATTGTGTAGATTTCTTGGACTGTACATTGAAAAGAGATTAGCACCCCGGCTGCCCTCTAGTAGGCATCAGCTGCTCTATTTGAAGTGCAACTCGTCTCCCTTCGTTTGGAGTGTCTGGTGCCCCCTTTTCAGCGCAGAATTCATCCATAGTGCTCCCGCCGCTCACATAAACATAACCTCAAATCCCAGCGAGGGCCGCTGCTGCTTGCAAGCGGATACAATCTACGCCAAGACAGAGCACCAGATGCTCCAAACTGCTGCGTCACAGATATCCGCATATTAGCGCTACCGATGCACTAAACTGTTTTCGGTGTATACTTCTTTACAAGCGCGCTATCGAACCGGGTTGCGAAAATTAAAGATTTTTAAAATCTTGATTTTTTAACGGTTGTATATTTCTTAGAGCATCTTATATTATCGCGTTTCACTATTACTTTCACCGCGTCGAGAAAAAGATTTCTCGGTATTAGTTGAATCAACACAACATCGAATAATGCTATTGAAGCTGCTTTGAAAAACCAACGTCTACACAGATCCACAAAAATGCAGATCTAGCAAACCGATAAGTGTACGAGGCTTGTACAGAAGCCAAAGCTTCTTCAGCGGTAGTTTCTGCGATGTGATTTTGCTCGAACATCCCACCACCATACCGATCACGCCACTATATATTTCAGAGAAATTTCAGGCATAATTCGCCAGCGTATTTTAAATGGTCACGTTTAAACCTACCGAGTGAAAAATGTGTAGAGCATCCGTCAGACTGACAAACAACAAAATGGCTTCCTGTTTGCGCATGCGTACGAGTAAGAAAGTAGGAGAGGGCGAGAGAATGAGTCGGCAACGAGTGCACACAGAAAGTTCTGGAAAAGTGAAGTTCTGAACGGCGCTGGTGTCGGTATCAATGTCTGTAGTACTACGGCGCGACATACGCACACAGTGATCTGCGCGCTTCAAAATGCGAGAATGAACTCACAGCGTGCATGGTCTGGTGTGACTCTGTTGCCATGCAAAATGAACTGCAGACAATGGCGGAGTGAAAAATCTAAACGGCTTCCCGTTCGCGCATGCGCACGAGTAAGAAAGTACGAGAGGGTGTGATAGAGAGAGACAAAGATAGAAAGATAGCGTCGCCGACGATGGAAACGATGAGTAAAGGAGTATGCAGAAAGTTCTGGACTATCAAGTTTTGAACGGCGATGGTATCGTTGTCATTGACTACATCACTACAGCGCGACACACACACGCAGTGACCCGCTCACCACGAATTGCGAGAAGTAACTGACATCTTTCACGGAAATGTGGGACTCTGTTGTCATGCAAAATAAACTGAAGAGGATTACAGAACGAAAAACAACAAAATGACTTCCCGCTCGCGCATGCGCACGAGTAATAATGTAGGAAATGGCGAGAGTGTGAGAGAGCGATGGTGACTGCAACGGCGGCAGCGATTACTGACGCCGTTCACACAGAAAGTTCTGGAAAAGTCATGTTCTGAACGGCACTGGTGTCATTGTCAATGTCTACAGCAATACGGCGTGACACACACGCAGTGATCCGTGCGCTCCGAAACGCGGGAAGGAACTAACGGCTTTTATGGATTGATCGGTATCGGTTACCATGCAAAATAAGCTACAGGCAATGGCCGAGGGATAAAATAAAAAATGTTTCCTGCTTACACGAGTAAGAAAGTAGGCGAGTGACGACGATGACGGTAACGATGAGTGATATAGTACACAGACAGTTCCATCTTATTCGTGATTGCTCTGTGATAGACTCTCGCGAAAAATTCAACGTTCTTACCGAGATCAGGTCAGCTCGATTGCCACTCGGTGTAGCTTACAATGAGGCGCTACATCCACGAGTCTCATGCACAATCCAGATCGCGTAGAAACTTTTTCACGAAAAATCGTTTTACCGTAACCCGTGGGGCCCTCACAGCATGGACGTAAACGGATGCTCCACTACATGTCTACACCGGATACTGATGCCGTCAGGTCCTCGTTCCTCTGCCAAGGAGCTCATAGCCCGCGGATGCTCAGCGCCACCATTCAGCTTATTGGACGTTGCGCTCGCCAAGAAAGATGATTGGTTGCGACGTGGTACAGACAAGTGGCGCTCCAATCGACCAATCATGGATAGCCGAGCTCCAGATGGCGCTAGTATCGTCGGCATTGCTCGTTCGTGCATGTGCAAATATACATTTGCACATGCATACACTTGAAGTTGGTTTGCACTACGACGTGTCGCTACTAAGCTGATTGGGTGTGGCGGAAAAAAAACCAACCGATTGATCGATCGTCCTGTCACCATCTAGTGCGCTTCTGCGAGTAAGCATGCAAGTTTTAGCAAGAGAAAGATATATAACCTTACAAGCCAATCTGTAGAGTAAGAGAAGATTCTGATCGTTGCGCAAACGCATCTTGACGATGACTGACGCAAACCGACAGAATTGTCTGGAAAGTGAGTTCCGGATGGCACTAGTGTCGTCTTCATTGCTGATTCGCGCAAGCGCGAGTATATATAGGAAGTTCTTCTACCGCTCGACGCGTCGAGATTGAGCTGATTGGCCGTGGTGAATGAAGCTGATTAGTCGATCACTGCGCCACCATTAGATGACCTTGTGTGAGTAACCAATCAAATTTTCGTTAGGAAAGAAAGAAAATTATTTTACAATCCAATTTGTAAAGGCAGAGTAGACACTGATCGTTGCGCAAAAGAGACTTGACGGCGACTGACGTAAACCGACAGAATGCTCTAGAAAGCCGAGCTCCGGACGTCGTTAGTATCGTGGCCATTGCTCGATCGCGCATGCGAGATGAAACTAAAGGATTTCACGGTCGTCGCGCCCAATCTCACCTCATGGGTGGCGCGACTATCGTTCAAACAATTTTCTCGCCATGGTCGATCAGTTCAGTGGCGGCGTGTCGAGCGGAAAAAACATCCTTTGTACACAGGATCGCGTGTTTGGAGGTGTATGTGGGTACGCGAGTGCACACAAGTTTGTATATGAGCTTGTGTATATACGTGTGTGTGTGTATGTGTGTGTGCGTGTGTGTGTGCGTGCGTGTGTGTGTGTGTGTGCGTGTGCTCGTAACTCGTATACGGGTTGTCACCTCTCTTTTTCTCCCACTCTGTTTGACAGTTTGACATTGGTAGCAGTTTTCGTGTGCGCATGGTTCTCGAGTATGGGCGAACTATTGAAATCCTGATTACTCCTTCCATCATTCTGACAGTTTCAACACTAAATGCCCTCTACCCGTGAAATCCTTTAGTTTCATCTCGCATGCGCGATCGAGCAATGGCAACGATACTAACGCCGTCCGGAGCTCGGCTTTCCAGAGCATTCTGTCGGTTTACGTCAGTCGCCGTCAAGTCTCTTTTCGCAACGATCAGAGTCTACTCTGCCTTTACACATTGGATTGAAAAATAATTTTCTTACTTTCCTTACTAAAATTTGATAGGTTACTCACAGAAGGTCATCTAATGGTGGCGCGGTGATCGACCAATCAGCTTCATTCACCACGGCCAATCAGCTTAATCTCGACGCGTCGCGCGGTAGAAGAACTTCCTATATATACTCGCGCTTGGTCGATTGGAGCGCCACTTGTCTGTGCCACGTCGCAACCAATCATCTATCTCGGCGAGCGCAGCGTCCAATGAGCTGAATAGTGGCGCTGAGCGGCCGCGGGCTATGAGCTCCTTGGCAGAGGAACGAGGACCTGACGGCATCAGTGTCCGATGTAGACATGTAGTTGATCATCCGTTTACGTCGATGCTGTGAGGGCCCCACAGGTTACGGTAAAACGGTATTTGGTGAAAAAGTTTCTACGCGATCTGGATTGTGCATGAGACTCGTGGATCGAGCGGGTCATTGTCTGCTACGCCGAGTGGCAACCGTGCTGACCTGATCTCGGTAAGAACGTTGAATTTTTCGCGAGAGTCTATCACAGAGCAATCACGAATACGGTGGAACTTTCTGTGTACTGTATTACTCATCGTTACCGTCGTCGTCGTCACTCGCCTACTTTCTTACTCGTGTAAGCAGGAAACATTTTTTATTTTGTCACTCGGCCATTGCCTGTAGCTTATTTTGCATGGTAACAGAGTCCCATCAATCCATAAAAGCCGCTAGTTCCTTCCCGCGTTTCGGAGCGCACGGATCACTGAGTGTGCCGCGTCGTAGTACTACAGACATTGACAACGACATCATCGAGGTTCAGAATATGACTTTTCCAGAACTCTCTCTCTCTCTCTCACTCTCTCTCACTCTTTCTCTCGCTCTCTCTCGCTCTTTCTCTCTCTCTCTCTCTCTCTCTCTCTCTGTCTCTCGCTCTTTCCTACTTTTTTACTCGTGCGCATGCGCGAGCGGGAAGTCATTTTAATACTTTTCGCTCTGTCATCTAGTTCAGTTTACTTCACATGACAACAGAGCCCTCCACATCTCCATGAAAGTTGTTAGTTCCATCTCACGTATCATACTGCACGGATCACCTCGTGTGTGTCACGCCGTAGTGCTGTAGACATTGACAATGACACCAGTGCCGTTCAGAACATGACTTTTCTAGAACTTTCTGTGTGAACGGCTTCAGTCATCGCTGCCGCCGTTGCAGTCGCCATCGATCTCTCACACTCTCACCATTTCCTACTTTATTACTCATGCGCATGCGCGAACGGGAAGCCGTTTAGATTTTTCACTCCGCCATTGTCTGCAGTTTATTTTGCATGGCAACAGAGTCACACCAGTCCATGCACGCTGTCAGTTCATTCTCGTTTTCGAAGCGCGCAGATCACTGTGTGCGTATGTCGCGCCGTAGTACTACAGACATTGATACCGACACCAGCGCCGTTCAGAACTTCACTTTTCCAGAACTTTCTGTGTGCACTCGTTGCCGACTCATTCTCTCGCCCTCTCCTACTTTCTTACTCGTACGCATGCGCAAACAGGAAGCCATTTTGTTGTTTGTCAGTCTGACGGATGCTCTACACATTTTTCACTCGGTAGGTTTAAACGTGACCATTTAAAATACGCTGGCGAATTATGCCTGAAATTTCTCTCAAATGTATAGTGGCGTGATCGGTATGGCGGTGGGATGTTCGAGCAAATCACATCGCAGTAACTACCGCTGAAGAAGCTTTGGCTTCTCTACGAGTCTCGTACACTTATCGGTTTGCTAGATCTGCATTTTTGTGGATCTGTGTAGACGTTGGTTTTTCAAAGAAGCTTGAATAGCATTATTCGATGTTGTGTTGATTCAACTAATGCCGAGAAATCTTTTTCTCGACGCGGTGAAAGTGATAGTGAAACGCGATAATACAAGATGCTCTAAGAAATATGCAGCCTTTAAAAAATCAAGATTTTAAAAATCTTTAATTTTCGCAACTCGGTTCGGTAGTGTGCTTGTAAAGAAGTATACACCGAAAACATTTTAGTGCATCGGTAGCGCTAATATGCGGATATCTGTGACGCAGCAGTTTAGAGAATCTGGTGCTCTGTCTTGGCGTAGATTGTATCCGTTTGCAAGCAGCAGCGTTCTTCGCTGGGATTTAAGGTTATGTTTATGTGAGCAGCGGGAGCACTATGGATGAATTCTGCGCTAAAAAGGGGGCACCAGACACTCCAAACGAAGGGAGACGAGTTGCACTTCAAATAGAGCAGCTGATGCCTACTAGAGGGTAACCGGGGTGCTAATCTCTTTTCAATGTACAGTCCAAGAAATCTACACAATAACTTGAACACTGGTATTTTAAAAAAAAAATTGTACTAAAAAATGTGATGGGTAAAATCTGAATACACGGTTAACAAAGACCTAGATCTAGCTACAAAAAAGTATAATCCCCCGAGCTGATCAAACTGTATATTTATGATATATCGATTGATGATTACCAAAAAAAAAGTGATGGGCAATATCTGAATACACGATTAACAAACACTTCTATCTAATTACACAAAAGTGTAATCCCCCTAGCTGATCAAACTATAAATTTTTGAGATATCAATTATCATTTGTTAAAAAAAAATGCTATGTGCAAAATCTGAATACACGGCTAACAATGGCTTATATCTAGCTACAAAAAAGGATAACCCCGCGAGATGATCAAACTATAAATTTTTTAGATATCTATTATCGATTTTTAAAAAAAGTGATGGGGTAAAATCTGAATACACGGTTGACAAAGACTTATATGTAGCTACAAAAAAATGTAATCCCGCGAGCTGCTTAAATTATAAATTTTCGAGATATGATTATCGATTGTCAAAACAAAAGTGATGGACAAAATCTTAATACGTG
Source organism: Gastracanthus pulcherrimus (assembly GCA_949152435.1). Classification (NCBI taxonomy): domain Eukaryota; kingdom Metazoa; phylum Arthropoda; class Insecta; order Hymenoptera; family Pteromalidae; genus Gastracanthus; species Gastracanthus pulcherrimus. Next base: position 100,049,695 of record OX424575.1, on the reverse strand, counting down.
ATTGATAAAGGTTTATATGTAGCTACAAAAAAGTGTAATCTCGCGAGCTGATCAAACTATAACTTTTCTTGATATCAATTACCGTTTGTTAAAAAAAGTGTTGGGGCAAAATCTGAATACACGGATAACAAGGGCTTGCATGTAACTACAAAAAAGTGTAACCTCGCGAGCTGATCAAACTATAAATTTGTGAGATATCGATTACCATTTGTCCAAAAAAAAGTGATGGGTAATATCTGAATACATGATTGATAAACCTTTATATCATGTCCAAAACACCAGCCCTCATACCGCAAAACGATTCTGCTCCAACGGTAAAATAATTAATAAACGCGCGCTAGGTCTTATTTTTCGTACGTGCCATCTACTGCGCGAGTCGAATTCACTGCACGAACTGCAGAAGCGTGACCTTATCAGTACATGTGCATTGTAATAAGATGTGATTTTGTAGGGTTCCCCACAGCGATATAAGAAAAGAAGATGCAGCTGCGCGAATATTACGTGGTGAAGAAACAATGTCACGTTCAATTTGTTTGCAAAGTCTTTTTAGTGGGAAAGACTTAGGCCGGCTGTAAGTGATGACTAATATGAGGTAAGCCGATATCTTATGCAGCTGCAGAAAAGACTGCACGTGTACTCTTGCCGATGAGATCATCCTTTGCTCAAAGCAATGTTGGACTGACTGATAGTCGCGAATATACTCTCGCCGCTAACACATCTCCTTGGTTTTTTAAAAGTTTTATGTATAAGTTGTGTGGATTAAAAAGTTTAATATGAATATACCGTCAATACAATCTGATCGCTCGCACAGTATTCGTTGCGATCGATGAGCGCGTGCGTGTACCATGTGATTGGGATTGCTTCGTGTGTTCTTTAAGTGTTACTTAAAATTTAGGCACTGAAACAAAGATAAAAATTGCATACGGTATTCGCAAAAACTTGAATTTATTTTACACTCGTTTCTTACTTCTAGAAACGAAATATACGAAGTATAGATTGGTTATTGCACTTGTTTTGATAAAAAAATTACAATAATATACAATGCAGTAGATCTGCGAACTAATATTTCACGAAAAAAATTCTGATTTTAAAAAATAAAAAAAAGTAGATCAAAATACAAGGAAAAGAAATGGATTTTCCTTGTGGTAAAATTTTGCTCTATGCCATTACCTCGATCACTATACCGTTTTCGAGTTGTCTTTAATGCAGTAAAGAAAAAACATTAAACAGCAATTCATTTTTTCTCCGGCTTGCCACGAATACGAGAACGAAATCGTTGGTGAAGATGGTGAAAAGGTTATTCCCAACATCTTCAATGGTGAACGAGCCACTCCAGGGGAGTTCCCCTGCATGGTGGCATTCGGATACCAAGCCGATAAAGATAATCCTTTTCTCATCCGGTACTATAATGGCGGTGATATTGACGCGTGCCAGTGTATATCAGGTTTCTCTCTTACCCACATTATCGCTGTAAATTATAACTGGAATGAGTGGGAGCGAGCAGTTCGTCGGTAGCTTCGTGGTTTGGTTGGTGGACTGTTACTCGGGCGTAACCAGTTCGATTCCCGATCTCCGCTTTTTTCAGGTACAGCCGATAAATAAAAAGGTTAGTTTTTTATAATTATAATTATAAATAAAAACGAAGAGTGGTAGATCTGCACTACTCGCTTATGTGTGTGTGCGTGTGTGTGTGTGTGTGTGTGTGTGTGTGTGTTGCCTAAATTTTAAGTAACACTTAAAGAACACACGAAGCAATCCCAATCACATGGTACACGCACGCGCTCATCGATCGCAACGAATACTGTGCGAGCGATCAGATTGTATTGACGGTATATTCATATTAAACTTTTTAATCCACACAACTTATACATAAAACTTTTAAAAAACCAAGGAGATGTGTTAGCGGCGAGAGTATATTCGCGACTATCAGTCAGTCCAACATTGCTTTGAGCAAAGGATGATCTCATCGGCAAGAGTACACGTGCAGTCTTTTCTGCAGCTGCATAAGATATCGGCTTACCTCATATTAGTCATCACTTACAGCCGGCCTAAGTCTTTCCCACTAAAAAGACTTTGCAAACAAATTGAACGTGACATTGTTTCTTCACCACGTAATATTCGCGCAGCTGCATCTTCTTTTCTTATATCGCTGTGGGGAACCCTACAAAATCACATCTTATTACAATGCACATGTACTGATAAGGTCACGCTTCTGCAGTTCGTGCAGTGAATTCGACTCGCGCAGTAGATGGCACGTACGAAAAATAAGACCTAGCGCGCGTTTATTAATTATTTTACCGTTGGAGCAGAATCGTTTTGCGGTATGAGGGCTGGTGTTTTGGACATGATATAAAGGTTTATCAATCATGTATTCAGATATTACCCATCACTTTTTTTTGGACAAATGGTAATCGATATCTCACAAATTTATAGTTTGATCAGCTCGCGAGGTTACACTTTTTTGTAGTTACATGCAAGCCCTTGTTATCCGTGTATTCAGATTTTGCCCCAACACTTTTTTTAACAAACGGTAATTGATATCAAGAAAAGTTATAGTTTGATCAGCTCGCGAGATTACACTTTTTTGTAGCTACATATAAACCTTTATCAATCACGTATTAAGATTTTGTCCATCACTTTTGTTTTGACAATCGATAATCATATCTCGAAAATTTATAATTTAAGCAGCTCGCGGGATTACATTTTTTTGTAGCTACATATAAGTCTTTGTCAACCGTGTATTCAGATTTTACCCCATCACTTTTTATATATATATATGTGTGTGTGTGTGTGTATGCATGTGCGCCAGTGTATGTCTCTTTCTGTCTCTCTTCCTCTCTCTCTTTAGAGCACATACACACACACACAGATGTACACAAACGAGTTGTACAGCATACACCCACACACGCACGCACACATACGTATACTCACATACACAAAATATGTAAGAGAGAGAGAGAGAGAGAGAAATAGAGAAAGAGAGAGAGAGAGAGAGAGAGAGAGAGAAAGGGAGAGAGATGGAAAAGGAGAGAGGGAGAGAGGGAGAGAGGGAGAGAGCGTGCCGCCACGCTCGAATCACCGGTACACTATCGCTTTGACAGTGCGCGCGTATGTGTGTGTCTGTGTGTATGTGCGCGTATGTGTGCGCGTGGGTGCGTGAGTGTGTTCAGAGAAAGACTTCTGTGTGGATATTTGCGTGCATGTGTGTGTTTGTAGGCTTGCGTGTGCGCGTGTGCAGAGAGAGAAAGGCTTGCGCGCATGGTACAGCAAATGCTTGCGCGTGAACCACCGCTATCTATGTATGTGTGGTATAGGGAGAGAGAGAGATAGAGAGAGAACGGGAGAGAGAGAGAAGGAGAGAGGGAGAGAAAGGGAGAGAGAGGGGAGAGAGAGAGAAAGGGAAAGAGAAACGGAGAGAGAAAGGAAGAGAGAAAGGGCGAGAGGGAGAGAGGGAGAGAGGGAGAAAGGGAGGGAGATACAGAAGTATATGCTACACAATCGCTATGACATTAGCTAACCCCCCGCCACATGTACACTCTTCTGCCTATTCCTCCACAAAATTGTTGGAGGCTGTAGATGGAGGAGTGGGGGTTTGTTGTGTCTAGCCATTGTGTAGCACATACTACTACTACGTCTTCAACATAGAATCTAAACTTTCCCACAAACCTCCTTTATTCATAAACTATGCAAATTCAGAGTATTTTACAAATAACAATAGAAGAATAATTCAAAATTCGCAAATCGGGTACCATTACGACTCGAATTCTGGACCATAAACTCTGAACCTTTCTTGAATATTTTACGGAGTTCAGCATTTACACATATAAAATTAGTGTCTTGATCACTGAGTATTTGAACACAAGGCGCCCTTCGAGAATCGAAACGCCTAAATGCAGCAAGAAACGACTCAGTATCGTAGCCAGATAAAGTTTCAAGGTGCACAGCTTTTGTACTTAGACAAATGAAGACAGCAAAATAAACTTTGAAAGAACTGTACCCTCTGTGACGTGAAGTTTTTAGCATATAGGGACCCGCATAATCTACTCCAGAATTAGTGAAATGTCTAGCAAGTTGAACTCGATACTTTGGCACATCTCCCATCTACTAATACGACTGAGAAAATTGATATCTCTTACAAGTGATGCAATTGCGAATCAATGTTTTAACTATACTTTACCCTTTACGATCCAGAACATTCGACGAAGGCACGTAAGCGTAAGTTCATGCAAAGGAAGCTGATGATAGTACTTAATCAACAAAGTAGTCAACGGAGAGTCTCTAGGCAGGATAACTAGATATTTTTCATCTTCACTGAGTATGGCGTGCTTAAGATGCCCGTGCGAAAAGGCATTAGGTACTAACGTTTGAATATTTAGCTGGAATATATCATAACCAGTACAAAGTATCTTTAGAAGCCGACCATAGATGACCTATCAAATTTGATATATCTAGATTACGAACGTGATGATCAACCAGTTTTGCTAACAGATGAGCAGCGTGAAGTTTCAATCGTGTAATTGATAATGATTTTACCGGAGAAACCTTAGTTTTGGCTCCCAGCAAAGTAACTTTAACATCCTTGGAACTAACTCGCAAACATATAACTGCAACATAGGCCCATTTAGAAGCGTCAGCAAATCCGGGAATTTCGTAAATTTGCTCAAAAGACTGGACTCCTAACCATCTGGGGATGTGAATGTCGGCAATACCCATCTGTTTCAGAACTCTTCCTTGTCAACTGGCACCGCAGAATCCCAATCTCTGCCTAAATTCCATAAAGACTGCATGAAGATATTTGACGTTACAATTACGGGTGCTATTCAACCTAAAAGATCGAAGAGTTTACTAATTTTGGACAAAATTATTCTCTTTGTGACTGCACCTTCAAGAGTTACTAAATCTAATATATAGAAAAAATAGTCCTCTGCCGGACACCAAGAAACTCTTAATACTGAAAACCCTAAATCCATATCCAAATAATTTTCAGATGCAAGCATATCCGACGATAACCAATATAACAATTCTCCGCTGTTGGACATCCGTTTTCTCAAATAAAATCCTCCTTTAGAAAGTAAATTAATCGTGTCTCTCTGCTTAACTTTAGTATTTTCCAAAGAATAATCACCGGACAGCACATCGTCCATATATACGTCATTCTCTAGTACCTCACTTCTCCAAGGGTGGCTAGCCCTCTCGTCTTCAGCTAATTGCTTTAACGTTCTGCAAGCTAGAAATGGGGAACAAGAAAACCCAAACGTAACAGTGGTTAGAAATTGTGACAACAATTTCTCTGAGGTTTCTTCTCTCCAAACTACTGACTGCAACTGATGATTATAAGGAGGAACGAATATCTGTCAAAATATTTCTTTTATATCCGCAGCAAAAACGACTGAATAACATTGCCATTAAGTAACTAAATCGACTAATTCTGGAAGTAAATTCGGTCCTACATGCAAGAAATCATTAAGAAAGAAACCTTTGTCACTTTTCCTAAAAGCATTGCAAACTATCCGTAGCCTTATCGTGGTACTGCATTCTTTAATGACCCCGTCATGTGGAAGGAAGAAACATTTCTCGAAATTCATCTCGCCAGAAATAACTTGGATCATATGACCTGAAGACAAATATTCTCTCATACAACCTACATAAGCGGATTTCAGCACAGGTTCTTTAGCAAATTTCCTCTCCATGTTATACAACGTAAATACAGCTGCTGAATACGATTTTCCTAGTTATATATATATATATATATATATATATATATATATATATATATATATATATATATATATATATATATATATATATATACTGAGTTTTGATTATTGCAAAGGAGACGCCAAGGGACTTGCTGGCATAGTTGCTTAATTTTGTGGTTATCTTTTGGCCTGCTTTCCATGTAGTTGGTTATATTTAGCGTGAATATTCCATTTTTATAACTTGCACTGTATGCTATGGTTTTTCAGCCCAACTAGGAAAATAGTATTCAGCAGCTGTATATACGTTGTATAACATGGAGAGGAGTTTTGCTAAAGAACCTGTGCTGAAATCCGCTTATGTAGGTTGTAAGAGAGAATATTTGTCTTTAGGTCATATGATCCAAGTTAGTTCTGGCGAGATGAATTTCGAGAAATGTTTCTTCCTTCCACATCACGGGGTTATTAAAGAAAGCAGTACGACGACAAGGCTACGGATAGTTTTCAATGCTTTTATAAAAACTGACAAAGGTTTCTTTCTTAATGATTTCTTGCATGTAGAACCCAATTTACTTCCAGAATTAATCGATTTAGTTACTAAATGGCACTGTTATTCATTCGTTTACTAGGTTTTGATTATTATTATTATTATTATATATATATATATGTTGGTGTGAAAATTCATATATATATATATATATATATATATATATATATATATATATATATATATATATATATATATATATATATATATATACTTAATGTTTTATAAAGTAAAACTTCTAAATACTGAATGAACTACTAGAGACACTACTAAATAAGAGAAGCAAGAATGTAGATGAATTCAGCTCAGCAACCCAGTAGCAGTATAAAATTAGCAAAATGGTAAACTACCATTAGTCCATACAATAAAATCAAATATTCACTGGATTATGTCGATGTCCTAGTGAACTGCAGATTACACACTGTAATTTTCTAAACAGACAGTTATCTAAGTGCGAAAGCAATAGTAAAATATTGTCTATTATTCAAGAACCCAGGATAGACAATGACGCTGACTCTCCTTGCATACCGATCTGCATCTATGAAAAAGAAGGGGCAGAGGGACAGCATATATTTATTTACAAATCATCCAAGTGCAATATTTACAATACAGATACATTCTTAGATATGCAATCATACGTAGTACAGAGAGAAATAGATAGATAGATTTTTTTTCGTTTTTTTAACAGCAAGAAAATAGATATTTTTCAAGCAGCAGAAAAGTGAGAGAATACAACCGCACACGCAGCAATAGCTGAGAACATCTGGTGCGATCTTCTCTCTCTCCCTCGATCTCGAAGCGCCGATGGCTTCGCCGTGTACGTTCCGACTCCAACGTTGCCGATGCACAACCCCCCCCCCCTCCCTATCTCTCTTTCTCTCTCTCTCTTGTTCCCCCGAGGCAATGTTTCTGAACGCCCGGGCGAGTCTATTCTCGCTGCGTGAGCATCCTTCCGTTGCCGCGCTTTATTGGATGAGAATATTCTCGATGGCTAAAACGGACTCGTCCGAGACTTTTTTCTCGGGATCCCTATTCTCCTCACCTTGCACCCCTTGTCAGCACAAAGATCCCTCTCCTACTCGTTGGAAAGGATTGCAGAAAATTCAGGGATCATCCCGTAAGCTGCATCTATCCCTGTAGCTTGCCTCATATGTGTTGATGCAATTCGCACACTCGAGCACTCCTCAGCTCCGATACTTGGGATACAATTATAATATTCCGTCCCTATTTTGTCTTCTCCGGTGTAACTTGGAGAAAATCACCACCACACTTGCACTTCGAAGCTGAACGTAATCGAGCAAATTACGATTTTTCAATGTACGTGCCCGGCCATTTAATTTCAATATGGCGACCACGCGTTGTTTTCGGCACTCGCGTATCCCGTTATTTTTCACTCCATTCGGATTCGTAAGGACCAACTGTTGAAGTATTATCTGAAGTATTAGGAGTCGGGAAAACGCAGAAAAATGAAGCAGCTTTTAAGGTAAATGGTGTCGTATATTATCTATTAAAGTGATACAGTAAAAATATTCTCAGTCCCTAAGGTCACCTGTGCAACTTAGTTGAATCTTTCATCGTCAAAATGGCCCAAAAACGGCTATTTTCGGACAAATTAAAATAATTCCACAGGGCTCTCATTTCTACTGATTTGAACGTACCATAAAAAGATTTCTTCATCTTTTTACGAACTTTAAGAAAAAAATATTAAACAACCTTGACAGCGCAATCAGTCCCCACTATCGTGCTGAATTTAATCCAGACATTTTGAATTTTTATGTTACGTTTGATCGCTTGCCATTTTACGCAATCAACATGATTTAAGGTCCTCGATATCTTGAAACTTTTGCCTTAAAAATACCTTTTTTTGTTGTTTCATTTTTTTGTTTTTTTAAGCTTTATCAACCTATTATTAAATTCAAAGGATTATTTAGCTACAAATAAAAATAAATACATGTTATTTTACATTAAGTATTACAATAAATATTTTACATTAAATACATTTTGCGCTTTATAATATAAACATTTGTATATTACAAGATTACATTCATTGCGAAACTGAGATAACGCTTTACATATTTTAGCATTTGGTTCGTTTAAGAGTAGTCTTGCGCAAGCTGGTAGGTATATTTTTACATTTTTACATTTTTTAACAAAATCGGACCTTTCATTATCAAAGAGGGGGTACTAACACATTATGTGGTCTAAGTTTTGACTTTCGTAGCCACACGTGCATTGAGAGTTTTCTACAAGATTAATTCGCGCTAGAGAAGCAGCCAGCTGATAGTGATTCGCGCGACAGCGATTGAACGTTACAATAATTTTTCGGTCAAGTTTTAGATTGTAGAACCAGGGTTTCGCTCTATCAGTATAAAAATAATGGAAATATTCTTGTCTTTTAACTTGTCCTAATTATAACAATATTTTATTGGTTTTTTCTTTTGTATTCTTTGCAAACTTTTCTCGAAAGTCAGTGGACGGTATGAGTATTTCTTCAGAGTGATCTTTTCCGGTAGCTAGTTTAGCAAGTCGGTCTGCATTCTCATTTTCAACGATTCCTATACGGGAGGGTATCCATACTAATTTCAGTTTTTTATTGTTCGGGGTTTTCTTTGAGAATTCTATGATCTTTTCTTTAATATCATACGTGAGTCTATTTGTTTTATTATTAATTTTATTTGAGCTTAACTTTTTAAGAGCACTCTCGGAGTCTTAGAAAATGAGAATGATGCTGTCGCAGTTTTCCAGAGCGAGACTAAGAGCGTCACTTAAGGCTGCATTTTCGGCCGTAAAGATTGATGTTTAATAAGGTAAACTACGAGTTACATATCAGCCCAAGTTCTTGCTTGCGCATGATGTTCCAACGGATTTCGCATCTTTTATTTTGCTACCGTCCGTAAAAATAGCTATTGCGTTTTCTTTTATTATAAGTTCTTCAATAAGGTCATTTGGATTTTTTACTTTTTGAATTTTCCTTCCGAAACTTTCATCGTAATTTATACTTAAAATTGATACTTCATAATCGTACAAGTATAAATTATATTGGTTTTTAGCGTAAAGATTTTTTGAGACGGTAATAATTTCTTTTACGGTATTGACAATTAGTCTTTGTTTATTGTTTGATTTGGCTGTATTTTTATAAGTTTTATTGATTTGGTTGACAATTAATTTTTTGTTGGAGATGACTTTTATTAAATAATTAGAACATAGATATGAAGCTCTGTCTTGTATGTAAGCTAGTTTGGGTTCAGCAATGAGGATATTGGTGGTGGTGTTGCTTCGGTAACCTAGTGCGTATATAATAGCGGCATATTATATTTTTTCTAGTTTTTCAATTTATTCTTTTTTGCATTGGGAAATATATAAAACATGCATACTCAATCACGGATCGAATGTAGCTTTTATACAATATCAATAAGGTATATGGGTCGGCACCCCATCAAACTCCTCGTAGATATTTGATAAGATTTATGGTTTTAAGACATTTATTTTTAACGGAGTCGATGTGGGTTGAAAATTTTAATTGATGGTCAAAGATCACGCCAAGATACCGAACAGATTCACTGCATTTGAATTCGGATTCGAATAAGATAATTCGAATAATATTTGTACAAGTTTTCTTTTATTGTGTTTGTCGACTTTTCTAGGAGAGACTTGCAAGAAATGATAGATTTTTTTTTAAAATGATAGAAATATCGTCAGTAAATATAGAAATTATTGCACTCTTAGGTAAATTAATAGATATTTTGGCAATATAAAGAATAAATAATAAGGGACTCAGTACACCTCCGTGAGGCACACCTTTATATACTTTTCTAGTAAAATTTTCTGTGAGGTCTGTGAAGATATTGCGCTCGTATACTAGAAATTTTATAAAGAAAATTAAGTTTTCAAGGCAGCCTATCTCAGCTTGTGTACAAAGTAAAGTTTGGCAGTCGACATTGTCAAAGGCACTTGTAATATCTAAAAAGGCAGCTAGGACATTTTGTTTGTTTTCAAGCGCATCTTCAATAGTTAGCATTAAATATATGAGATTATCGATACATGATTGGCCCTTACGGAATCCCGTTTGTGAATTAAAAAGGAGATTATTTACTTCAACGAACCACTGAAGACGGCTTTTCACTAAAGTCTCGAACAATTTGCATACGCATGACGTAAGACTAATAGGCCTGATGGAAGAGCCGTCTGCTTTTTTAATAAAGTGAATAAAACTATCTCTCCAGGTACTAGGGTAGTCGTTTTTTAAGTACATTTCATTGAAAATATCTGGCAATAGTAATTTATATTTAGTAGGTAAACACTTAAGGATTACGTAATCAATACCATCAGGACCTGGAGAAGCTTTATCTTTTTTTGAGTTTAAGGCAATATTTAATTCAGAAAACAGAAAGGCTTTGCTGAGGAAATTGTTTGTGTTGCATTTAGGCAGCCAATCAGGGTGGGTTGGAACCCACGGAGGGCTGATTTTATTTAGAGCGGTATTCAGCATTTCTTTTGTTTTGTTAAGAGAGCAAGAGGAATTATTGACTTTAATCCATTTGTTTTTTAAAATTTTAGTCGTATTCCAAATATAAGTACTACTTGTGCTTATATTTAGTGACTCAGCGAAGGATCTGAAACTTTCTTTTTTCTTTTTTTTTTAATGTTCTTTTGACTATTGCGACTTGTTTTTTATAGATTATGTAATCAGATAATTTTTTTGTAAACTCCCATTTTTTCAATGCAGCTTTTATTATTCTTATTACACGGTCACAATCAGCATCCCACCAAATTACAGGATTTTTGTTTTTTAAGTTGACAAAATTCGATTTTTTGCAGGAGTATGCAAGACTACGGTGGAAGTTATTTCGTTCATGTATATTTCGTATTTTTTACTGGGAGAGGCAGTACAATAATCAACCTCAAAAAATTTCGCATAGTTTTGATCAAGACTTTCGCAAATACCGGACCAGTTAGTGCGCTTGGAGTAAATTTTAAGTGATTTTTGACATACGTATTTTTATTTACAGAAAGGCAAGTGAGGATGGGAAGGTGGTCAGATCCGAAAGTATCATCATAGACTTTAGTATTTATTTTGGCAATGAGATTTAAAGAAGAAATAAATAAATCTAGATTGCTTTTAGAGCCACGGCTAAAGTCTATTCGGGTGTTAGAATCCGTGTTATGTATATATAAATCTTTTCGAAGGAGAGAATCTAATAGTCTTTTACCATTCGTGTCGGAATTCGTACAATTGCAATAGGTATGATACGCATTAAAATCGCCGAGAAGAATGTTGTTGTTGCCGTCTGTATTGTTGAAAATTGAATCTCACTCATCTTCGGAGAGAGTAACGTTTGGAGCCCCTGGTGGTCTATAGCAAGCAGTTATGTGTAGTTCGGGTTCAATATTTGTGATTTTTATTTTGGCGATTTCGGCTTTTTCGTTGCAGGAAGAATTTGTATTTAGAATGCAGAAATCTAAATTTTTTTAACCAGGAATAGTATTCCTCCTTCAGTATTTTCAGTTTTGTCTTTTTTATAGATTTGATATTTATTAGTATCAAAAATATTTTGATTAACGCTGGAAGTAAGCCACGTCTCGACACAGACGAATATATCAATATCGACTAATAGTTTTGGTAGTTCCTCTTTCCTTGCATCTATGCTTCTAGCGTTCTAAAAAAGTATATTTAGGTTTTTAAGTGCCATTTTAAGTATAACATTTTTTATTGTTTATTTTCAGACTCTATATCGGTATCGTAAATTTCTGAGTTATTTTCTTCTGCAGATGTAGTATCTTATTTATATTTTTATTCTGTTTTTTAGTTTAGTAAGTCTTGTTTTCATGTATTGATTGTCAATTTGAGAGTATGCAGTTTCTATAGCGTTTGTAATTTCGTCGTAATTTTTATTAGACTCTTTAATTATATTGCCAAGATCATGGTTTTGTGATGTTTTTTTGATTATATCAACAAATTGTGAATAGGTCATAGGAGTTTTTTTCATTGCGTCTTTAAAAGTTTCTTCTGCAGGTAATAGTGATTCCTCAATTTTTTTCTTTTTTTCTTCATGATTTTCGATTTTACGTTTTTTTAGAATACGTTTTTGAGTTTTTGAGGTAACCACTGTACATTTTTTATCCTCGTCGGTAACGTCGACTTTTTCATTTTTGCTTTTCTTATCTTCATTTGTGAGCGAAGGGGAAATTTTGCTACTTTTTTCGCTGCTCGTTATTGAAAGCGGTCTTTTGTTGACATATGAAACACGAAATAGAGTCTGTCAATAAGTAGCACCAATATGTAGTGTTATCAAAACAAACTTGTATTGTTTTGGGTAGCAAACTTTCTTCTTCTTCCTTGATGTAGAATTGCCTTCTGAAAGACAGGATGTGTGAACGGCCTGGTTTGTTTAGACCGGCTTTAATGTAATTGATCTGTGATGCAATATTAATTCCTTTTTTTTTCAATTCAGAGTTAATTGCATCATTAGGAATAACCGGGCATACATTAGAAATAACAACTCTTTTGAGGTTGTTTATCAATGGTTTGATGTTCAACATGTATTCATTCACTTTGTAAACTTTATTTTTTAGCTGATTCACTATATTTGCATTAGACAAATAGACACGCACTCTGCTGCCTGAAATTTTGGATATAAATCTTATGTTAGATGTATCTAATAACTTCTCCAGACCATCAATGTAGTCATCAATGTTCAGTCCTTCTATAAAATCCAATCTATGGCTTCTTCCTTTTTTGATAAAAAAACTAGTTGCAGTGACATTTGCGTAACTGTTCAGTAGCTTAGGTTCATTCTTGTTAGCACCTTGTTTTGAATTAGAACTTTGATTTAACTTAACTTGAGATTGATGTCCCTCGCCATTGAGAGACATGCTAATGAGGTTACAGTCACTGCTGCATGAAATGCAACAGTGACTATAATCAAGTTAGAACAAAACTAGCAGTGTAAATTCACTGAATTTAAGTACAAATTATACACGATTACTATTTACACGTCCGAGTATTGAAATTCCGTAGATTTCAGGAGCGAAATGTATACACGTCTGCTCGGGTCCAAATTCAATCACCAACTCCAAAAAATACCTTTATTCCTTTTTTTGGTACGTGCAATTTCGTTACGTATAGCTAAAGATACAGCCTCTGGAATATATGTATTTTTTCATAAATTGCCAAAAACCCTTCAGTTGACACCCCTGTAACTTTCTTCTAGCAAAACCTTATAAGCACTTATTTTTAGGAACATTAGTTAAAGCACCTTAAAAATCAATGCTTGTAGTCCGGTATAGTCTATTCAACTTATAACATGACTGTGAATTATTCTTATATTTCGCTTCTTCCACCTATAGTAAATGGCATGTTATTAAAGTCTGACGTAATTTACGTGAGGTATTGTACACTATGCACAATTCTATATAATGATGCAAAAGAAAGCTGACATCAAGACCTTTAAGCGGGCAGGCATGGGTTAAACCCAACAAAATATTTGTTTCCAGAGAACTTTTTATGTTTAAGAGAAACACAGTATAATAACTTAATTTCTACAGTCGTAAAACCTAATAATTTTGATCCTACACGTCACAATAAATCATTATTTTCAATACCATATTTATTAAAGGAACTTTGTTCCTCAGACGATTCAAGGTGATGTGATAAATGAAAATTATCTTTTTGACCGTTATTCAATTCATTTTGACATATGTTGCAGAAAGAGCGGAGCACTTTTCCGTTGATTTTTTTTGTATTATTTTTTGTGGAGATCCAATCGATTTTTTGAAAAAGAATTTTAATAATTTATTTTTTTAAATTGAATGTATCTACAAATAAGAACAATAAAAATAGTTTTAACGAAAAAGTGGTTCACTCATTTCTTAATACACGTCAAAAGGAGTCGAATATCCGTCGAAATAATAAATTTATCGATTTAGAATTGTCTGAGGAGCAAACCTCTTTTAATAAGTAGGGTATTGAAAATAGTGATTTATTGTGACGTGTGAATCAAGATTTTGAGGTATTACAACAGTAAAATTAAAGAGGAAAAGGAGGAGGAGGTTTAAGTGTTGGTAGCATACAAATTTTCAGAATGAATGCGTTTAAACATAAATAGTTTTCTAGACTCATAAAAATAAAATTCTTTTTTAAGGTTTAACCCCGGTCTGACCCCTTAATTTGAATAGTTAGAGCATCTTTGAGGATAATTAGATGGAAATTTATACTCGATTTAAAATTACAAAAAAATGTAGGCGACGAAATGGGAGACTGCCATACAGTGGGCCTAGGAGAGGTCAGAAACGATCAAAAATAAAACTTCCCTCGAATAAAACGAAAACAATTTTTTTCGCATGGTAATCTTCTATGTTTGTATTGAAAAATATATTCCATTTCTCTCTCAAAGTCCTATTGCGTTGTAACGAATTCGTAAATCGTGCCAACATACGCGACATGCGCGTGCGAGTTCGTGAATAAGAGAACACACGGAGACTCCGTGCGAGTAAACCCCGTTGCTTGAGGCGCGAGCATGGCCTGTGGCCACAAGGCAGGTATACTCCTACAGGCTTTCGTAGCGCGTAGACCGCGATCGCCTTATCCGCCTTTCTCGAGTATAATGGGTGTATGTGCCAAGTGTTGAGAGTGAGTGAGAAAGAGCGACTGAGCGTAGGCAACGAGGGGCCACCTCCAGCACCACTCCACGCCGAGGTTCAGGGTAGACCCGGCTCTACACGATCCGGCGACGACGAGCGAGCTAGGCTCACCACAGGCAGTTGCATCGAAGCGTGCGGGAGAGACTGAGAAAGAGATACGTGAGCGTGACGGCCAATCGTTCGCCGCCCGTAAGCCACTGCGGCTACAGCGTCGACACCAAAAAGTAAGTGCGGCAGTTAAATACAAGTACAGAAATTCGCTGTTGTCGAATAAATAGTTTATTCAATATATAAATATTTCTATTACAGCGTACATAAAAATCCGTCTGGACAAAACCTATATTTGAAAATCTTGTCTTCAACAAGATACTCTTAGACCATAAAAATTAATTTATTTTGTGATTCCATAAAACTTCTTATAATTAGAAGTAAACATTCTGAAAATTTTGTCACTATAAATACTTAATTATATTTTTAATTTTACTAGCGTAAAACCTCAAAATGTTGATCCTACACGTCAGAATAAATTACCAATGTCGACAATTTATTTACTGAACGTACTTTGAGGCGTGCACTGTTACACGTCATACGATGAATAAAAAAAAATTTTCGACGGTTAAATAATGCTTTTGAGTATGTACTAAATTTTAAATGTACACTTCTTCGTAAAAATTTTGACTGGATCTAATTTTCTGAAAAATTTTATCAATGATCGATTTCATCTCAAATTATGCGGGTCGACAGTACCTATCTCTCCGAATCAGCTCAAATTATAGTATATTATTCTACTCGGAAAATAAGCGTATACGTATTTTTTTATTTTTCGATAGCATCAAAATTGCATGTGTTATGCTTTTTTCAAAAATGACTCCTCAAATTTCGTTTCTCAAAAATCGAAAACTTTTTTCTTTTTAAATCGATCTAATTCGTCTTTTTATGGATATTTGAAAATAATTCTGTACATATTCGATGCTGTTGGTGATACCCTTTCGATCTGCCAAGTTCAAAATTTTTTTTACAAAAAAACAAGGATGATATGGCATTTTTTATAAACAATGAAAAATGCTTTTTTCTCAAAAAAGCCATCATTTTTTTTACTCAATTTTTTTTATAGATAGCTAGTCTCAATACCTATATGGTCATATACATGACATTTGGAATATTTTTGTTTTTTAAGAGATATAAACGAAATAAGAAAAAAATTTTATGTTCCCCCATAGCACTGTCGTGCAAGAAAAAATCCTATGTATTTTTCCCTTTTTTATGATTTTTAGACATTTTATTGCTTTTCTAACTTTCCTGCTAACACGATTCTTTGAGTTGATTTTCTTCTTCTTCTGTTTCTCTTTATTTAACAATTTTGTTAAAGAATGAAGAGCAGTTCGACCTGTATAAGATTTTTTCTTTTTACCTACATTTACTTTCCATACATGGTTTTTCTGAATGCCGTTATATTTAGGAGCCTTAAGCCACTCTTTTATTTTGTCTAAAAACTTCAATATGTTCTTTTGGTAGTAAGATTAATTTAATATTATTAGTATAAGATTGAACTTTTGTTACAAAAGCATTGGCAGCTTGTATTGATTCAATATGACTGTTCTGAAGATTATGTCTAGTTGCATAGTGTTTGACTAGTCCGCCAACACCATCACATGCACCTTTCCCGTGACCTGTAGCTGAAAACAACCATTTTTTATTGATGGAAGCATTTTTCATTTCATACAATTGAAATCGATTTTTAAAGTGGCTTGCTGCTCCATCTGTTATAATCGATATTTGATCTATTAAATCGGTTGAATCATTTTTCATCGAATCAATTATTTTTTCCATTGCTAACAAGGCATGGGCAGAATCGTGTTTTCTATCATCACTGATGACAGCAAAAGTTTTTGTTAGTTTTCCTTGATAACAAACTGCTGTGAAAATAGAGACCTGTTGATTAACCCAGTGAGTACCTTGAATAGGGTTACTGTGAATCACTGCCCATTTTTCAGCAAAATCACCATGCAGTACTAGATGACCTGAGTTAGCTGCAGCTATTTCTTTCTCTTCTTTTATAGCTTTTCTTTGTATATTTTTAATATTTAAATGAACGCTTGTTTTGACTGTCCAAGAAGAAAGATCGCTAAAAAAATTGGAGATTGTTAATCTTTTCTTCACAAGATGGCCATTTTCCCACATAGCAAAAACAATCTCCTCATGTTCATTAGTTGTCTCTAATCTAAACAAACTTAGGTTGATATTTTCAGAACCTGGGCATAAAGTACATTCTTGAAAAAGACACTTATCGGACAAATTGGAGCAAACAATTGCCGATAAAAGTGTAGAACGAACTCTATCGAGGTCTGAATGTTTGCCTGCTAGGAAATTATTTAGACTATTAACGTATAAATCAAAATTTGCACAGTAAATGCACAGACACACTTCCTTCGATGGGCTCAACATAACAAACTTTGGTTTTAATGTATAAAACTTTGTTATACCGATTTTTATGTCTGGGTTTTCTTGTTTGAATAGTTTATACCCCTCTTTTAAACTGCGTGTCAAATAACGTTTTATTTTTTTTTCTTTTTCTCCATTTTGTTGAACAGTCACAACATCACATTTATTAGGGCTTTGACGTGTACAGTTAAAGTCATCGTTTAGAAAATATTCCATGGCAATTTTTGTAGACTTTTCGTCCAATGGATGACCAGTATACGCGTCAGGTTCAGAATATATTCCCTTACTTGTTACAAGTATTCTTGCTTTGTCAATCATATAAACAGTTACTTCGGGAAATGCTGATAAAATACTAGATTTTGTTAATGACGAAGGAAGCAACGTTAAAATTCTAATTTTCTCATTGATACTGTCACAATTTTCAAGCGCTACTCGCAAGTTATTGAGCCATTCATTACAGAAGCATTGAGTCAAATCATCATGTGATTCATCAATGCAAACATTGTATGCTTCTGACAATTTTGAGCTAGTTGCAGATGAGAATGAAGATACTAGTTCTGATTTTTTTCTAATAATGTATCTTTGTACAGATGAATCATCAATACCTCTCTTCCTTTTAAGTGGCGAAACATTACCAAAAGAACTTGAAATTAAGGTTTCGTTTAAATTGTCAATCCGCTCTGGGGTGCTAGCTCGAAAATCATGGTCTTCAGTATCGCTGTCCAAGTCAGAATAATTGTCTGAATCAATCGCATCAATTATTTCCTTTGGTTCAATATTTTTAACGCGTTCATAACAATTGAAGCATACATAATCCGAACTCTGCACTGCTTTGTTAGGAAAACTTTGTCGAAGAAGTTCTGCTAAATTCTCCAATTTTCTAAATTTAACAGTGGCATCATATACGTTTTTTTGTGTGATCCAAAAAAGTTTGAACACTTGCGCCTCTTTGTTGAATAAATTTCAGCCATAATTCAAGAGAAATCTTAGTATGTATAAGTAATACTATATATATTAAGATAACTAGACCGGATTCCTTAAATAAGCTAAAATAACTAACATTATCTACGTGATAGCAAAAGATGAGTTTTAGCCACCTTGCGGAGAATTCTAGTACCATGCGTTATACTCCTCTATGGTGTACACACACACATATATAAATAATCGTACACGTATTCGCCTAATGCACAGATTCTTGCTCTGCTATATACGTATAATCATTATACTTAGGGGTACATAAAATTTTTTTCTTATTTCGTTTATATCTCTTAAAAAACAAAAATATTCCAAATGTCATGTATATGACCGTATAGGTATTGAGACTAGCTATCTATAAAAAAAAATTGAGTAAAAAAAAATGGCTTTTTTGAGAAATTTTTTCATTGTTTATAAAAAATGCCATATCATCCTTGATTTTTTGTAAAAAAATTTTTGAACTTGGCAGATCGAAAGAGTATCACCAACAGCATCGAATATGTACAGAATTATTTTC
Organism: Gastracanthus pulcherrimus; assembly: GCA_949152435.1. Classification (NCBI taxonomy): domain Eukaryota; kingdom Metazoa; phylum Arthropoda; class Insecta; order Hymenoptera; family Pteromalidae; genus Gastracanthus; species Gastracanthus pulcherrimus. Next base: position 100,030,878 of record OX424575.1, on the reverse strand, counting down.
AAATATCCATAAAAAGACGAATTAGAACGATTTAAAATGAAAAAAGTTTTCGATTTTTGAGAAACGAAATTTGAGGAGTCAATTTTGAAAAAAGCATAACACATGCAATTTTGATGCTATCGAAAAATAAAAAAATACGTATACGCTTATTTTCCGAGTAGAATAATATACTACAATTTGAGCTGATTCGGAGAGATAGGTGCTGTCGGCCTGCATGATTTGAGATGAAATCGGTCCAATACATTAAATAAAAATTTAATTTATGTACAAATTTTTTTTTAATATCTTCGAATTAAAGTGCATTATGAAAAAGTTAATACATATTATAAGGCGCCATTTAACAATCGGAAAACATTTTAATTTATTGTACGACGTGTAATAACTGAAACGCGCAAGCACTTTCAATAAATAAGGTGTTAAATACAATCATTTATTGTTCCGTGCAATATCAAGATATTGAAGTATTACAACAGTAACATAATAGACATTATTAAGTTTGTATGTTGAAAAAATTTCAGAATGTATTCTTTTATAATAAGAAGTTTTATGGAATCATAAAAACATTTATTTCTTAAGGTCTAAAGGTATCTTGTCTCTTAGAAACGATATTTTTTTTCGTATTTTACCCTGACTTAAAAAATGTATATGAAACTAATTAATGATATATGTATAGAGGTGTAACTAGTTTCTAAAAACCTTCAGTAACTGCTTCCTATTTTCAAATTAAAAGAAAAATTTTTTCGTACAATGATCAAATTTTATTTTTAAGTTATTAATAAAATTTTTCAAAAAATTTGAACTTTGCTAAAAACAATAAAAGAAAAATTTTTACCAATAAGGTGTAAGTTTAAAATTTAGTACATATCAAAAGGCATCAGTTAACCATCGGAAATATTTTTTTTATTTATCATACGTATGTATCGCCAGAGGTAATTTATTCTGACGTGTAGGATCAACATTTTTAGGTTTTACATTGGTATAATTAAATATATTATTAAGTACTTATAGTGAGAAAATTTTCGGAATATTTGCTTTTAATTAGAAGAAATTTTAAGGAATCACAAAAATAATTAATTTTTAGGGTCTGAGGGTGTCTTGCGTCCTTAACAAGATTTTCAAATTTACGTTTTCTCCAGACGGATTTTTATATACGTAACAGGACTTCGCAAGGAAAATAGAATATATTTTCTAGTGGACAAACGTAGTAGATTACCGTGCGAAAAAGATTTTTCCGTATTATTCTAGGAAAGTTTTAATTTTGATCGTTTCTGGCCTCTCGCAGGCCCACTGTGTGGCGTACTTCCATTTTGTTACCTACATTTTTCGTAGTTTTAAATATAGCATAACTTCTCATCCAAATATCCTCAAAAACAGTCGAGCCACTCAGACTAAAGGTTTTGATGTCAGCTTCAAAAAGTTTCAAGATATCGAGGACCTGAAATCATATCGATTGCGTTAAACGGCAAGGGATGAAACATAACCTAAAAATACAAAATGTCATGCTTACATACAGCTCGACAGTGAGGACTCATTGAGCTACCAAGGGGTCTAATAATATTTTTCTTAAAGTTCGTAAGATCTTTTCTGGTACGTTCAAATTAGTAGAAATGGAAGCTCTGTGGAATTTTTGGAATTTGTTTGAAAATAGGCGTTTTTGGGCCATTTTGACGAGTAAAAAAATTCCACTAGGTCGCACAGGGGACCTTAGCGGCTGAAAAATATTTTGAGAGCTACTTTTAATACGCACTATCATATAAAAAATCAGTGGTTCATTTTTGCGACCCCGTATCCTCACTTTTTTAAAAAAGTATTATTTTGACCTATATATATATATATATATATATATATATATATATATATATATATATATATATATACTAGGTGGGTACGCCCCTGCTCACTCTGCTCGCCAACCTCTATGTAAATATTGTAAATGATATACGAACAATTCTGCAAGAAAACTAAAGCAACTGGGTCCAAAAAGCGGCAAATATTATTTTGAGGGGCACATTCACTAGACCAATATTTTTCGGGTCTTTAACCATTCTTAACATGGAAAGAATGGTGAACACGGTCGAACGACATGCAAACTTTATTAACGGCCGTGTTGCTGTTAAAAATTTAAAGTGCTTTTTCCGTTTATTTAAAGCAAACATTGTAATATCGAAATACTCGGAATTTCTGTCAATACAGTGTTATTATGGATAACTGCAATCTACATATTGCTAACGGAATATAGTTTTTGAATAAACTATCAAAATTTTAACATAAAACCGGTTTTAATTGGTAAAATATACGGCTTAATCGCGTAAAAAATAAATGTTTCACGATATTAGAAAATCAAATCATACTTAAATCTGTACTCGCTCATTTAATATAAAGTAGAATTGTTGCACATTTTTGTACTTTATTCTTTACTTTTTTTGCATAACGGAGAGTAATTAGTTATTAAGTTAAGATTTTGAGTTAGTTATACAACGAATAATTTTAGTACATAAATAAAATAAAAATTCGTAAATTTTGCATTTTTTCGCCATTTACTACTACTATTCTACCTACTTTTTAAAATTTATTGAGCTGGTTTTTGTAAGTTTATTTGCAGTATTTCTCTTTTATAATTAACTAAAAAATCATTAAAATTTTCGTAATCTGCAACTTTTTGATAATTTAAGGGGGCACACCACCTTTAAAATGTGAAACAAAAAAATTGATTAGAAATTTTTATTTTGATATTTATTTTAATAAGGGTTTTTTTTCCTGAAAGTGTACATAAAAACCTACTAATTCGTATATTTTTTACCTTCGTTGGACCTTCTATGCCTCCATTGCAAACAAGACTGTTTTCGAAGACTTTAAGCACTGTCCGTAAGATTCCAAGTCTACGCATGGATGGATTGGGCTAAAAATGTATGGAGATACTCATTATAGTAGTACTTTTAGTATGAACGTAGGGATTTTGAATTGAGCGAAGTAGAAGTATTTTTTTATGTGAACATTGTCAATATAACATTTATTTTTTTATAATTTTATCACTTTTATACATGTAAAAAATTTTCTACTCGTTCAAATCAAAATCCCTACGTTCATACTAAAAGTACTACTATAATGAATATCTCCATAAATTTTTAGCCCAATCCATCCATGCGTAGACTTGGAATCTTACGGACAGTGCTTAAAGTCTTCGAAAACAGTCTTGTTTGCAATGGCGGCATAGAAGGTCCAACGAAGGTAAAAAATATACAAATTAGTAGGTTTTTATGTATACTTTCAGGAAAAAAAACCCTTATTAAAATAAATATCAAAATAAAAATTTCTAATCAATTTTTTTGTTTCACATTTTAAAGATGGTGTGCCCCCTTAAGCTAATTTCTTTTAATGGCAGTATCAGTCCCTAGGATACAAGCACGAGAAGATATCTTGACCTCCCTTAACTCAATTATGACGCCTCTGGTAGCCAAACGCATAGTCAATAACTGATACTTAAGTTTTATTAATTTTCTATTTCTAGACCACTCAAGTAGTTAAATAATGCATAAAAGCTTGTATTTATCAGTAAATCGATTTTTACTTATAAACAAAAACTCCAGTGATCCCGGATCCACATTTCGGAAAAATTCAACGCTTCCGAAGATCTGATATTTAACAGAAAAATGTAGAGGCGTAAAGCCAGGCCAGTCTCGTAATATCTCATTGATTGTGTCTTTAATGTTATATCTTTATGTATTAATTTCTTCACCAAGTCAACGCGATTTTGTATGCAGGCGATGTGCATGTGGGATACATTTTCATTGATTAAGCAACTTCTTAAATCGCAGCTGAAAGAAACATGTCAACTATGTCTGCCTTACTCATCTTGGCTACCACATTTGTAGTGTAAATAACGGAAGTTTTTCCACTTTTTTCTACCTTCGTCTCTTTGGAAGTTTTGGTCGAGATACTATAGAAAATGTTATTCAATCTTTCCATGAATTTATCCTTTACGTCTGCATTTTACGTAAACGGTGTACAAGTCTGTAAAATTTCTTTAGAAGTGCTCTTTGCCGCTTCTTTTTATAAAACAACCAAATTTTCAATTTTTCGAAGCAAAAACTTAGATTTCAAACAATACATTTTTTTTAATAAATATGTTATTTGTCTAATATAAACTAAATATTAAAAAATCATATTTCTATATTAATTTATATCTTAAGAATGTATTTTTAATATTTCGCTTTCCTTCTCCATTACATAGACAATAAAGAATACAATTTGTAAGAAATCTGAAATCTTAAAAATCTTGAAAGTCTCGGGACCAAGTTAGATGATTGTAAATTTAAGAAATATATACTGCAATATTTTGAAAACTAATTATGGAAATCTTTAAAATAAAAACAATTTTTCACTGTCTCTTAACTTTGAATGTACAAGATTTCCTCTTTGATCTGACAAGATTTCGATCTTCGCTACTGATAAATTCGAATCTTATAAGGAATCTCTTTATTAATTACTAGCTTTAATTCATAATTTGGCCAAGTTAAAGAAATTTAAAGCTTTTTATGAATAACGTATAAGTTTAATATTGTAAAACGCTTTTCTGTGAAAAGGCATAATTACTCTGCATCTAGTTTAGAAATTATAATACCTATACAGTTTCTTAAATAATGTACATATTAATTCTTAAATCTTGATTTATATAGGATTTTATAAATAGTTTAATGTATTTATTAGCGTAAATTAAAATTTTTCATAAAAATTTATAAACAGCTTTACTATATAATTTTTTGCTAGATATTTTATGGATAATGTATTTATTAAATAATAGTATTGTATATATATTCTGTCGTAACTGTCCTAGCTTAGCTTAAAAAGTATCCGAAAATTCCTTATTTCCTCCTCCTGTCTGTTTCCTTATTTCTTCCTCCTGTCTGTTTCCTTATTTCCTCCTCCTGTCTGTTTCCTTATTTCCTCCTCCTGTCTGTTTCCTTATTTCCTCCATAGTGACGTCTTCTTCAAGCGCGTGTATTTTACACAACAAAAGAGCCGGACTCTCGAATAGACACAGTTTCATGTTACATCAGCCTTGGATAAAGGCGGGTAGTTGGCATGCCGTGGAACCACTTCCCTGTCGTTGCTCTGTAATCTGCCCAGCGGCTCACGGAAAAAAACACAGCTCAAAAGAACCGTGAGCAGAGCTGTGAATTGTAAAATGACACTCGTTGATTTTACAAGTGTATCGTGTACAGGCCATGGTAAGGTTTATGACAACGGATATCAGGGTCTCTCAATGCTGGATCGGCGATGGCATTCGGAGTTGAATAGCATCATCTATCGGCTCACGTAGGTTACCTTGATGTTCGCAGCGATCATTCTATAAGATGAACGTAAACCCATTCAGTAGCCTTACTGAATTTACAGGTATAAATTTTAGAGTAAATGTTTGGTGTGTGCGAGTGTGTATGACTGCGAGTGTGTATGTCTCCGAGCTTAACGTAAACTGAAGAAGCCGACCCCTATAAATAATGTCAAATGAAATACATAGCCTACCTAACCAACCATCTAAACCTTAACCGATACAAAGCAGAGTTACCCTGTAGCAGCAAAATCGGAATTCTCAAACTTGCGAACATACTAGAGTTTGTATTTTTGTAGCTTAAGAGTCGAATAGAATATTAATTAGCTGTCTAAGGCCGCTCCTCAATGATCTGTCTTAGTAACGTGCGCTCTCAACATCTTGCACGTTTCGTGCAGCAACTTCCTCTCTATTCAGCACCACGAGCCGCCATCAATTATGTCTCCTCATCATTATCCGATCAAGAACTTCCTCTGTTCAGTTATCAATTCATCCAGGTTACTTTGAATTTAAGCATACGTGTTCATTTTTCTCCATCACAGGCGAGCCTCCAAATGCTGTGACCGAGTTTCAGATATCGAAATAGCAACACATACGTTTATAAATAAGTCTTCATTCCTAACCGTCACGCGTGACGGCTCGTAACAGACTACAGAGGTGTTACTCCTTAACGCACTTGGATGACAGGAATCGGAGTGGCTACGGTAGTTCGCTTCTTCTCTCTCTCTCTCTCTCTCTCTCTCTCTCTCTCTCTCTCGCATTCGTTCTCGCTGCTGGATTTCTCCCCTCGCGAGGCCGAGTTGCCTTCTTTGGCTGTTTCGAGGTGGTTGGCCGATCATCTCCACCAGCCGTTTGTTGACCCACTCACGAAGGGAGCTTCAACAAAAGAATTCGCCGCTGAAGCACGTGTTGGCGCGGAGTGGGAGAAAGCCAAGATGGCGGTTCCGCCCCTCAGGCGAGGCGCGCGACGCGAGAACTCAACCAATAATGGCCTTTCTTCTCAGGTGGCACGGCCCACGCCGTGCTTTCTTCCGCGTTCGGACGTCGAAGCGCACTTCCGCCAGCTGACGTCAGCAGGACCATTTGCTCTGCCTACTAGCGTCGTCAGCTAATTCTCGCGAGTTTCGCACCGTTAATATATATACATATATATATATATATATATATATATATATATATATATATATATATATATATATATATATATATATATATATATATATATATATATATATATATATATATATATATATATACATATGGATCAATCCATGCCAAAACGCACACGTGTATAGGGTCAAAATTTAGGGTTTTTTATGTAGAATCAATAACTATGTGCCGCTTTTAAAAATTTTCAAAATAGCGGTCCCAAAAACCCGATTTTCTGACCAGTTTTCCGAAAATTTTCCGATTAATCGTTCATAAAAATATAGATAAAAGACGAAAATTGTGAGTAAGGGTAATTTTATATGTTTTCGGGTACGCTGAATCCGAATCCGCTGACCGTTTAACCTTATCACTCCAGGATTTGCTCTAACCTCAAAAAATACTTCAAAAATGCTCAAACGGGCATGATTATGGCTAGATAAAGGTTCGTGATGATGCATTTGTTCGTTTCAAACAAAACTACTGAAAATTTCCTAGAACTTCTTGGTCATCGGTTAAAATCATTAAAACCTCAAGATTATATTAACGAACAAGAATCAGAATATTTCAAGCAATTAAAGGTAAGCTTAAAGCTTCGAGGAATATTTGTGCCACCAGATTATTCAGAAAACGTTGTCCTTATGACTCACCGTTGATGAGTCATAAGTATTGACAGACAGAAATCACGTTTGAGTGGGTTAACGAAAAAATATAATCAGTGAAGCAGTGATAATTGGTAAATTGTCAAGGAATCTTTCAAAGGAAGCGGCTGGTAGCGTTTTTTACTGCTTCGTGGTTTGCTTGCATTTTGGGTTGTCATATTTTTCGTGTTAGAGATCACGTTTGAGTGGCGGGCTAACGGATAAATATAATCAATATAGCATTGATGATCGTAAAATTTTACCAAAGATTATTTTGAAGGCTATAAATACCCACTCGTACATATAGACGTATAGTTCTCACACGCATATAAACACAGTATTTGCATTGACTTTGAGCTAGCTTTCCATGATCATGACTTCAAAAAGTAAGAAGTCTTTTCGAACAGATCGCTATTGCAATCCGTTCAAATTGGTAGCTCACATAGGCAAATCATTACGACCACTACCAGCTAGGCTTTGCAGACATTTCGGGCTTGCTTCTGCAGAGAATATGATTTGCAGTGGATGTAGGAAAATATCATATACTAGTAATGATACTCATAATGAAGACGTGAACCACAATTCCAACAATGATGATACTCATGATGAAAACGTGAATGATAATTTGAACAATACTTCTGTATCTAACAGTACAAATGAAGATAGCCTAGAGAAGAATGTGCAATTAGATCTTGACAGTTCGACTTCTTCAAATGCTGAGGAAAACCTCCATGAAATCATCGAAGGTTTAAGAGAAAAATTTTCATCGTTGTCAGAGCACGATCCTGACAGGATAGCTATTCTAACCATACTGCCATCAAAATGGTCAATAGAGAAGATTTCTTCTCTATTCAATACTACGACTTACTCCATTAGAAATGCTAAAGAATTAAAAGCCACGAATGGCTCTTTTTCTAGACAACCACCAAAAATAGGTAAATCGCTGCCACAAACTACGGTTAATAGAGTGAAACAATTCTATGAATGTGATTCTAACAGCAGAATTCTCCCAGGATATTGAAATGAAAAATCTGTTGAGATTGATGGACAAAAAGTCCTCGAACATAAGAGACTGACATTGTTTAGCTTAAAAGAATTATATTTCAAATTCTGTGGAGAGCATCCATATACTACTATAGGTCTTTCAAAGTTTTGCCAATTACGAGTAATGGTACTCATATTGTTTGCGTATGTGTGATTCATGAAAATGTCAAGCCTTTGCTCGATGCCATCAATTTATCTGACCCGATGGCTAAATCGGATTTCACATTAAAAAACTATACCGATTGTCTTAATCTCATGGTATGTCGTAACTCAAATAGAGAATGTTTTCTTAACGAGTGCAAAAACTGCCCTAATTACGATAAGCTCAGATCCCAGCTTGAATCAGGTTTGGAAAAAGCAGACGTAAAGGATATAACTTTTAGCTCTTGGCATTCGACAGATAGAACAACTATGATTACATCAAACACAACTACTGAAAATTTCCTCGAACTTCTTGGTCATCGGTTAAAATCATTAAAACCTCATGATTATATTAACAAACAACAATCAGAATATTTTAAGTAATTGAAGGGAAGCTTAAAGCCAGAAGAAATTCTTGTGCTACCAGATTATTCAGGGAATTTTGCTTTCGTTGTTCAAAAAGCAGCTCAAGCTTTTCACTATAATAATAATCAAGCCACAGTATATACTGTAGTTTAATATTATCGAGACGAAGGTGAATTAAAACATGAAAATATAATCGTGATTTCTGAATCAAATATTCATGACTCTGCAGCGGTGTATGTGTGTAATTCGATGATAATTGATTACCTAAAGAAACAATACAAAGTTACAAAGATTATCTACTTTTCTAAAGGAGCAAAACAACATTTTAAAAATCGATTTAATATCCAAAATTTATGTAATCATGAAAATGATTTTGGTATCAAAGCAGAATGGCATTTTTGCGCGACGGCTCATGGAAAAGGCCCACATGATGGCCTTGGTGCAACTCTTAAAATAGGAGCTAGGAACGCGAGCCTCCAAGCATTAGCAATCAACAGCATTTTAACAGCTAAGCAGCTTTATGAGTGGGCATGCCATTCAATAAAAAATATAAAGTTCTTTTATTATTCAAAAGTAACACGTAGCAACACTCAAAGAAGATTAAAAAGACGATTTGACGAGGCTCCGTCTGTTCCACAAATTTCAAGCAATCACTGTTTTATTCCACTACGAAACAAGAGTATTATTATCAGAAAATTTTCAAGTGATAAAAAGGAAGTTGTTGTAGAGATTTAAAGTATAACCGTCCATTTCTGGCCATGAACCTGCCCATTTGAGCGTTTGTCAGGTATTTTTTGAGGTTAAAAACAAATTTTTAGCTGATGGAACTAAACGGACTTCGGATTTGAAATCAGTGACCCGAAAAACGTATAAATATATGGTCACGATTCTTCATCTGGCCGTCATCATGCCCGCTGAGCATTTTTGAAGTACTTTTTGATGTTAGCGACAAATTTTGGGCTTGTCGGGCTAAACGGACATTAGACTTAAAATCAGCGATCTCGAAAACGTATAAATTTATGGTCACGATCCTTAATCTGGCCGTAATCATGCCTATTTGAGCGTTTTTGAAAAATATTTTGAGGCTAGGGGCAAATTTTGGACTGAACGAGCTGAACGGACCTTGGATTTGAAATACGCGATCCTTGAAACGAACAAATGCATCGTCACGAACCTTTATGTAACCATAATCATGCCTGTTTGAGCGTTTTTGAGGTATTTTTTGAGGTTAGTGCAAATCCTGGAGTGATAAGGTTAAACGGTCAGCGGATTCGGATTCAGCGTACCCAAAAACATATAAAATGACCTTTACTCACAATTTTCGTCTTTTATCTATATTTTTATGAACGATTAATCGGAAAATTTTCGGAAAACTGGTCAGAAAATCGGGTTTTTGGGACCGCTATTTTGAAAATTTTGAAAAGATCCACATAGCTATTGATTCTACATAAAAAACCCTAAATTTTGACCCTATACAAGTTTTTTCTAAGTCTTTATCATTTTTGGGCAGAGCCGTGTGCGTTTTGGCATGGATTGATCCATATGTATATATATATATATATATATATATATATATATATATATATATATATATATATATATATATCTCGGGTATAGCGACCCATATATATATATATGGGCCGCGCCACCTGAGAATACAATATATATATATATATATATATATATATATATATATATATATATATCTCTCTCGGGTATAGCGACCCATATATATATATATATATATATATGGCCACCTGAGAATACAATATATATATATAGGCGTGAAACTCGAGAGAATCTGTTAACGATGCGGGAAGGCAGGGCGAATGGGACTGCTGACGTCAACTGGAGGAAGCGCGTTTCTCCGTAAGATCGGGGAAGAAAGCGCGGAGCTGACCGCGCCACCGGAGGTGAATGGCCATTATCGCTGCAGCTTCCGTGCCACGCACCACGTTGTACTCTGGCTTGTCGTCGTTTTTGTGATTTTCTCGCTTCGGCCAATACGTGCTGGTGCTGTTTGTACGGTGATTTTCGCATGCGTGGGTTAACGAACGACTGGTGGAGGCGAACGCTCCACCATGACCGCCACTGCAGAGGAAGGAGAAGCCGCCACGCAAGGAGAAGAGCCCAGCAGCGATAGCGAGAGAGGCAGCGACAAGCGAGTGCGAGAATGAGAGAGACTGATTGATTGATAACAATATTTATTATGCCAAGGTGTGGCTAGACCGAATGGCAAAGGAACATACATAACAAACATGTTTTAAATTATACAGTAGCAATACATATGATAAAGTATAACAAAGAATATATATAACTTATAAAAAGAAAAAACATGTGATATCGCAATTTCAAAAACAAACATAATTCGGTACAAAATATCGCAAAACTTTACACAATACCATAATTTAACAAAATAATTAATACAAAGTACAATACGCTCTCTACAGAATTAAACTTAACTATTTATCTCTAAGGTTAATAAATGTTTATATAACGCAGTCTTAAATGCAAATACTGTTTCTTTATGGCCAATATTAACTGATAGCGAGTCCCAGAATTCCATTGCTCGGATCGAAAACGTGTTCCGATATGTTGCAGTAGTGGCCGTTGGAAAATTAATTTGCGATAAGTTTAGTCTATCAGAACGCCGTGAACTAGCATCAATTTTATAAAACAGATCGTATAGATATGCAGGTTCAGCAAACGCAAATATTTTGTAGGTTAATACACCCAAAAAGTAATTTCTCCGTGATATAAGAAAGAGACAGTTTAATTTATCAAAATAAGGTTTTAATGTTGCGTCACGTCGCAAGCGAAAAATAAAACGTACTACTGTATTAAAGAACCGCTGTAACTTAACAATGAGATAGTGGGACATATTATTGAAGACTAAGCACGCATAGTCGAAATGTGGCATTATACGTGCGTTAACTAATAATTTCTTAATGTCGCTCGTTAAGAAATTACCTAAAATCTTAATTTATGGATAATACCATGAACCCGAGAACATATTTGCGCAACATTGGCATTCCAAGACAAATCCTCAGAGAATATCAGACCTAAATTTTTTACAGAATTCTGAAAGGGAATTACAACACCATCAACAATTATAGGCGGTATTTGATGCTTGTCTAGTCGCATAAGATGCTGTGTAGATGCTAACAGAATAGCCTTAGTTTTACCAACATTAAGTAAAATACCACATGACCGAGCCCACGCGACTATAGCAGCAGCGTCATCATTGAGCTTGGCTATAGTAGATGCAAATTCGGAAGGTTTACACTGAATATATACTTGTAGATCGTCAGCAAACAGCATGCAATTTTTGTTACAATGCCGTAATACAGATAATCTGGAATTAATAAAAATCAGAATGATGATTGGCCCTGGCGTTGAGCCTTGGGGTACGCCAGAAGTGTTTCGCATGAAATCGGATATATTGCCGTCTAAACCGAGGACTGCTTGATAACGATTACTTAAATAAGAGTGTATCCATAATATAGCTTCATCGGAAAAGTTGAGCTCTCTCAACTTTATGAGTAAGAGTTCATGATTTATGCAATCAAACGCTGTTTTAAAATCAAAGAGTAGCAAAATGGTCACTAACCCTGATTCAACACCTTTGCGGATATCCTCTGAGATTTTTAATAAGGCCGTTTGTGTGCTGAAGCTGCTACGAAAGCCGGATTGGAAAGGAGATAAGACTTTGTTTTTCTCAAGAAAATCTGTTAACTGTTGAGTAATAAGCGTATCTAATACTTTAACAAAGTGCGATAAATTCGCTACAGGTCTAGTGTCAGAGGGACTAACTGGAAACAAAATTTTGCTAAGAGGCACAATCAAAGATTTTTTCCATAGATCTGGATAACAACAGGAAGTGATGGAAAGATTAAATAAGTCAGTTAAAAAAGGCATAATACTGGACAAAACAGAGCGAGTCCGTCATAACTTTTACCTTTTGCTTTCTGCGAGCACGCTAACATAGCTTGGTATACTTCTATTCTGTTAACACATCGGAATGAAAAAGATAGAGAATTTGTATCGGACAGAATAAGTAAAATTTCTTGAACACGCGCTAGAGAGCAGTTTGAGTGCCGATAAAAGGTAACTGAGTAATGATGTATATTAGTTCATCAGGAGTGAAGACATCAAGCGGTGACTTATTTTTCTCTTTGACGAGACCAAATTTATTCAATAAGGCCCAACATTTAGATTTATTGGAACCGTCAGATAGCGACTTCAAGCAGTATTGATCGCGTTCTATTTGAATTTCTTTTTTCAGCTGTTTACGGAGATTTTATATTGTAAAAGAAGTTGCGCATTATTACTACGTACAGCTAGTTTATAGGTACGATCACGTGTTTTACATTTGTTTTTAAGTTCTGCATTAAACCAAGGCGCCAACCACTTACGAATTCGATGTGTATTGAAAGGCGCGTGTTTATCGAGCACACCTATAGTAACTGCCTGGAAGAAATTTAGAAATTCATTAACATTGTTTGAGCTATTATTTCGTAAAATATCAAGACTTTTTAGTAGGTCATGAGCAAACGATTCAGGAGAGAAACTTCTAAAATCGCGCGATGTAATATCAAAATGATGCTTAACTAAACTTTTAAGGTTGTAATCAATAATTAGATAATAATGACAGTTTATGAATGTAGATGTTGATTTTTAAAATGATATAATTTTATCTGCAGAGTCAGTGAGGATCACATCCAGCCACGTGTGAGATTTTTCCTTGTGACGTGTGGCGCCAAACGGGACAAGATAAAATGCATTCTCAAATATTAGGTAGCGCAGGTGTATACCGTAATAAGAATCATTCAGGAGATCCGAGTTTAAATCACCAGCGAAAATAATATTCTTGTATAGGTGTGCAAATTTATGAAATGTTAAAAAATAATTTGTTAGAGAGAGAGAGAGAGAGAGAGAGAGAGAGAAAGAGAGAGAGAAAGATAGAGAGAGAGAGAGAGAGAGAGAGAGACAGAGATAGAGATATATAGATATAATATTTATTTGTAAATATTACAAAATATGGTTTACATTAAATTCTTGAGATAAAAAAATAAAATATCACAACGTTAATTTTTACATGATAATATCACATCGTTAATACACATAGAATATGATTCAACGTATGCGAAGTCAGGTATACATAAAGTGTTACACTTTGTTGTCATAAATGTAAACATAATTCTCAATCTTGTCATTACATCTATCAGTCATACAATTTATATTAAACACATTTAAACAATTACTCACTTACATTCATACTAATAAATACACGCATACTTTTAAAAACAATTCCTGCCAGTCAGTAAATTTATATTATATAAATAAATAAATAAATAAAAAAGAAAATAGATAAACAGCAAAAAATAAATAAATTACATAAATCAATAAATTAGTTACAATAAATAATAAATTAAATAAATAAGACTGACAAAAACATTTAATCTAAGTTAGCAAAGTATTTTTTGACCGCTGCCTTAAAGACCATTAATGATGGTAAAGTACGAATGGCAAAAGGGAGTGAGTTCCACAAATGCCCCCTTGTCCTTCGACAGATCTTCGTCCTGTCTCAGTGCGCATGTGTGGAACAGAGAGTTCTTTAACTTCATCCTTTACAGGGCGCGTAGACATATTTTTTTTAAAAAGGGACCTCAGGTAAGCAGGTTCCTTAATGTTAATTATTTACAGGCCGTAATTGCCATGAAAACGGAGTTTCTAGTGTCCATCCGTGTCCATCCTAATTTCTCCCTGTAAGAGGTGGTGTGCTCACCCTTCCTAGTACATAGGACGTATCGCACACATCAATTTTGCCCAATTAGAAATCGCTCGCGCAGCACGGGATAAAATCTTCACACCATCCGCGAAGTTTTCGGGTTCTATCTGATTATAAATCTGTAGGTCGTCTGCGTATAGTATTCTTAAAAACTTTATTTATGTATGAATACGTGCGTAATATTTGTGGGAAATTACAATTTTTGTATTTTTAATATATTAATAAAGTATTACTATACACGGCAATCCTCGAACAACTTGAATTAAAAAAAATGATTATATCGGATTTTTTCAGGATATTATACCTTGACCATTTACTAACAATTTAAGCCGAAAATGAAAATATTTCGTCGAGCCTCTTGGGAGAAAAGTCCATTTTTAATTTATTTTTCCTCATTTTTAGGCTATTATTTACTTAGCGCTTATATAAAATCTTTGGATTATTATAATTATAGTTTTGGACATATAGAAACATTACCACAGTTGAAAAAAGGAAACAAATATGTGTATGTAGCATATAAAGTCAGAATGACCTTAACGCACAATAGTAAATACTATAGAGATCACCTGAAAATTAAAGCGTCTGACTCAAAGGTGAAAATCTCCCTGTTTCAAAATAAACATAACATTGGGTATCTTTTTGTTTCAAGTAAACTTGTCAGTCGTTCAGATAGAGTTGAACAGGAAAGGTAAATATCATAAGTTATCATGCCAATAAATCCGAGTAACCATCATGCACGAATGCATGAACAAAATCGTCTCGTTATTTGTTTATTATGCTGTGCAAAAAGTAAGACTATGATAAAGATATATCCAGCTTTAAAAATTAAATTAAAATGTTTGTTTGAAGACTATGATTCTGATAATGAATGTCTTCCGCTTGCCATCTGTGTACCATGTAAACTAGGTGTATACCACGGTAAAGTGAAAAAACCGACATACTTTTCTCAATTCAGTTTTAAGAGAAATACACGATCAAACACAGATGATAAGTGTAAGTGTCACTTATGCGAACTTGCAAGATCACCAGGATACAAAAACTTTGTGAAGGAATCAAAAGTGGGTTTTAATAAAAAAGGTGTTACCACGAGTAACTCAAAATCAACTCAAGATTCAAGCAGTACCCTAAATAAAGTTTCCGAGACACGTTGTTCGGCGTGTTTTTCTTTGTTTGGTAAAGAGAAAAGTCACGTGTGCACTCAGTTAAGTCGTATAGACAATTTGAATGAATGTATCGAAAAATCTTGTCGATCAAAAGAAAAGGAACAGCTAGTATCCTTGCTGATTAAAAGTGTAATCGATGAAAAACAAAAACTAAATACAAGCGATAACTATCTGAAATGCATCTTAAGTTTGGAATAGATGGAGGAGGAGGTTTTTTGAAAGTTTGCCTCTCTGTACAATCGATGACAGAAGGATTGGCGAATAGTAATGAAAATAATTTAAGACCTCCGACATAAAACAGTTATTTATTTTGACAGTAGCACCTTGTTCACAGGAAAATTATGAAAATGTATTCCAACTGTGGTCTGAATTAAAAATTAATTATTTTCAAGGGACTATTGCAATAGATCTCAAGCTTGCCAATATTATTATAGGAATCTTGTCACATGCTAGTTTTTATTCGTGTACTAGGTGTTTCGCAGATAAGAATCATCTAGATGAACGTGGATGTTACAGGACCATTGGTAATACACTTAATAATTACATGGCTTGGCAAAAATCGGGAGCTGATAGATCTCAGACAAAGAACTATAAAAATTGCATTTATTCACCATTGTTTACTACTAGTATACATAGATTATTTTATATGTAATGCCTCCTCCTGAGTTGCATCCGATGCTCGGTGTAGTAAACACATTATTTACACATATGTTACGCGAATGCGAAGAGATAGCTTTAAATTGGACAGAGAATTGCAATGTTCAACGGGAAATAACACATGGAAGTCCGGCTTTTAAAGGGAATTCATGTAAAAAACTATTAGATAAGGTGGACATATTGCGGGCGATATGTGGTATAGGCGGTTTAAAGTACGTTTCAGCATATCAAAAATTCAACAATGTTGTTCAAGCCTGCTTTACTACTAGTATTGATCCCGATTTTGCAAAATACATTGCAGAATTCAAAGCGAGTTATTTAGATTTACGAATTCCAGTTACTCCGAAAGTCCATGCTGTTTTTTTTTCACGTTGACGATTTTTGTAAAAAATATCAAAAAGGTTTCGGTTCTTATAGTGAGCAAGCGATGGAATCTGTTCATTTTGATTTCAATACTACTTGGATAAAATACAAAGTTTCGAAGAACAACCCTAAGTTCGAAAATAAAATATTTAAAGCTGTTTGTGCTTACAATTCTCATCACGTATAAATACGAGTACAATATTTTTTATATAAATATTTATCAACTGACTAAATTAAAAGTATTATCAATTTATTTTACAAGTGTATAATATATGTATATATATTATGACAATAATTTCGGCTAATTAAGGGGGCACACCACCTTTAAAATCTGAAACAAAAAAATTAATTAAGAATTTTTATTTTGATAATTATTTTAATAAGGTTTTTTTTTCCTGAAAGTATACATAAAAACCTACCAATTTGTATATTTTTTACCTTTATTGGACCTTCTATGCCTCCATGGCATACCAGACTGTTTTCGAAGACTTTAAGCACTGTCCGTAAGATTCCAAGTCTACGCATGGATGGATTGGGCTAAAAATTTATGGAGATACTCATTATAGTAGTACTTTTCATATGAGCGTAGGGATTTTGATTTGAACGAGTAGAAGTATTTTTTTATCTGAACATTGTCAATATAACACTTATTTTTTAATAATTTTATCACTTTTATAGATGTAAAAAATTTTCTACTCGTTCAAATCAAAATCCCTACGCTCATATGAAAAGTACTACTATAATGAGTATCTCCATAAATTTTGAGCCCAATCTGTCCATGCGTTCACTTGGAATCTTACGGACAGTAAGCTGAAATTGATAAAAACAACATTTAGAGTTATTTAACAATTAAGTTACAAGTTCTAATAGATATAATTTATACTCATCTTATCAATTGCAACTACTTTTTTCTTTTTTTCAACGTAGCAGACAAACATCTGCAGTAGTGTACATCAATATTTTCTGGTGCGTGGAGTCCCACGAGTCTTCCTCCTCCTTGAATAACCTGAAATGAAAAAAAAAACACAAAAATGAATAAATTGAGTAAACTGTACTTATCATACTAAACTCTTGAGCAACACTTTCATACAATTCACTCAACTGCTTATTTATTTCGTCAAAAGCCGATTGGGCAACTGGCTTGCATCGGTCCATAATCCCACAAAAAGTTGAAAGGCCAGCGTGTCCATGTCCAAGTGTACGAGCAGACAGCACAGATCTTCTGTTCATTCCATATGCATTTCCTTTGGCTCCTCCTTTGTTGCTGGAGTTGATCGCTGCTATTTCACCACACTTTGAGCACACAATATCTATTTTGAAACCAAACACAATGTTTATTTTGAAGACTCTACACACCAGATTCACTTAATTGAACACTGCCATGGCACCGATTACAACACAGAACACTTCGAAGTTTAGAATATAAAATTGAAGTGTCAATGATTCTGTTTGTTGTATCACTGGTGTCTCTAGCACTAGCTGTGTTTTGGAGTTTCCTCGATGAGCTGGTGGATAGTCTTGGCTTCTTTTGTGAATCTTCCTTTTTTATCTCTTTTAGAAGACATTTTCACTACACTGATTTACACACATTCACAAATTGTCAAATGCAATTAAAACTCTGTATAAGTTCAGTACAATAAAAATATTAACTGTGTTTACTAACAGATGGTTTGTAAACATAAAAGCCAACTGTCAAAAGTAGCAAAAATGTACGGGTAAGGTTAGTAAAAAATTCGATCTGATTTATCGACCTTTATCTTGTGACGTAATGACATGTCACGTTACTCGTAATTCGCACATGCGCCAATATTTGAATATACAAGCATGGATCTTATTATATTATATTTTATTGCTTTATAACTAAATAAAATAATCAATCAAACATTTAGTTATAAATAATAATAAAATAAATAATAATTGATAAAATACCGAATTTACGCAAAATCGGCAAAAAAGGTGTCTCAGTATTTATATTGTAACTTTAAAAGGAATTATGATATCTTAAAACGGTTTTCGGGAGCTTATTCTACGGGAAATTTCCTATAAATATGGTAAATAAAAAAAAAACGATTTTTTGACAATTTAAAGGTGGTTTGCCCCCTTAAACCAAGATTATTGCGCCGCACATGCGGCTTGAAAGAAATTGTACACGGAAATTTTGGATAATACTATGAACACTTCTACCGATATAATAAATCTACTTATACAATAAATTAACTACGGTGAGCACGCGGTACGGTGGAAAACGGTAAATGTTCGGGATGGGAAGAAGCTACTTCTCAGAGACGCGAATTCAAGTGATTTCCGGCGACGAAATACACGTGGAAAAGGCGGCGACGCAACACTCGACACGCACGCGGCGCAAGCTTTACAAAATTATTACCTAAATATATACATATACGTAATTATGGTTCCGCACTAAGCACAATAGTATTCTGTGCAACTTACTCTTTCTTTAGAATCTGGTATGGCCTCCTTCGATGACACAGGTTGGTCGGCACACACGATAAACGATTTATATAAATCTAAGTTATATTCACGAGCGGTTCTTTTTTAGTATTCGCACGGAGCTATTATCGAACCGAAGCGTTGGTGTACGTAGCTCAGTACGAAGAGGACTCGTCGTCCCTTCGTCACCGCGGCGCTCGAGTTTCGGTAGTGCGGACAGAGCCCGTCTGAGGGCGCAGTGCATGCTTTGGCGATGGAGAAAGAGAAGTGCGAAGAAGGAAAGGGAAGCGTCTGCTCGCGGTGACGTCACGAATGGAAATAAAAGTATTATATTTGAAATATACAATATATTTATTGTTTTGTTTTCGCAAAACGCTAATTCCTTTAAAAAAATTAAAATGTTTATTTCTCGCAAGGGGCTTGACGAAATATTTTGATTTTAGGCTTAAATTGTTAGTAAATAGTCACGGTATGATATCCTTAAAAAATCCGAGATGCATCCGATATATACATACGTACGTACGTAAAAAATGTATAATGTAGTTTGTTAGTAATGTAACAATTTATTAGAATAATTTCAGACGTCTAATACGCATATTCAATGTTTCTTAAGCGGTTATATCCCCCTTATGCTCTGAAAAACAAGGCTTTGTTAATTATTTTTTTTAAAGGACATTTGAGATTAAAGGTATACAAATAATATAAAATTGGATTAAGCAACTCTTGAAGAAGAGAAAAAAAAATTTTATTGATATTTTTTTTACAAAATGGCGGCTGTGCAGTGATTACCGTGAACCGCTTTTTCAAGAAGGTCGTTCGCGACGAGCAGTACAAGTCTCGTCCAACTCCACCTATAACAAAAAAAAATATTGTTCTATTATCTACATGAGTTTTGCTAGTGATGTACACATGATTATATTTTTAGAATTTTTTTCCGCAAAATGACGATTGTTTTAACAAAAAATCGTGTTTTTGACGAAAAAAATCGACTTAAATTGTTTATAACTTTTTTTCTTGTTAATTAATCGCTAAAATCGTATGTTCTTCACTAGATAATCAAACAATCAAGCTACTGTTAAAATTTTAAGTTAATCGGATGTAAACTTTTTGCGTTCTACTGCTTGCCGATTTTGAAAACATGTTTTCGAGAAAATCGCGTTTGAAGTTTCAAAATGCTATAAATCTTAAGAATCGCAAAAATATAGTCCACAATAATTTTTTTACCTTCAGTCTGCTATCCCTGCACCATATAATTGTCCTTTCAGGGCCTTCATTTCCTCTTCTTCTTTTTTTTTTGCCTGATGTAATGCTGCGCCTGGCTTCTTTCACGATATCGGACATACGATCCTCAGCGGTTTTGACGCGATTGGCGTCCATTTCCACGCAAAACTCGTACATGTTTTGTCCAACAGTCAACCCAAGAGCATCGTAAATGGCAAACAGATCCGAGAAGCCGCCATTGAAGATAATAACGGCTACGTCAGTCGCAATGTTAACTATATATAGTCTTACCGCTTGACACTGTCTTTGGAGCAATTGACCACACTACAGCATTAAACGACTCGTTATTGTTCTGAGTATACGCACCCAAGCAGCGTGACAGAAGGTTGTCGGAGCTGAGTTCATTATAAATGGGTTTTATTGCGTTAAAAACATACTCATGCATTGGACTCTTGTGCTCGTACGTTGCAAGTGTACCAAGCGCTGTACTGCGCTGCCAAGAACACCAAGAGTCTACTCCGACGGGACACTTCTCGTGCTGTGTATTCTCCTTCGTCGACATTTTATGAAGTAACGTTGCCAAAATTTCATTCCGCATTTTTTCGACTGAATCGTAGTTTCTCCTAATAGCAAGTCCGTAATAAATACAAAGTTCATCAATTAACTTTACAGTCAACTTTCCTCGGCCGCCAAGACCTTTCGTTGTTTTTTTCAAATTTCGCAGACGCATTCCCATGCGCTTCTGAACGTGTCCGACACATTCTTTTTTTTCGACGATGAAATCTTTATAAGGTTTTGAGTCGACTATACCTTCAAATGTTTTTGAATCGCCGTCGCCGATATATTTTAAATATTTGATATTACGAGTATGAAGTTTTTCTGAGCGTTTGAACATTTCTATAACTGCGTCGATCTCCATTTTTCCGGCACTACCTTCATGGTTGGCATCACAGTTCTGTTTGTGTGAAGGGTATACCTCTTCGTATTCAGCAGTACCTTCTTTTTTTTGCCAATATTCACACACTTTACAGTACTTAGATTTTACACGCACATCCAATACCTTGCCAGTGTACCAACCAATCAAAGTGACCAATCCGAACAAAGACGTAAACCCTCTCTTTCGCCAAGATCCATCGCCTGACACCGAGACCTTCTTTTTCACCTCGTTCGATAGAAATTTCTTTTTCTTTAATCGTTGATTTTTTCATAGATATAATTCGAACAGATGAAGTAGCAGTGGCGATATTAGATATGATCTTACTGTAAGTTGTTTGAAAAACAGGCTTTGCAAGATCCATCATAGAGCAGAACTTGTTTATACCGTTGATGTCTATGCCTATGATGCCCATACACTGATCTTTAAAGGCCTTTTGCAACATTTCAATAGTTTCCGCACAACTTTTACCGAGATTTAAGCAAAATTTTAAGCAAATTCGCTGTTCGGTTCGTTCTGCCATTTTTAGCAATAACCAAATTGCGACGAATGCAAAAAAGTCGTTGTAAACAAATACACGCTGCGCGGGAACTAAGGCGTTTCATCGGTATCTCAGGCTACTGACGAGAAGGTTAGGAGTTGCTGGTGACGTTTATACCCTCCAGAAGTCGCCTGAGTCTCTCCGCGCGAAGATATGAACGTAGGTCGGATACTTTTGTATTCAAAAATTCTAAACAAATCAAAAAATAAACGAAAACAAATTTTTGAAAAATGTATTATTGACTTAATTAGATCTCCGTATCGCTTCTTAAAAACGGATTCATACATAATTTATGAGTACGACTATAATGTATTAACTACAACAATACCGTACAACATCGAATTTGGTAACAACCTTAAACGATCTAGTAACCCTGCAGATAAAGTTGATGCTCTTGTTACTAACGATTGCGCTTGTGAAATTTATGCAGATGGTAGCAAAGACAGAAGTATTTCCGCAGCTGGTTCAGTAGTCTTTTGTCCAACTTTCGATAAAAAGATTCAAAGAAAACTAGATCATAATACCTCTGTCTTTACAGCTGAGTGTATAGCAATGTGCAATGCCCTAGACCTAGCGCTTAAAAATACGAACTGCAATGTACACATATTTACAGACTCTTTAAGGGTTCTTTCTAGTTTACAAAAAATCACCATTGTGATCAGAGTAAACCCTTGTGCATTAAAAATTAAAAAAAATACGCATAATTTCTTGAAAAAACAAACGGAGATACCACTATTAAATTCTATTGGATCCCTTCCCATCGCGGTATAAAGGAAAACGAAGTAGCGGGTACATTAGCTAAAGAGCCAAGAAATAATGATACTAACAATAATAATCTTGAAATTCCTTTCTCAGACCTTAAAGAATTATTTAAAAAATCAATGTCAGAATTAACCAATGAAATGGTTCTTAACAAAGGATCGACTAAAGACCAAAATTATTTCAATGAATACTACACAAATACTAAGAATCCGTGGTTTCACAAACAAGACGTCAACCGCGAATTCATAGTATCCATAAATCGTCTAAGGGCAAATCATTATAACCTCGCTGCCTCTTTAGCTAGATTAAAGATTATCGATGATGCTAAATGCAAATGTAATGGCTTGAAGAAGATATTGACCACGTTGTATGGCAATGCTATTTATATGAACAAGAAAGAGGCGAACTCCTACAAAGTCTACTTCAACTGAATACAAAACTACGAATGAAAATGTCAATTATACTCGCCGAGCCAAATGTTTCCGCATGTCGATATGTTATACGATTTAAAACAAAAGTAATATTATTGTATAAAAATGTGTCACAACGAATGTAATTTAATTGAAGATAATATTATATTTGTGACAATCAATGTAAAGCAAATTAGGATTTGGGGGGGAATTTGGAGGGGAATGTGAAGAGGTATGTGAAGGGGGTGTGGAGGTACTGTATGGAGGAGACGTGGAGGAGTTTGAATGGGTGAGGAGGGGAGTGGTGAGGGTATATAGGGGGGCCAAGTTTCTACAATAAAGTAATTTTTTAAACAATTTTACGCTATTTTGTCGAGGGGGCTACGTTGAGGGTATGAAGGGGTGAGCATGGACTAAGTATCCGATCAAAGAATTATATAGGCAGTATATAATATTGGGAAGATATATCTATCTATATATATATATATATATATATATATATATATATATATATATATATATATATATATAAGGTTATGTTTGATTGCTTACCATTTTATGTACCGATACGGGTTCAGGTCTACTATGTTTTACATTTTTTGTTTTAAAAATACTTTCAATTATTTTTCTGGTACGTTAAAATCCCTTGACACATAACACCTTGGGGTCTGCATTTTCTTTTACATACTCTGGGTACACATACCAACATTTTTGTAGAGTTTCAGACATTTTTATTTTTTGACATGCTCGCTTGACATGGAACCACCCATATATATATATATATATATATATATATATATATATATATATATATATATATATATATATATATATATAATTGTTTAAAAAAATTACTTTATTGTATATATATATATATATATAGATATGGATGGTTCCATATCAAGCGAGCATGTCCAAAAATAAAAATGTTTGAAACTCTACAAAAATGTTGGTATGTGTACCCAGAGTATGTAAAAGAAAATTCAGACCCCAAGGTGTTAAGTGTCAAGGGATTTGAACGTACCAGAAACATAATTAAAAGTATTTTTAAGACAAAAAATGTAAAAAGTAGTAGACCTAAATCCGTATCGGTACATAAAATGGTAGCAATCAAACATAACCTTAAAATACGAAATTTCAGGTCTACATTCATCTCTGTAAAGGTGTCCCATTGTGCTGCCAAGGGTATCTAGTCTTTTTTCTCTTGAAGTTCATAAAAGATATATATATATATATATATATATATATATATATATATATATATATATATATATATATATATATATATAAAGTTTGTAAAAGATGAAAAAATAATTTTTTCATCGTTTACAAACTTTAATAAAAAGAATATTGGACCCCCTTTGCATGAAAAAATTATTTTTCGGTGTGTTCAAATTGATTAAAATGAGAGCTCTCTATAATTTCTAGAAAACAGCCGTTTTTTGACCACGCTTGAAAATTCAGAACACTCAACTGGGCCACACAGTGGACCTTAGAGACTGAAATTTATTTGAGAACTACTTTATATATATTTATTAAATGAGCAAGAGTCTTGTCTTACATTAATATGTTTGAAAAAATAATTTCGAATTGGAATTATAAATCAGTAAAGAGAGCATAAAATTCAGTTTTACATTTAATTGGGTATTCGTGCATCGTGTGTTAAGAAATTTAATCTACGCACCTTCGGAGCCCAGTAAAACATATATGTAAAATTGCATGATAATTCGCTGAGAAACGGAGAAGTATAAATGAATAAATGTTTAGAAGTCGGGAATAGAGTGCAATTAATACACATTTTAATATTTAACTTTTTCTTGATCAATTAAAAAATACTATTTTTAATATAATTATTCAAAGTATTTTTAAGCAAATTATATATATCTTTTTGTTATATATACGTACATACACATCTAACGAAATATTTTGTTTACTTTTTACAGATTCTAGTCTGTGCATTGAAAACTTCAACGTAATGACCATTTCAAGAAATCAGTTACCACTTGCACAATAGCATTATATTTAATAAGAGCCTGCGAGTATATACGACTATGAATAATTTTTCTTTGGCACCATTTAGTTTAACCAGTTAATGTCCAGAATTTTCTTATTTTAGCTCTTTTTATCTGATTGGTTTTCCAAGAAATCATTAGTAAATATTTGTGAAGATACATACAGTGCAGCCTGCAATTATACTCTTTTCAGATCCGACCCACGATTTATATCAAATCGGATAGATTTTGCGTTATGGTTTTCTGAAATAAAAACAGTTAAAAAAAAAAGAAAATAAATATATATTGACTTCTTGTGCAGTAATGTACGCCGTTTTAGTTAAATATGTGATTTTGGTGAAATAATTAGTTGTACTTTTATATAGTATTTTACCGTATTCAAAATTTCAAATTGACTTATACGTCATTTTTTTAATAAAAATACTTCGCTAAAAGTGAAATGTTCTGCTTTTCGCAAAAGGAACTTACATTTTCTTTCAATGAAAATTTATATTTTTAACTTTATATACTACGTGTCAATTACTCAAATATGACATGCATGTTATTACTATTTAATATTTTTAATTTCATCTTATCATTAAGTTCGATTATTTTACTCAGACAGAAAACTTTGCATGTTATAGAGTTTCCATGGATACAAGTTCCCAGGATTTAAAGTTTTGTCTTGTTAAGACCAAAATTCTCAATTTTTAAATTTTTTTATATTATTTTATTAATTTATAATTTTCAATCTTATTTATAAATAACCCATATTAGTACTTAATAGTAAAAAGTTTACAATAATAAGCCATAAAATATTATGAGACAGACACGACACTCGAGGTCACAAAGATCTCTTTCCATTTGCTGTCGAGCTTGCAGTGTCAGGCAACCATGACAATGCACTGTATCCAGGCCAATCAAGTGTAACATGAAGCAACTATGCACAGAAAGAAATGAGTACACGTGTGCCTGTTGCAGGCACGCTGCGCTCCCGAACACGAATGTGCCATTTCAGACCGATTGTATGCCGGCGCTGCACTCTCTGTTTTCATAAAGCGTAAGAGGTAAAGTAGTAAGTAGTAAAGTAGTAAGAGGTAAAGTAGTAAAGTAGTAAGAGGTAAAGTAGTAAGTAGTAAGAGGTAAAGTAGTAAGTGGCAAAGTAGGGAGTCGTAAAGTAGTGAGTAGTAAAGTAGTGCGTGGTAAATAAAGTAGTGAGTAGTAAAGCAGTGAGTGGTAAAGTAGTGAGTGGTAAAGTAGTGAGTGATAAAGTAGTGAGTGGTATAGTAGTGAGTGGTAAAGTAGTGAGTGGTAAAGTAGTAAGTGGTAAAGTGGTAAAGTGGTAAAGTGGTAAAGTGGTAAAGTGGTAAAGTGGTAAAGTGGTAAAGTGGTAAAGTGGTAAAGTGGTAAAGTGGTAAAGTGGTAAAGTGGTAAAGTGGTTGGTTAAATTGTAAGTATTAAAGTAGTAAGTAGTAAAGTGGTAAGAGGTAAAGTAGTAAGTAGTAAGTAGTAAAGTAGTAAAGTAGTAAGTGGTAAAGTGGTAAAGTGGTAAAGTGGTAAAGTGGTAAAGTGGTAAAGTGGTAAAGTGGTAAAGTGGTAAAGTGGTTAAATTGTAAGTATTAAAGTAGTAAGTAGTAAAGTGGTAAGAGGTAAAGTAGTAAGTAGTAAAGTAGTAAAGTAGTAAGTGGTAAAGTGGTAAAGTCGTAAAGTGGTAAAGTGGTAAAGTGGTAAAGTATTAAAGTGGTAAGTGGTAAAGTGGTTAAATTGTAAGTATTAAAGTAGTAAGTAGTAAAGTGGTAAGAGGTAAAGTAGTAAGTAGTAAAGTAGTAAAGTAGTAAGTAGTAATATAGCAAGTAAAGAAATTAGTAGTTTTCATTCTACTTATGAAAATGCTTAAAAAATCATGTTCTTCAATAATTACATTTAATAATCTTCTGAATTTCAAAAATCGTCTTCTATTTGCTCAAAACAACTTAGCTTTCATTTGACTTAGGAAAGTGTCTAAGAAATCACGTTTTTTGATTAAGACTGATGGATAAAATGAGTCAAGAAGAAAACAATTGAAATGTAATCAACAGTTTATGTTCTACATATAGTAAGGTATATTTTCTGAAAGTTTCAAATTAATTGATGAATACCTCATACACAAGCCACTTTTTAATATTAGGAAAATTAGTTGCGAGAAAAACACGTGTAATGTTAGAACATCGAGTTCTGATATCTGATTGGTTTCAAAAGATTCTTACAATTACAAAGATTAAGAAAATTCCATAAAAAATGTTTTGATACTTTTGTCAAAATACATCAGAGTCCTACTTTAAGGAAGGTCTTTTGCTAGATATAGGTCATAAAACAAAAAAATCATACGATTTATAAAGATCCTATTATATAAATAATTAAATGTACTTAATTATAGTCCATAAATCAAAAATTGTTTCAGCAAAATTGCCATGTAACAAATACAAATATTGTCAATTAAAAAAAAATTTAGTTGAACCCCAATTATTATTTTTTTTTCTTAACCAATTTTAATCTTTTGGGGCTTATTTTTTTCATTGAACATTTATCTACAAATTTAACGGAAGAAAATATTAAAATAATATATTTGTAATAACGGACAGCTAATTGTTTATAAAATTTTACGTTTTTACTCATAAATAATTAGCTTTCCCTTATTATAGATATATTAATTTAAAATTTACTTTCGTTAACTTTGTAAATAAATGTTTAATGAAAAAAATGAGCCTCGAAACATTACAATTAGTTAAGAAATATAAAAAATAATTGGGGTTCAACTGATTTTTTTTTAATTGATAATATTTATACCGATAACAGGACGATTTTTTGAAACAATTTTTTTCTATTTAGTTATGGACCCTCATTAAGTTCATTTTACTATTGATATCATAGGTCCTTTAAAAACTCATCAACTTAGATTCTATCAAAATATACTTGCCATCTAAAATGCACAATGATTTTTACAGAATTTAACTTATTTAATCCTTGAAAATTGTAAGAATGTTTTGAAACATATCAGATATCAAAACTTCATTTCTAACAAAGTTATGCGCATTTAAGAAAAACAATTTACATTAGATAACATACAAAATTGAACCTTTAAAGGGGATTTACTCGCAATTAAATTTGCTAACTTCAAAAAGTGGCATGTGCATGGGGTTTTTATGAATCTTTTTGAAACATTCAAAAATTATACTTTACTATACGTAGAACATAAACTGTTGACTACACTTAAAAATTTTTCTTCTTGACTCATTTTATCCATCAGTCTTTATCAAAATACGTGATTTTTTAGACACTACCATAAGTCAAATGAAAACTAACTTGCTTTGAGCAAGTAGAAGACGATTTTTGAAATTCTATCAACAATTTATTCTGTTGACCAATCACGGAAGAGACTCATTTTTTTCAGAGCTTTTTCTTAAAATGCTATGCGCAATTAACATTTTAAAAACTGGGTATTATCGGTTAAAGTAATTGTTTTTTTTTAATAACCCTGCAAATAATCGATATCTTGAGCTAAACATTGATTATAAACCTATTAATATCATCCTATATAAGCCTTCAAAATTTTTGCTCATAAGACTGAACAATAAAAAAAGTTTGTCTTTTTACGCTAGTTCTACCTTAAGCTGATCCTATTGTAAATTTTGAAAAATTTGCTAGTTACATAATAAAATTTTTTTGAATTGGTGGTTATATTTTTTACCTAAAAAGAAATTTTTTTGTAAATTTTCGAAAAATTTGACTGAGCTTTCCAATAGATATGTAGGAAATCTATCAATCTTCAATGAAAATTGATGATTTTTCAAAACTGTCCTTGCGCATAGGAATGCAAGTATAGCATTTGAAAAAAATGATGTAATATCTAACACCTGTACCACGCAGTAATGTGAACTCCAAATTTTTAAAAACACAATTGTAAAGAAAAATAAAATTATATTGAATTTCCATTGAAAGATTACCAAAAAAACGACATTTTTAACTATATTCATGGCTAACAATTTCTTAATCTTATTTTTTTTTTTTAAATCGAATTTCATGGTTGTAAAGCAAATAAGTTGATTAAGATATCCTTAAAGTTTCAAATTAATCCATTGTAATCCTATGCGCATAAGACTTACTGAACATTGGAAAACCATAAATGGAGAAAACCGCATTTTTGTAAAAAAAATAAATAATTTTCTGATGATTTTAAAACAATTTTTCTATCGCAGAATATCGATCAAAATTTGTTTTACTAATTTCTATGTTTTCTGAAGTTTATCTGAAAAGTATAGAGTAGATTTGGACACGGATTTGGATTCGGTTAGTATAGAAACACACTGGATTGTGTGCAACCGTGTAGCCAAAAGCGACGCCCGGCATTACACATTTATGGTATATATAGATATACTTTTGCACATGTCGGGCATCGGTTTCGGCTGCGCTGGTGTGCAATAAAGATCGGAAGAAAAATAAGTATAAATAACTATTAAGCTCATTTAAATTATTTTTATGTCCAATATTGCAAACATAAAATCTTTTTCTGTTCTAATAATGTACAAAGTATCAGAAAATGAAATTAAAAAAAATCGAGTTTTTCGTAAAATTTTATTATTGGACCACCATAATAGGATGTAAAGGGGGTAAAATGGTGTCTAAATATGAAAATTTGAAAAAAATGTTAATAAGTCTATATTTTTTCTAAAAACAGTTTAACGTTCGATGTTATACTTAATTGTATTACGTACATAACAAAGGAGTTAAAATATCATAAAAAAAAATTATCTAATCCATTGTTGCCTATTGTCTTCATTGGTGACTCCCAAAATTGACAAAATCACAGTTGTTGTGGAATATTTTTTCAAATTTTCAGTCTTTTGACCTAAAAAAAATTTGTTTACATTTTTTATATATGTATTCAATGCAGTGATTAAAAAATAAAGTATATTAAGATTAATACAAAAATAAAAATATTTTAAGTTGTAAAATCATTATTTGTATCAATTATTTTTACAATAAAAATGAAAAATAATTTTATTTTCGGATTAATCTTAAAATACTTTATTTTTTTAGTGACTGCATTGAATACATGTATAAACAATGTAAATAAATTTCTTTTAGGTCAAAAGGCTGAAAATTTGAATAAATATCCTACGTAACTGTGATTTTGTTAATTTTGAGAGTCACCGCTGAAGACCATAGGTAGCTGGGACGTACAGGCTTTTATTATTAATTAATAAAGCCCGAACGTTACGGCGGTTCTCGCGTCGCGCCGAGAGGTTTGCACGCGCGAGATAGTTTTGCGTGGCTAAGGCAGGAAAGGGAGGCTTGGATAGAAGGCGGTTAGTGAGCAGACTCGAGAGTCTGTTGTAGGTTTATTTTAATAAATATTGATTATTTACCTTATATTGGTGTTTTATTAAACTAAGAAGATCCTGCTACAATTTCTCTAATTGCGCTCAGCGTTCGTGGATGCACGTGGGCGCGTCGCTGGTGAGTTACTCGCACGTCGCGTGTAATAACTTAAGCGCGTTTATTCAAATTCAAGACTAACACGTGGTTATTAAAGAATTACAAAGGTGCTAGAGGAGTAGCAACGATCTGCACTCTGTGACTTTCACGGTAAGAATGATCTGCTCGCAGGCAGACTTGCATGAACTGAGGGCTCCTTCTTACTTGAATATCGATAATAATAGAAAATTCTTACGATAGGCAGGTGCGCGTTTCCCTGTGCGGCGGACCTCCCGAAAGTTAATATATGCGCTTTGGTATAGCGTCTTCGTCTCGGCTGACGGGCGACTTCTGGCCCCAAGTTTAAGAAAGAGGCGGCTGTTATTACGGGTCCGCCCGGAAAATGCACACCTGTGAGTTTACCATGAAAAATGGAATATTTCAAGATCGGTATTAACTCGTTTGAATTCTATTTGGGATAATCATACACAGGTGCTTAATTACCCCGAATAGAGCTCGATTGAGTTATTTACCCTAACATCTATATTAAATTTCTATAGGATTTATGTATTGCATAAGAGTTTGAAGGAAAATGTTTATTTCGTAGAGACGTTACGAAATGAGAAAATAAAAAAATAAAAGAGAGGAAAAAGAAGTATAAAATAATTCAGCACACCTCCCAAGTCAGAGAGTTCATCGTCCTCGATGAATTTATAGTTATGTCTATATGAAATAAAATTTTTCACCGTATTGGTTCATGATTATGTGAATAATTCATGACTTAATCTACGGTCTTATATACTAAACAGGAATATTTCGTCGCATTTACAAGTATAGAGCTTCCTTAAAATTACATGTGAAAATAGTAAAATCTATGTTAGGAGAATCAAAAGTAGCGAATATTGCACGGAATCATTGGTTCTTAACTAGCTATATAAAAAAAAAAATTATTAGTGCGGTACTATTTGTAAAAAAAAAATTTTCTCTTATGTATTCTATTGTTTAGGGTTAAAAATTCGGGTTATAATGAATTGATTTTTCTGAAATTGAGTGTAGTAGTCGTCAGTGACGAGTGAACAGTAAAATTTCTCATTTGCTTTCTTATTGTTTGGAGGGGAAAATGTGGAGTGTAGGGAAGTTATCAATTATGATCCTGGGATCCTCGGTTCGGAAAGAAAGTCTTCTTCGTTGACCTCGTCCTCCTCGTAGTCTGGATCGTATATGTAGTACCGATTTATCAATTGCCGTAGAAGGTGGGTGTCGAGTTCGTCGAACAGCTGATTTTAAACCCAGGTTGTTATTCGGACCGGGTTTCGGCTTATGTGAGGTGAGAAGGTGAATCTGGCTCAGGTCGAACATGGCAAGCTGCAGTTGGTGCAATTCCCAGGTTTGATCGAGCTCTGGACATGACATTTGACATAGCCTGGCTCGAAACCCATTCCTTTTAGAAGGTTGATGGTGTTGATGATTGACGGCATTTCTGTGGAGACATGTGTTTATTATATTCAGTGAAGGTTGAATATTGTGGTATGCTACTTGATGTTAGTTTCTACGATGCATGCTCTACAAGAGGTCTACAGTGGTTGGAGTTAAAGGTCCAGGCAAGCTGTCGTCATCTGGACCGAGAGGTTTAAACAGAGGGTTGGAAAGGGTGTATGGATTTTTCTGCTCGAGAGATTCATTACTAAGTTTGAAGGAGAGGGATTTAGAAAGCAGAGGGGTGGAAAGTAAGAGGGTAGGCGAAGAGGCATGGTATCTAAAACTTGGGCAGGAACGATAGTTCGTCGATTTAGGAACGGTGTAGGAGTCGGTAATTGGTGGATCATCAGTCTGAGTGGTAGAGGTTGATGTCGGATTATCGTGTTTGATCGTTAGTCTGGTGGCGTCGTCTAAATGTTTTGCTAATGTGTAAGTGTTGAAGCATGGTGATGAATGTTGAAATGGATGCACATAGTGATAGGTTGAAATACAGCTTATATATATAGTTATAACGGCGATAGCGCTAATTATAATATAGATAGCTATTTCTAGATATTTTAGTTTTTGTTGTAAATCTTCTAATTCGGTGTTGAGCTTCTCTGCAAGTTGTAATTGGTGGCCGGATTTGTAGTAGACGAGTGTTGTAGGGTTAGATGTAATTGATGGCGGTTTTATATTTTTGGTTGTTATTTGGCACGTAACATCCGAATGGAAAATTCCAAGTCCTTGTATTTGAATTTCCATTATACTGACGTTGTTGCATTGGAGTTGAAGTCTTTCAACGTAAGGTGCTGAAAAGATCCATTCGTTCGTTTCAGGCAGGTGTGTCCATTCCGTTGATGTTTGTTCGTTTGTATGGATTTTACAGTCGTCCCAGATGATTACTGATGAGTTTTTCAGTAGTTGAAGTTCGCAGGAGGTTACTCTGTTGATGATGGTCTTGTAATTGCAATATGTGGTTTTACTGATTTGTAGGCAATTTTCTGGTTTTACTGTGTTGTATGCTTCCTTTGTTCCTGGTGATATAACGTCCTTTTGGCAGGATGTAGCCGAATAATCCGTTGAGTTGAGGTGCTTGGATGGAGTGTATTCTGTACAATTCGTGAGTAACTATTTGGAATAAAGGAAATGTGGTTCCTATTATTATTATTGTTCCTTTTCTTCGAACGTCAACTCGTAAAATTTTTCTTGCGTCTGGTGAGAAGAAATGTATGTTTGGTAAGTTCGTATTTGGCATTCTATTTTGTATGTGTCGCTTGATGTTGTCTAGGAGATCTGATGGTAGTAACAGAGGGCTAGTTCTTCCTTCCTGAGCATAGCGGATAATTTCTATTATTTCGTTGTATATATTGATGTAGTGGTCCAGTGATGATTCCAGTGTGATCAGCCATGACGGAGCAAAGCTGAAAAATTGCGTGACGTTTTGGTAGAAAATTCTTTCTTCTTGTATGGCTGCGTTGCGGTGTATACTGGTGCGTTTCTTTAATTCTTCTAATTTTTGTTGTTGTCTGGTGATTACGTTGACGATTAGGGTGGGTGCGGTGTACCAATCTTGCTCTGTTTTATCTTCTTTAGGAATATACGTGATCTTGAAATTGTAAAGGTTGGGTATAGACTGACTTGAAGTTGTTGATAAGGTTAGTGTTAGATTCTTTAGAAGTTCCTTGAGATTATTGGCTCTCGTTAGTTTTTCTAATAGGAAGTTTGCTCTGGTTATATAAAGCTGGCATTCGGTGGGTATTCCGGGACATTCTGACAGGATATTCTTGATCTGTTTGTGGAGATTGTCTATTTCTGCAATTGCCTTATGGTTGTTGACTTCGTTGTACATATCTCCTATGTATTCGAAGTACAGTCCAGGATTGTTGGAAAGGTAGGAAATATTGTATGGATGGGACATGGAAATGGGTGCCACTGCTACGATTATAAAAATTATTACTGCTTGCATTTTCTGGGAACAAAGAATTGGTTTATTGGTTTAAAGAAAAATTATTTCCCCAATAAGTTGTGCGATAGTAAGCTAGGTAAGATAACGATTAGGCCTGCACATGCACAATCGTCATCAGACTTTTTTTTTTTTTTTGTTATTGTGTATGTTAGTTATTTTCCTCGTCTTCTGAGGCGTTATCGTTTGGGCTGGGTTCAAACATAGATAGACATGATGCACTGTTAGACGGCAGTTTGGATTGTGGTTGGAAAATTGCATTAATAGGATGTAATTCGCAATCAAAGCTTTGGCTACAGGTGTCTGGTAGTTTTGGTTAATTGTTTTTATAAGGCATTTGATGCAGTCAATGATAATTAGTATGATTAAAAATAAGAATATGAGGGAGTTGGATCCAACGGATCCGTAAGAAAAGTAGGTGTGTAATACTTTATTATCTTGCTCTGTTAAGAAGTTATCATATTTATCTTGAATGCGTTTGAGAGTTATGCCTGCTTCTAATTTAGATGATTGGTACTTTGGAATAAATTCGAGGTATGGTAGGGAATCATTAACTGTTTTTATTTTATGGAAGATTAAGTTATCTAGACTGCTGATATTTAAGCTGATTTTTGGTAGGTATGAGAATTCGGTAGTTGTATCTATCGTCTTCATTCCTACGAGGGTCGTATAACCTTGTCTGGCGGAACAGCGATGTTTCATTTGTAACAGCCCGATTCCATGTAGTTTAACGAGTTCGTGCTGCTGTACGGGACAAAGTATTTGTACGGTTGTGGTCCGTGATAGGGAATATAGCCATGCGTCTATTGAATCAAGATGGATCCAATGTTGTGTATAGTGCGGTATATAGTTGATGTTGCATTTTGATAAACTTTCTGTGCTAGGTTGATTGAAGAGCAAGTATTCGCATGCCATATCGCCGTCAGCTTCGTAAATGGGTTCGGAATGTGTACATAGATTATGATTAATTGTGTGTTTGCATTTTCTTAGGCTTCATTCTGATAGAAAACTATAAGCTCTTTTATCGCGGCTTAGTGCGATGTATTTGGCTTGAGTTTTTATAAAAGCAGATGCAGTATGGTATATATAATTACCTTGGTATTGGTTTTTACCTTACCTTGGTAAGTTTGTGGTTTTGGGATCGGGTGCATTCAGTAAAGTTCAGATATAAATTTATTTAGCATTGGGATTGATATTTGTACTATGATTTTGCTACGTCTAAATGCTAGTCTGACTGGGACTATATCGGTCAATTTATCAGTTCTTGCATGTTCTATCAGAATCGGGAATTCATACTCGGGATGTAGATCTACTATTTGGCGTATGATTTGTTGTAGTTTATTTTTTGATATGAGTGATGGATGGAGTATACCCGTCCTGGCTTCATGAATTGCATCGAACATGGTTTGGAAGGTATCTTGGTATAAATTTAGAGCTGTTTCTATTTCATTGATCATAGCTGTTATTTCTCGTGTGACGTTACATCGTTCCCATAAGTTAGCTAAGTCGTGCATTGTTTTCGTAGCTTCAAATAATTTTCCAATGCTGAGGTTGATTGCTATTTTCGTGTTATTTAATTCGCTTTCTACGTAACCCAATTTATGTTGTATTAAATGTGTGTCTTCCTTTGCGAGTCGAGCGAATTTTGTTTGACCCTTAAACAGTTATTCTATTTGTTCGGAAATGTGTTCGCCATCAGATTCAGAAAGGGTGCCAAATAAGGTTTTCCTTATACTCCCTATGAATCCAAATGGCGCACTTCTCTTTTTAATGGTGGTTGCTGTTGGTGTATCCGTTGGGTCTTTGGCTTGGACTTCTTGCATGGCGTCGACAAGATCGTCATGTATGATTTTTACTCTTTTGATTCGTTCTTATATGAAGTCTAGTCATTTAGTTAAGATGGTGCAAAGATAGGGGTGTGTATAACATGAGTTTCTTACCAATCCTACAGTATTGTTCATTTCTGTTGCATTGAAATGTAGAGGCGTGATATCGATAAATACGATGATTTTCCAGTCCGCTTGTGTATAACGGATGTCTTGCAGCCTCTCATAATAAATACCTGGGTTCTCACTTATTTCCTGGATGGAATAAATTTTCTCAGTGTGTCCTTGAGACGACAGGATTGTCAGGATGAGTTATTGCCACAGGTTCCAGATCTGGAACAGATTTATCCATATTGTTGGTAAGCAGGCTTTATTTTATCTATGTGTTTAAGGAATCTGTGTCCTTGTTCGTCTTCTAGAACAACGTTATGTTGCTCTAGTATTTCCTATAGGTATATGGACCTTTATAGATTTATCTAGTTTATTAATTCTAGGTTCCTTAAGTACATATACCTTGTCTCCAGGGGAATATGGGTGATCTTTAGCATTTCTGTCGTAGTAATGTTTAGATTTATGTTTCAACTCTATCAGGGTTTTTGTTGCTATTTCCCTAGTGTCGCGTAGTCTGTTGACTAAATCAGTTATGTATGCTGTGTATGTTTCGGTGTCGTTTGAAAATGAAGTGGGGATGCGAGCAGGTTTTCCAAAAATTAACTCAATGGGTGTAAAATTCGTTGATTGATGGAGGCTGGTGTTATATGAAAAAATAGCGAATGGTAAAATTGTATCCCAGTCGTCGTACTAGTTGATGTATTGGCGAATATATTCTATAAGGGCGAGATGTCTTCTTTCCAAACTACCATTAGATTGGGGGTGGTATCCTGATGTTGTGACTTGTTTAATTTTAAAAATACGTGAGAGTTGTTGCATCACCTTTCCTATTAGGGCGGGCACCTTGTCTGACAATATTATACGAGGTGAACCGTATAGCGTTATCACGTGTCGTGCTAATGCGTCGGCTATTGTTTCAGCTTTAGTGTCTGGGACAGCGACAACGTCGCAGTATTTTGTAAGATTATCCTGTGTCGTTAAGATATGTTTATTTCCATTAGGGGTTAAGGAGTGGACCTACGGTATCTATAGAAATTTTGTCGAAAGGTTCGATAGGTGTATCAGTGATGATTATTGTTTCTCGATTTTTGATTCTAACGAGTTTAAATTCCTGGCATTTTTCATAATGTCTGACATACTCGGTAATATCGGATTTCATACCGGACCAGTAGAATTTCTCTCGAATGCGGCGATAGGTTTTAGTTACTCCTCTGTGTCCTCCGATCAGACTGTCGTTTTTTTCTTTTATAATTTGACTACGTCCATCTTCAGGTGGTATTGTTGTAGTTCCATAACAAACGAACAGTGTGCATTCACATCTACCTAAGATTTCTCTTAACGAATCTAGGAACGTCGAAAACGTTATTTTGTCTGTCATATCGTTTTGTTTGGAAAT
The DNA here is from genome assembly GCA_949152435.1 of Gastracanthus pulcherrimus. Classification (NCBI taxonomy): domain Eukaryota; kingdom Metazoa; phylum Arthropoda; class Insecta; order Hymenoptera; family Pteromalidae; genus Gastracanthus; species Gastracanthus pulcherrimus. Next base: position 99,993,719 of record OX424575.1, on the reverse strand, counting down.
TCTTAGACTGTTATGCTGTATTTCGTTAGAGAATCAGCGAGACTTTTTAGAACCTCCTTTAGGTCTTGGATTCCGAAGATGTCTATATGACGTTTTGTTAGAATCGCAATAAATACTTTTGTCTTAGGTTTCGGGGTTACAATAATTTGTCCCTTTTTTGGGTTGATACCTTTTATGTCATTTTTATCGATCCTTCCTAAATCAAGCAAGAGTTTAGACACGGGTGTCATAAATTCGCAATTTGCTGACAGGAAATGTAGTCGGTTATCTCTTTTGTTGGTAAGTCCCTCGTTTATGAGTTTAATGACTAGTTTGTTGTCGGGTGGTTTCGAAAAGTTAGGGTAGAATATTCCTGGTGGAATGGTCTCTGACGGTTTTGGTACATCGTTATTTCCTATAACGTCATTGATCTCATCCGAGGATTCGTCGGTTGTTTCTTCGGCAACGGGTGATAATGGGAAGCGTGGTTGATCTTGTTGATTTATGTCTGGATCAACGTCTGATTCTTCCAGCAGATCATCCTCAATTGGTGTTGAACGTGCCATGGGGCGTGGATTTATTTGGTTTCGAGGTCCATGTTGACTGCTGTCCCACCAATATTCGTCTAATGAATCTTGATCATCGGATGCAGATTTGTGGGCAGGTTAGATTTCTCTAATGTTTTTGTTTGACATTGGTTCCTGAATTTCGTTACCTGATTCGTTCTCCGAGGATATAGGTATTCTTTTTATTGGTGGTCCATGTGATATAAGGCTTGGAAATCCACTCAATCTTTTCCTTTGTGTTGGGGATGGCTCTAGGGGTGTATTTAATTCTTCTTCTGAACTAATACTTACCTTTTTTGTATATTTCGTAGGTCTGATTGCATTATTCATTCCACTAGTTGATGGGACGTGTTTTGGTGGAATCGTCGTTTTTTTGGGTTTTGCTACTTGGAGGTGGTTGTTTAGGTATCTGTTCCATCGAAACTCCGGGCTTAGCTTCACCGAAGGGCGACGGTGTCGAGCGGGCTCGTGAGAGTCGACGTTGAGCACGTGGCGCCCTCTCCCGGCGCGCGATGGAGAGCAATCGAACGTCGGGACTCGCTGTTGGCGCTGGTGGCGCTGCTGGCCTCGTGTCGCGCCCCGCTGGTCGACCACGCGGGCAGTCGCTTTTGAGCAGCCAAGCGAACTACATCGCCATGCCCGCTCTTGAGTGAATACGCTGACATCAGATCATTGTCACGAAAGCCGAACGTTCGTCCGATAATCCGCAAATATCATCGTTGTCAAACTAGTGGGTGTAGTGCTCTATCCTTCTCTCTCTTTGTGTGCATATCTCTCTCTTTCTCTATCTTTCTCTACGCTTGGTGACGGGAATTCGGGTACGGGTCGCGACCGGTTCACAATCGTGTCCGCGCGCGAATCGAACGGGGGACTATTCTGTGGAACTAAGGCCACAATGATTGCTATCACTCACGAACACGAGACGAGAGATTCGGAAGGATCTCTCGAATACACTGCACACGTACACACACGCAAACGACTCACAGTTTATCGTTCAATCACGCAGCTTGTATATGCAACGAGAGGGATTTTATGCCGCACGGCTTTCCCCTCTCGGTTTGAGCGATTAAACTCGTCTCTTTCTCCCTCAATCGATTTCTTTTATTTTAACCCTTCCAACCACATCTCCTATACGAAAACACGAAAATAAGAAAGCGAGAATCCACGCCTGAGGGGCTTCTCGCGCGACATTTCAGTATCGCTCCTTGTTTTTGTGCGTTGGAAGCATTAAGTCTGCGTGAACGCACTCGTACAGCTATCGTTGTTCCTCCAATTTCTGAATTGGGTAAGGCTGGATCCAAGTTCTTGTTTTTAGACCCAACTGGTCTACCTGTTCTTTTCATAGGTTCGAGATTTGTCTTCTTAGAAGGTCCTGCAGATGAGGATGTCGGAAGAGCAACTGCATTTGGAGGTACAGGGTTCCTGGACAATGCATATGCGTTTATATTCAACCTTCCTGGTTTATAAAGGAATGTATATTGATACTGTCGTAAGCGAGTACCCCATCTTATGAGTCGGTGGACCGGTGGTTTTGAGAGGTTCGTGATCGCTTACAAGGGTGAATTCTCGTCAGTATAGGTAAGGGCGGAAATGGAATATAGCGTATATAAGTGCTAAGCATTCTTTTTCTGTTGTACCGTAGTTATATTCTGCTGGTTTCATGATATGAGACATGTAGGCTATTGGGCGATCTTCTCCGATTTTTCCCTGGCTAAGGACAGCGTAATTTTATGAATCTGTAGCGAGTATGTAGGGTTTTGAAAAGTCTGGGAATTGAAGAACAGGTGCTACGCACAATGCACTTCTCAAATCCTCAAAACTTGTTTGGTGCTCATCCTTCCATTCGAATGGTACTGTTTATTTCAAAAGTTCAGATAGAGATAGAGGCCTTGCTCGTTTAGAGAAGCCTTCTATAAACCTTGTATAGTATCCTGCTAATACTAAGAATTGGCGAATGTTAGTCTGCTTTTGTGGACGCGGGAAATTTTTGACTGGGTCTGTCTTTTTTGGGTCGGGTCGAACACCACATTCGCTGATGACGTGGCCTAAGTATTCGACTTCCGTTGCATTATCTATTAATTCACATTTATCTGGTTGGAGTGATAATTTTGCGTCCAGCAGTCGTTTAAAGAATCTTCTAGTTTTTACAGTGCATTCCTCTAAACTACAGGTGTATATTATTACATCATCTAGATATAATAGAAGTTCTATATCTAGGAGACCTAGTAGAACGAGGTTCATTAAACGTTGGAATGTTGCTGGTGCATTTTTCAGACCAAAGGGCATTCTTACGTAGTGATAATGACCATTCGAGGTACTAAAGGCTGTTTTATGACGGTCCCTTGGGTGCATCTTGATTTGGTGAAATCAACTAGCTAAATCAAATATTGAAAAATATTTGGCGCCACCCAATTTATCTAGAATCTCTGAGATTGATGGAAGAGGGTCAGCGTCTCCGATCGTTTTCTCGTAAAGAGCTCTGTAATCGATTACCATTCTCCATCTTTTATTTCCCTTAGAATCTACCTTCATTGGGACTATCCACAGAGGGGGATTGTAAGGGGATGTGAAGTGTTCGATTATTCCATCAGAAAGTAATTTAGTTACTTGGTTTTCGATCTTATCCTTGTGTACTGGTGGGTATCGATATTGTTTAACCAAAACGGGTGGTTCGTCTTTTGTAATTATTGGGTGCTCTAGTACATCAGTTGCTGATAAATTATATCCAGGCAGATGAAATATTTGTGGAAATTCCTTGACTAGTTCTATAATGCTTTTCCTTTCTTCAGCATTAAGTTTGTCCAGGCCTAGTGAGTTTATTATTCGATGGAGTCGTTCTTCCTCTGGTATGACTTCTTGGTCGCTACCATCCGTTTGGAAGAAATCTTCAGATTCCAAATTTTCGTAAGGTTCTATCTCTTGAGGAGGTATTTCGATTTCTACCTCTATTTCCGATGTATTGATAGCCATTATATGACACTTTTGGCCGTTATTTGTAACGACTGCTTGTTTAATGTAGATTTCTTTCGGGGTCTCGAGTTTTGGCAGATATCCCATTTTAAGGTCAGTTGGATGTAGGTTTATAATTATTGGGGTCCTTGTTCTAGCTTGCAAGATGTATCTTGTAGATTTAGGTTTTCTATATTCATAGTTTGTAAATCTTACAGGACGAATTGGCCTGGAACTAGTAATTAGTGCATTATGGTGGAATGATATCTCGGCTGACTCATTTTTTATAAAATCCACTCCTAGAATGCCTAATACTGGGATCGGTAGATCTTTGGTTATTACTTGGAAGGTTATAGGTTTTTCAAAGAATGTTATTTCTGTTGAACCAGCCGTGGTTAGTGCGGCCTTAGTTATTCCAGTTATAGTCATGGCGTTGTGGCCAGCTATAATTGGGTTTAGAGCATTTACATGGATCAGATTGATTTCGGCGCCTGTGTCTATTAGGAATTCGGTAAGCTGTTTTAATTCTGGGGCATTTAGATTAACTAATGGGGCTGCTGCGTGTCCACTTGATCCTTCTGCAGTTGTTCGACTGAGATAAATTTTACTGATGGGGGACGTTCTGTGGTTTGTTCGCTCGTCGATGCGTCCGTTCAGCGGGCTACTTGGGAGTTTAAATTTTCTTCAGATTTTCCCCGGACCATTGGATATCCTGGATTGTAAGGATAGTTCCAATTTGGGGGCCCCGTCATTGGTGTTTGGAATCCAAATGGCATATAATGCATAGGAGGATTCAACATTGGGGGTACTCCAAACGTATAGCGTGGGTCTTAAGGATAGCAAGTGTGGTTTTTGTTCTGATATCGCTGTTCATTTTGATACAAACGGGTTGGGCTTCTAGACTGGTGATTGTATATGGGTCTGTAATTTGATTGGTAGTTCCTGTTTCCTTGATCGTAACGTGGACCTTGGTTAAAATTTTGTCTGGGTCGATGGTCCATGTAGCGTTCTGCGGGTGATTGGCTCCTCCATGGTTCACGGTTAAAGGGTTGGTCATCCTTGAATTGCACGTGTCTTTCTGGTGAAGTCATCCTTGCTGTGTTTATGAGTCCCTTCCTGTCGATTGAGTGAATCATATCCCTTTCTATCCTTTGCTCTATTTGAAGTGCGTTGGCCAGAGTTGCTGGTTCCTGCACATTTACAGCATATAGTAGATCATCCGAGAGTCCTCGTTTGAAGGACTAAAGTGCTATTCCTTCGAGCATTGTGATCATGTGCGGAACTTCTTCGCGTGCGAATTTCTCATGTAATGATGCTTTGGCGCTTTCCATGATCTTCTTTATGCGGCTGTAATATTCCATTACAGTTTCTCCTCTTCGCATTCTGATGGCCTGGAGTTCCGCGCAATAATGGGAGTAGTGTTTCTTAGGCGCGAAATACACTTTAAGAGCATCCTTAAGGTTTTCTATCATGTTTATTTGCGTATCTCCTACAGCATCACCCTTGAAGTAGGCATTTCGTATCCCAGCTGGACAGATGCTAAGGCCATTTTCGACGTCTTGTAAGAATGTCTTTAAAGACATATTTTTCCCATCGTAATTAGGTATGTGTAACAAGGATTGTTGAACTACCATACATTCACCCATCGTGTTGAGCAATGCGTCAGTGATGGTTTGATGGTGCGTAAGGTTGGCAATAGCGTTTTCGTCCGCCATCTTATCGTTGAATCCGATCTACTAATTCGGTGAAGAATGGATTATCAAATATGTATTTGATGGCTTCAACGTCGGTTAGTAGACAATGAATGACAAATTCTGCTACTATAGTACTGTCGTTACGTTTTCTCCTCCTTGTACACTGGATGAAATTGGAATTCTTGCCTTCCCTCGGTTTTGAGTTGTATGGTCTTTCCTGTGTCGATGAAGAGTTATTTCGTAAGTTCGAATTATTCCTCATCTATGTGTTCTCTGAGTGTTTGCAAATAATACCTACAATTTTTAAGTAACACTATTGGATGGTGGTGGCGAGGATCGATAAAATTTTGAGTGTACATGATTTCGTCGTCCTCACATTTGAAGTTAGGGGATTGACAGAAACTCAGAAAAGGTTCTGGTTTTATAATTGGTGTAACTTCGTAATTATATTCGTCAATCGTTAAATATTCGTCCCAGTTCATCTCTATTGGATAATACAGTACTGGTGTATGTGTTGATTGGGGTTGGATATCCTGGTTGAGGATATCTACTTCTTCGTTGGAATCAGCAAAATGGTTTTGGCAAGGGTGAGTTTCCTTTAAGTTCTTGATTGCAAGGGTTGCCAAAGCTCTTTGGACGCTTTTGATAAAGCGTTTTCGCTTTTTGATGATTAGTTTCCAATTGTCTTTTGTTCTTCCCATAAGGTTATATTCTCAGCTAGGTGTATTGAAATTGGCTCCAAGCAATTTAGGCGTTAATTTCACCAGTTATTTTTCTAATACACAGACCCACTTTCCTATGGGAGAGCTTTTCTCTGCTCTATACCGTAGCTTCGTGTAGGGGCCGTATTCGTAGTATTCAAATTCCTTCGTGTAGTTTATGGTGACCCTGTCGACGGTATAACCCTTCTCCGTTTTATAAAAAAAGAATTGGGTTGTCCGGGTCGGTATTTATTTCGTCAAGGTCTTTTGAAAGGGTTTGTGGTGTTTGGTAAAATGTCGGTACTGTGTAGCTTCCATCTGGTAGTGTCAATACTCTAATCTTGCCCTTAAGTGTTATCAACTTCCCTTGTGCTAATCCTTTGATGTGAGAGAAATGGAGTTCAATAAGAGGTAGTTCCTTTTCTTCAAATAGTCTCTCTGCTAGTGAAATCACTGCCTCACAATGGATTTTGTGCGTTACTCTTTTAACCAATTCAATTAGCGATAGAGGAATCTTCGATTTTTTTCCTGCTAATATTTTTAAGTCTTTCCTAGACCTTACGCTATCTTCTAGGATTCTTAATCTAAATTCAATCAATATTAATCTTTGTCAATTACTACTAGGGTTATACACATGTTCAAATATTTTATATATTATTATTTAATATTATTGTTTAATCCAATATTATTATTTAGTTTTATTATTTAATATTTTAATTTTAATATTAACCAAATTTTATATATTAGTAAGAGAAGGAGAAAAAACTAAGAATAAAAAAAATATTAAAACGTAGCTAATTAATGTAATCGACTAGCTACCTATCTTAACTATTCTTGTTCTGACGAATAGTAATGTTTAAGAATTATCAGTAATAGTAAGAACAATATGATAACGTAAAATATGAATATGATTATGAGAAAATTGTTTATGATTAAATTTTTTAAACTTAACCAAAAGAATACTTGTAATATCATAATAATAAGAGAAAACGAATAATATTAAAATAATAACAATAATATAATGGTTTTAAGAAAAGAATAAAAAAAGATAAAAAGGAAATAAGTACAGGAGTTACTGTAAGAGCTAAGTTAAATAATTTTTATTTCAATAGGTTCTTACCTATAGGTGGATAGGGACGTAGACCCGCTAATTTAATTATAAAAGAACGTCGATATAAGAGAAAAGCTTTAGTTTTCCTAGTTGGGACGTGCGTGTTGGACTTTTTAATCTATGTTAAGCGTATTTGCTTTTTTCCTATTTCCTTTAATTATATGGTTCTAAGATTAATCCTCTTCCATTCCTTACAAGTTTGGCACATACTTGTGTAAATCTCTTAGTTTTATTAGTCTACCTGGGTGTGTCTGACCAATCATTTAAGGCTTCGACTAGGCTGATTGTATCAGAAATTAATGATAATTATGTATAATAATATGATCACTGCCAATAACATTAATTTACCATATCAGTAATAATAATAGTTATCAAGAGTAATAATAATGATAACCATAGTTATTGTTAATCAATAAAAATTATTTTTAATAATAGGTGTAATTTTAGCATAGGGTAAATATAAGGGGATAATTTCTTAACTAGTTATTAATTATTACATGAATTAATAATAGATCTAAATATGTATATTTATAAATGTGTATAAGGCAAATGGGTATATCTCTGATAATGTAATATAATAGATAGATATAAGTATACGAGGGTATATAAGTGGGGTTTATGGTACCACTATGACAAAACTACTAATTATTGGGAATATTCTCATTATAGTCAACGTATTAAAAGCGGAATTCAGTTCTTCTATCGTTGACTCGTGGATTTGTACGTGTGGATTATTTCTAACGTTAAAAGCTATGCTTAGTTCTAGACTCGCTGTGACTAATTGAATTAATATTTGCTTCAATATTGCCTGATTGCTAGTTAACCTACTTTTGTTTCTAAGGCGCTAACGTATGTCCACGTTTGTTTGTCCGTTTCTTCTAGGTACAAAACATCTTCACAAAGTTCTTCGAATTCTATTCTCGAAACTTCGCGAAAAGGGGAGTCAACGATACTAGGGGTCATTTGGTAAATTTATATAAGTTTATATGTTAATTTATTCAATGATCACGACGTCATCGTCGTAGTCATTGGGCAATGGGTGGGTTGCCGCGGGTTCGGCTGTTGCAGCGGGTTCGGCCGATTGTGCTCGTGCGATCGCGATCTCCTCCGGTTGAGGTGGTTCGACCTCTTCGTATACTGGTAATACGTCGTCGTGGAAAATTACACTGAGTTGAATATTCCGGTTGGCGAGTTTGTTGTGCACGAAATAGGGCAACTCGTATACCAATTTTCGTGGTTGCGCAAGGTTTTCTAAGGCTACCGGGTTGTCTTCGGCTTCGGGGGTAATTACCTCTGGGGTTTTTTGTTTACCCTGTACTATCCAGACCTTTTCTATTGGTACCCTACGACGCAGTTCTAGTAAGCGAACTAGCTTCTGTTCTGCCTGTTTTTCGTGGTTAATCGAACCGAGAAATGGTTTTTGGTATACTCTGTTAGGCACGCAGTCTAAGGTTTTGGCGATACGGTTTCTTATTCTTCTTCGTTTGTCTTTATTTGCTTGAATTAGATCAGGTTGTTTTGACAGTTTTGGCCTTTTTTTATTTGGAGGTTCAATTGGATTGTTAGGCTTTTTATTCATTAAAATTGGGTTTTGAACCTTTATAACTTATTATATTAATATATTTATGAATATGTAAGGGTATCTATGTTTATTTACTTATTTATATTTATTTATTTATTTATATATAGATATGTAATTCTTATTTATTATTATTTATATTTATTTATATGTATCTTATTTATGTAAGGATATTATATAGATATGTATATTTATGTGATTATTTTTATTTATTTATTATTTATATATATATATATATATATATATATATATATATATATATATATATATATATATATATATATATATATATATATATATATATATGTGTGTGATTCTTATTTATTATTATTTATATTTATTTATATGTATCTTATTTATATAAGGATATTATATAGATATGTATATTTATATTCATTTATTATTGATTATTCTCCTAGTTGCAACTTGTTACTAATAACAGGATAGAGTTTAGAAGGAAAAGCTTGGAAAGGTTTACCCGTCTCAATACGAGCGTTAGTCCAGCTTGGACAGTCTGGTTTGGTAGGGTCCGCAGCGTCGAGTGCCGCTTACCTGGCCGAACGCGGGTCGTAAGGATAGGTCCTCTGGTAGGTCCTTATCCAGACTTTCGGCAGCCTTTGCTCCTTACTGAGCTGACGTAGAGGGAAAGGTCTCTGCGGTACCCCTAGGGCTGCGAGGACATTATCCTTATCAGAAAAGGAGAGACTACGAAACACTGGTTAATCACGTGCCTTTCCTTACTTAAGCAGGTAACAACACTTACCAATGGTAAAAGTAGGGTTTATTGGTAGAACATTGTTTTGGTAATGGTTGCAATCAAAGGTGTAAATAACTAATAAAAATTTAATGAAACAATATGTATAGCAGAAAAACGAATATAATATTAGTTATGTATATACGCGAAAAAAAAAAGAAGTAAAAATAATAAATGCTAAAAGTTATTATAAAATTAATTATAATAATTATAATTGTAAAATATTAATAATTATTTATAATCATTCATAATTATTCATTTATATTTTATTTATTCATAATATTTCATTTTTATTTATTGTATATTTATTTATTAGTTATTTGTTTATGGATTTGTTAGTGGATTTTAGAAGTTGCTTAATGGATTTATTCACCCTACAGGAGTGTTTGTATAGTGTTTGTATACTTATGTATATAATTAGATAACCTGAAAGAACTTTATCTTTGTGTAAAATTTGTTTATGTTTTATTTTTCAGCGATCACAGTAATTTAGCTTGTGAAGGGTTATGCTTATGTTTATCTAGCCTGTTGATAGTTAGTTATTCGAATTGGGACTGTCAGAAAGAGAAAAGAGGAAGGAAAAAAATGTAAGTTGCAGTCGTAGCTGTATGCCACTTGTCCTTGCCTATTGGCGCACAAAATTTAGAGTGTTTAGGCTTTGTTTGGAAAAATATTTATTCAAGACCTCTACGGGTGCTTTATCAAGTATATTGGACTATATGTGATGTGTTCGAGCAAGAAGAATTTTGATAGATAATGCTATTTTTACAAAAATAGTGTAACTTGTTGTATGACGCTAAGAGTTTTTATGAAGTTTGTATAATAGGGAGTGCTAGAATGTCGTAAATAGTTGTATTTGTGTATATGTGTGTATTGAAGACTAGTGTAAAAGTTTTATTCCATTTAGGTTTATTTATTGTTAAAGTATGCTAAAATTTTTATGCGAGACGATAGAAAGTTCCGGATTTTTATAATGAAGTTTGTGAAAAAGAGAGATATTTGTGTTAAGACTTTCTTTAAATGGTTCACTTAACAAAATGCAAGATGTTTAAGTGTAAATTTTCTTGTACTATTTTTATGTATTGATAAAAAGACGGTTCGAGTAAGATTTGTATGAAGAAAAGAAAAAGAAACTTTGATAAATACTGTAATGCGTAGCAGCTAGATAATGTGTTTAGTGTATATTTTATTGGATGTTTGATTATCAAACTTATAATAGAGTTGTTTTAAAAGAATGTATATGTTTGTTTTGCGTCAAAAGTGGAAACAGTATGTTGTGTCTTAATAGGTGATATATGTGTGTATTATCTTATCATTCTTTTGTTTGAATAGATTAATTTGTATTTAAAGTGTTTTGGTGGAGCGTAAAGAATTTAATCAAGATTGTGTGTGTGGTTTTTGTATGCGAGTGCTTGTATTAAGAAAGGAAAGGTACTATATGCTTGGTGTATATAAGATTGAAATATGCAAATTTCCAGATGTGTAAATGAAGAAAAAAAAATAAATACTAAGAGTTAATGTCTCAATTAGTACAAAGATTAATAGTGTGTGTGTTAAAAGAGTTTATTGGTTTGATGTCTTAGTTAGGTGAAAAGAAAACGTGGTAGGGAAAGGAGTTTGTATTGTGTAGAGTGCTAGCGTGGAGCGATCACGTGTTTGCTCTATGTAAATTGAGTATAGGGTGACCATGTGCTCGCTCAAATGTATGCGTAATGATAAGGAAAATTTTTAGGTAGAAAATAGGAAGGTGTTAGTGAAAAAAAACATGCGTTATTGTGTTTTATCTCTGGGTATTTGATGCCCTATTTTAACGAGTGGGCCTGGGTTGCGCGCCTCATCATTGCAAAACAGTTTGTCGTATAGACGATATATTGAATGGGGGACTTCCTGGTGTTCCCGGTCTTTAACGATGATAAGCAGCGACCCACTTTTCCAATCGGAAAAGTGTTACTAAAAGCCTACGTTAACGATCAAAAACTCCAGGTTAGCTCTCAATCCTCTAATAACACCCTTATGTCTAGATGTATATATATATATATATATATATATATATATATATATATATATATATATATATATATATATATACTAAATAATTGTTAATATTAACTAAGCTAAGCAAGCGTATGCAGAGGAAGATGTAGGATTTGTGCCTTTGTTTGAGATATAAATATAATTTGTATTTAATATTTTTCCTTTAATATTTTAATGTTAATTTCTTTCAAATTGTATATTAAATATATATAAGTAAAAATATTTAAATAAAATAAGAATACTTCAAAACACTAATCCCATCGCCGGGCACGAATTTGTTAGCTGTGACGTATTGGCTTTTATTATTAATTAATAAAGCCCGAACGTTACGACGGTTCTCGCGTCTCGCCGAGCGGTTTTTAGGCGCAAGATAGTTTTGCGTGGCTAAGGCAGGAAATGGAGGCTTGGATAGGAGGCGGTTAGTGAGCAGACTCGAGAGTCAGTTGTAGGTTTATTTTAATAAATATTGATTATTTACCTTATATTGGTGTTTTATTAAACTAAGAAGATCCTGCTACAATTTCTCTAATTGCGCTCGGCGTTCGTGGATGCACGTGGGCGCGTCGCTGGTGAGTTACTTGCACATCGCGTGTAATAACTTAATCGCGTTTATTCGAACTCAAGACTAACACATGGTTATTAAAGAATTACGAAGGTGCTAAAGGAGTAGCAACGATCTGCACTCTGTGACTTTCACGGCAAGAATGATCTGCTCGCAGGCAGACTCGCATGAACTGAGGGCTCCTTTTTACTTGAATATCGATAATAATAGAAAATTCTTACAATAGGCAGGTGCGCGTTTCCCTGTGCGGCGGACCTCCCGAAAGTTAATATATGCGCTTTGATATAGCGTCTTCGTCTCGGCTGACGGGCGACTTCTGGCCCCGAGTTTAAGAAAGAGGCGGCTTTTATTACGGGTCTGCCCGGAAAATGCATACCTTTGCATACAATAGGTCTTACACTAGCCCTAGCTAGAATATTACTTTCGTCATAGCAACATCAGGTGACTAACGGCCAACCGAGTTTACCATGAAAAATGGAATATTTCAAGATCGGTATTAACTCGTTCGAATTCTATTTGGGATAATCAAACACAGGTGCTTAATTATCCCGAATAGAGCTCGATTGAGTTATTTGCCCTAACATCTATATTAAATTTCTATAGGATTTATGTATTGCGTAAGGGTTTGAAGGAAAATGTTTATTTCGTAGAGACGTTAAGAAATGAGAAAATGAAAAAATAAAAGAGAGGAAAAAGAAGTATGAAATAATTCATCACATAGCAATGGATGAGGCTAGATACTTTTCTTTGATTATTTTCAACTTCTGGGTTATGTACATAACATAATTAGACATAGAATTGAACATTTAAGCTGTTTTTAGAAAAAATATGCACTCAATAACATTTCTCTAAATTTTTATATTTAGTCACCCTTTTACCCCCTGTAGGTAGAAATTCCGTCGAAATCAGGGAAATACAAAAAAATTATTTTATTATTATGAAGTATTATGAGTAAAATAATTATACAGCAATGATTAGATAACCCCTTTTTATTTACAAAAATATATGATAACTAAAAAATAACAATAAATGAGCATCTACCTTGTAACATAGGATTTTGTTACTCTGGTCTCTTTAGCTTTAATTAATTATTTCTATATGCGCTCCAAGGGTTGGCTCTACACTTTTCCGAATTCAGTTATCATAAAAGGGCCCCAGGTAAAGCGCGGCTAGTCTCTGTCCTCGAGGAGGTTCCGTAATACAGGAAATCAGAATGAATTATTTACTACTAAATAATGGTACTGTGACTTACTCAATTTAAGTACCTAGGCCTTATTCATATATATACTCAAAGAAAGGTCGCTAATTATTTACAGATATAAGTTACAAAGTTAACGGTCGCTTTCTCAAAATCGCTACGTAAGCCCGCGCACGCCACTTATGCAACTAAATCACCCCATTTCACCGATCTAATAAATATTCATATAAACCCTTTCAACCCGTTTTTGCCTCTTTCTCCCCTTATCACTCATATATCCCAGTCATCGACATAATCGAATTATCGCACGACACAATGTACGTATCAATTTCGCGCCGCGCACTGATTTTATGGTCTTGATGTCACACCACCAACGCAATTCATGTATGTTCCTATGAATTTTATAAATTATATATCATAAATAAATATTTTACCGACTCTAAATATATGCCGAGGGGCGCCTGAATTAAGGGTACATCTCACCGCATTTTCAAAATGTCCACGCTGCGTGCGCTGAGTCGCTAGTTCTGTGCATGGTCTTCTGCGTTTTTCTGGTCTCAAATCTTTAATAACTCTATCAACTTATATTATCTAACTTAAGTCGACTCTATTCACTCTCAAAATCTATCTCTCAAAAAAACGTGCTCAATCTTTCCCAAATTTCGGCCTTTCTTCGACTATCTTCAGCCCATATACACTTGTTACTTTCGTCCTTATCTTGGTTTTGATTAGCCTTGATTTCCTTTAAATTAGGACCCGGCGCGTATATCTATAGTGGCTACTTGGCTTTTCGTTGCCACTGGGTCTTCGCAGTTGGCAGTGGTGGCAGCTTCAGGCGGCTCGCGGCGAGGCGGCAGCTAGTTCTTCAATGAGTTGTCGGCTGCAGCGTCAGTCTCTCTCTCTCTCTCTCTATCCTCCCTCTCTCTCTCGCACGACACTTGCAGATCCTCGCTCCTGCTTCGAGGCTGGCTGGCGGGTGCTGTGACTGGTGAAAGTCCTTGACGGTGTTTTAACGTGTGTGCCTCGAGTTTAAGTACGGTTGCAGACATTAAATTTGGTTTTCTTTGGTGCTCTTATTAAACTGTGGAGTGTTTTCTGGCCGTAATATCATCGTCTCATTGAGGTTAGACTCTCATCAAGTGCCGTATTCACCGTCACGGCAGACTCTTGATCGATTAGCCGACTTAGTGGATAAAATCATGCGTGCTAAGCTTACCTTTACTAGCTTTCACATGAGGGATATTGACGTCACGCATCTCTACCAGGAGACTAAAGACCAACTTTTAACAGGTAAAATATTTATAAATGAGATGTTAGACAGTACCACCTTTTTAACCTATAGAACTCTAAGAATACAAGCCAAAACTCTTGGTTTTAAGTATGTCTGGCACATGGGGGGTCGTTTCCTTGTCAAGATGCGGGACGGTGGTATCTCTCATGTTTTCACAAATGCTGCTGAACTTTAGGCAATTAGCTTATTATATTCCAACAAACCAGAACTACCGGATAAGCAACGTGATTGTAATAAAACCATGTTGGAGAAGAATATCTCTCCATCAACATCAACATCGGAAAATCGACAAAACAACTCTAATACTGACAAGGCATGACTAGGTAAACACGACGAGAGAGAGAGGGTCATCGCGGGGGACTGAGAGTAGGATTTATCAATGTTACCTCACTTAGAGGTCACATTGATATAATCCGTCAACACCTTTTGACTGGTTCCTCCTACCACCTATTTGGGGTGGCTGAGACGCACCTCCCACCTGAGGTCGGGGACGATCGCGTTCAGATCGAAGGCTACTCAATAATTAGATTAGATAGGAATGAATTTGGGGGTGGGCTAATACTATATGTGCAAAACACGTTTAAAGCCAGTATATTATGCAAATCCAAAACAACACAATTAGGCTGTCGTATTCAATCGATGATTGTAGTATTCAATCACGTGACCATCCCCCACTTTTAGTAGCACTTATATATAGGCCGCCGCACATTCCTTTTTTACAAAACTCCGATCTCATAGATAAGCTAGCTCTACATACACAGGATTTTAATCATAAAATTATAATGGATGATCTGAACGCGAATCTCCTTAAAACATCAGAAGATGCTAAATATGTTAGGCGACTAGCAGCTGACCTCAATTTAAAAATAATAGACCATGGTGCGACTCATCACCTCGAAAATTCTCACACGTGGATTGACGTAATGATGACATATGACAATGACATAGTACTTAACTCAAGCAACCAAGCGGCACCATTCACGAGTAATCACAATTTAATTGACGTTGAAATTGTATATGGTACTAACTTAGTACCGAAACCGGGAATTTTTAAGTATAGGGACTTTAAATCTATAAAACAGGATGACCTATTGTCTTATCTAGCAAATTGTGATTGGTCGCCGTTTGATTGTACTGATGATAAAGACGTTGACGGACTGCTGGAGTGCGTCAGCATGAACGCGTTGGAGGCTATTGACACGTTAGTTCCTGAAAAGCAATTCATGCCGAAAAACAAGGCAAATCCTCCATGGGTTGATGCTGAGTTGGCCCTCTTGCTCAAGAAACGAGACGCTGTACGTAGACGTTACGTACGGACCAAGGACGAAACCTTTAGACAGGAGTACCATGCCCTTGCCACAAGAGTGGAACAGTGTTTCAAGTCTCAGCGAGAAGCTTACATACAAAATAGAATATCTGACGCCCTTCATAACAAAAGGGATGTATGGAAAGAACTGAAGGGCCTGCCAAAAACGCAAGACGAGCTTCATGGTTTCACGCCGGACGAGCTAAATACGTACTTTGCGGGTGTATCGATCTCCCAAATTGAGAGTGGCGTAGATTTGGGCGACATCTTGGACTCAGCCAGTGATGACGGCTTTCAATTTGAACCTGTGACAATGTCAGATGTAGTCCAATCACATATTACGTATTTTTAACTCCTCCTTGTCTACGGGGGTTTTCCCATCAGCTTGGAGGGGGGCTCATCTAGTGCCGCTTAAGAAGATCTCTGTGCCGTCATCGGCCTCCGACTTTCGTCCAATAGCATTGTTGAGCTTCCTCTCCAAGGTGCTGGAGAAGATAGCCCATGACCAGATCAAAGAGTTCATTTATAGAAAGAAGATCCTTGACCCACTACAGATAGGTTTCCGACAGTATCACAGTACAAAAACTGCATTAATAAAGCTGACAGAGGACATTCGAACGGGTATTAACGATAAGAGAAAACTACTAACGATTCTGTTACTATTTGACTTTAGCAAGGCGTTCGACACTATATCGCCATCTAAACTTCTCCGTAAGCTGATTGGCATGGGGTTCTCTAGGGGTGTGCTTCTGTGGATTAAATCTTATATTATTAGTCGCAAACAAAAGGTCATAAATAGCAATGGGGATTCAGATTGGCTGACCACTAATCTGGGCGTGCCTCAGGGCTCAGTCCTGGGGCCTCTGCTTTTCAGCTTGTACATTAATGACCTACAAGACGTACTGACTGGTGGCGATGTTGAACACTTGCTATACGCAGACGACTTGCAAATCTACACTCAAGTTGCCTGGCGGGATCTGCATCGGGGTATCAGCCGCATTTCGGATGTGGCGCGGGCAGTGTCAGGGTGGGCCAGTGTGTCCGGACTGAGACTGAATGTGGGCAAAACTAAAGCGATAGTTTTTGGTTCTGAGTACAATATAAATGAGCTGCATGATCTTGATTTGCCCGGCATTGAGTTTCAGGATGGCGTGCGTGTTCCCTTTTCTGACACTGTCACAAACCTCGGTGTTGTCATGGACTCCAAACTTACTTGGAAAATGCAGATAGAAACAATAGGAAAGAAAGTTAACCGTGCCCTCTATAGCTTAAGATTTTTCTGTCCATGCACCACCGAGGCTCTGAGAAGACAGCTTGCTTGTGCGCTGGTAGTCCCGCATTTAGATTACTGTTCCGTGGCAGATCTTGATGTGTCAGAGGAGCTGGAGACAAAGTTACAAAGGTTGCAAAATTCATGTGTGAGATACATATGTAGTGTTAGGCGGGATGAGCACATCAATCCTCACAGGAAATATCTTGGCTGGTTTACTATAAAGGAAAGACGAGCGTATTTTGCGGGGTTGTTATTGTATAAAGCAATAAACATGAGACAACCTCCGTACCTTGCGGCTCTCTTTTTAAAAAACACGGCCAGGACTTTCAGTAAGAATGGAGTAAAAGAGCTCTCGGTTCCTGGATCGCGCACTGACACTGGCCTATACTCGTTTAGAGCTCAGGGTTCGCGTTTCTGGAACAACCTCCTCTGCGATGTGAGATATCTTCCGTCCCTATGTAAGTACAAAACAGCGCTGATGAGATATCTCAGACAGCAGAACGGTCACTATTTATTTATTTATTCATTCATTCATTCATTCATTCATTCATTCATTCATTCGTTCGTTCGTTCGTTCGTTCGTTCGTTCGTTCGTTCGTTCGTTCGTTCGTTCGTTCGTTCGTTCGTTCGTTCGTTCGTTCGTTCGTTCGTTCGTTCGTTCGTTCGTTCGTTCGTTCGTTCGTTCGTTCGTTCGTTCGTTCGTTCGTTCGTTCGTTCGTTCGTTCGTTCGTTCGTTCATTCATTCATTCATTCGACATAACGTCATCAGCGAGTCACCTAACAAATTTTGCATCGTCTGACGCTTTGAGCAAATCCGCATTCATATCGCCCATTATGATTTTGTGGCTATAATCTTGAGAGTGCGTGGAGAGTTGCTCGACAACTTCAGAGCTCTGGAGAAACGGGACGTGAGGTGGTCTATAAATAAGGGCAACAAAGACGGGTGGTAGCGTACCTTCTTGCACACGACACATGATATATTCTGGAAAAAGCGGCTTTCCCTCCTGTGTAGTCGATGAACTGCACAGAAGGTTAGCTTTGAAGATGTTATGAATATATAATACTAACCCGCCGCCGAATTTATTACGATCGAGTCTAATGCAAGAATAGCCATTGATCTGAATACGATCACTCTCAACGTCAGGGCAGAGGTGCGACTCAGTAACTCCGAAGAGGTGGTAGGTAGGATCAGTGGAATGATGTTGTCGGAGGATCTCAATGTGTCCTAAAAGAGAGGTCACATTGACAAAACCTGCTATCAATCCCCTACCATGCACCCCCCCCCCCCCCAATAGTGCCCTTGGCTAGTCATTCAGCAGCGACAGCCTTGGTTTGTTTAGAAGCAGCAGTGATAACTGCTGAACTCCTATTTGCTGTATCACACAATTTTTCACCCGTCGATTCGCTTGATGTTATCTCGTAGGAAGACAATATCGCTTAAAGATCAGCTGCTGAGGAAAATTCATGAGAGACATCGCCATACTTATTTAAAATTAAGCCTCATCGCAAGGGTCTTTAGGCTTCTGAATTTTAAAAAAGAGTCTTTATCTAGAAGCTCGTTGATGAAAATTTTAGCATTTATTATTAAATTATTAGTTTCTTGGCCGGGAGTCGAAGTGTCTACGTCTTTCGTATGGAAGCTTATAATGAACTGCTTTGGACGCATAATTTGCCCTACTAATGTACTATTTGAGAGGGTAACAACCCACGGCGACCGTCTACCCCCATCTTTTACGGACATTGATGACTGGGACTGTTGCTCCTCCGATCGAATCAGGCGGATGCTTATAATGTCCTCTTTCCGAAACAGTGGGAGGATCCTGCGCAGCACGGTGTGCGCAACGTCAATCCTATTAGTATCGTCACCATCATAAATACTTGAAATAATTACATCGTTAAGCGTATTGATGCTGCTGCCGCACATGGCTCCCTCATCGACCGCTTCAACCCGCGTGCTACGTCGGAGTGGTGCAGTTCCACTTATTTCATCGATGTTTTCGCTATTTCTATTACTAATTTTATTACTACTATTTTTATTGGTACTAACGCGTTTGTCATTCGGAGAAAGTAAACTACTTCCGTCGTGGATGTTGCCAATACTATTTACATCGTCATTATTATCACTGTTCAAGTTAAAATTATTATTATTATTAGTGTTATCATTAATAGTGGTTAACGAGAAAGCATTTTCATCATTTCTAGGGACCATGCCAAGTCTGCAGGTTTCTAATAAGTTTGATGTTTCTGAATTTGTTTGCTCAATGTTCTCTATTTTTCTTAATGTTGTGTCATGATTATTATTACTTTTATTTATAAAATTGTCTATTGTTTGTGTTATAGTGGCTTGAAGGGTCAGATTGTGATTTTTTAGGTCGCATACTTCTTGACAGAGAGCTTGTCCTTCGCTCTTCAACTCCTTCAGCTGGGAGTGTTGAAGAGACAGCGCTTCTTCTATTTTCTGCAACTTGGATTCAATTGAAAGCGTTAAGTGGTATATTGCTGGTAATGAGCTTAACGCATTATCAATGGCATCCAATTTGTTTTCAAGCGAAGCATTGTGCCTAGCAGGTGCACTATCAATATTTTTAGAGGTCGAATTGGCATACTCCACTAGAAACGGGACCGTTGTTCCCTTTTTAATCGAGATCGCATCCAACATTCGCAATGCCGATGCGTTTTCTGCGTTCACGCTGCTGTTCTGCGTCCCGAATGACTGCGATGCGTCCTGTCCTCGCATTGAAGTCTCCGCCCCCATGGCCATAGATTCGCTCGGGGATTCCCCACTGTCCCCGGCTATCATGTTGGAAATGGGCGGGCCGTGTGACGTCACCGGAGACAACAACGCCAGTCGGAGTTTACTATTGACGGGGGCGGGACGTAGCCATGGCAACGCGGAAAGCGGGGAGCTGGTGGGCGCGGCCCTGCGTATCGGATTGGCCCTCTGTGCAGCCTTCGGCCTCTTATTGGCTGGAGTGGACGAGAGTAGCTGTTTCTCTTTCCCACTCGCAGCAGTGTTGCTCTTCGCGCCTGGGGCTGGGGCTGCCGACTCGAGCGAACACTTCCTCGACTCTATGCACTCCTGACACGCTACAGCTTTAGGCTGTAGCTGAAGCGCGATGCGTTGTGCGCGGGCGAGTACAACGAGGAGTTTGCATTCCGAGTGACAGCTTATGTTACACAAGCAACACTTACGTAGTGCGTTGCTGCTCCTGGGAATCTCGGAAATGGGCGGTGTTGATACCTGGAAACAGCAGATGTCACCTCGGTGCGATGTTGGTTGTTCGTCGAGTCGGCAAATGGCATGCTGTTCCAGCTGCGTGGGACCTCTGTGTTCTCGATGGCCCGTGCTCAACTCCTGCCACTCTGCCGATTTCGCAGCTCCTAACCTCAAAACTGTCTGCGATGGTGTTGCCGTTTCAAGGAGAAAATACCATGCAAGTCCATCAGTACAGCTGTAGATAATAACTGCAGGGGTGTCTTGCACATAGGCGCTTGCAAGGAACTGAAACAAATAGGCCCGCAGGCATAAGGGCGGCAGAGAATAGTCTAGATAGCAGGAGCTACGTAGTAAGAGCAGGTGTACTTACGGAGCCGCCGAGAGAGAGAGAGAGAGAGAGAGAGAACAAGATAGAGAAATATTTCGTGTCGTCGTCGTAGGTGCAGTGTCTGTGTGTGTGGGGGAGGGGGGGGGGGGGGACTTCTCGTCGGTGCTCGCTCCAACCAGTCGTGTCTGCTGCGCGATTAGCTGTTGTCGTGGGTGTGTGTGTGTGTGTGTGTGTATGCGTGGGACGGTGTCAGTGTTTTTCCTGGGTCGCGATTCTCCGTCTCCCCATTCCGTCAAACAAGAATAATAATAATGCCTGCCTTGTTGTTCGGTTGTGGTTGACTGCCCCGTTTTTAAACAAATATTTTGACCCGAAATACGCGTCACATCCTGAAGTATGGAAAAATTAAGGCACGTGTATAACCCAACAAACTTTTATTTTTAAACTTATAATTTTTGTTAGATACATTTTAGAATTTTTACACAATTTTCAAGACCTCTACCGTATTAATTTTGAAAAAACACTTAATCAGTGAATAACAATGATCATTGGTTATATAATGTGACGTATGATAATGAAAAATGTGATCAGAAGTATTATAATCAAATGCTCATTGATATTCACTGATGAAGTATTCTCTTAAAATTGATACCGCGGAGGCCTAGAAATTTTTTTAAGGATTCTTAAGAGCATGGAATAATAATCCTAAGTTAAAAAATAAAAATTTGGTGGATTGTAATTGCGCGTTAATTTATTCATATTCCAGGTACAACAAGCTCATTTGTTGTTATTTTTGGTTATTAAGTTTTATTTGTGAATAAAAATGTTTTATCTATTCAATGCTATGTAGTTACTTCGCAGATGATATATTTTATAACAGAAAAATAATTTTTTATCTATTTCCTTAATTTCAATGGAATTTCCTCCTTCCTTGTCAGCACCTGACTAGCGCTAGGTCAGCACATATATCTAGAGTTTTAATCTAGAGGTTTAATAGGAGCGTAAATAGATTCGTATATTTAAGTATTATTTATTTATGTAGTTAATTTATCTTTATTTTTATTAATTTTTAAACGTTTTTGTTACAATTAATTACATAAATTGCATATCTTTCGCTCTAGATCACAAATGCGAGTTATTGTATTTATTCGGTCTTATATTAACTTATATAATTTTTAGTTTGACTTACGACTAGGCTACTCTACCCGCTGAGTGCGTAGCAGGTAATTTTGGAATGATTACCCTCGGATCCCTCCAGTCAGAGAGAGTATGTGTGTTTAGAATTTCTAGGATCGATCTCACGTCGCTTTCCTGAAGTCGAAAGTCGTGCTAAACACAGTTTTGCGTCGCCTGGTTAAACCTTTGACGACAGAGACTTCGGCGGGATGTCGAGGATGGTGCAGGAGCTGCAGGTCTCCTCGTCTCTCGTTCGACAAGAGAGGCTGATGGTCAGCTTCGCATTTCCAGTCAACATATAGCAGGTGTAAAGCGATTCAAGAGGTATTTATAACCTCTTGTGTCGGGCGAGAAGACGGTGTACGTCAGTCTCTTGTGGTGTGTATGTGGTCTGTTGAGTGTGTTGTGGGTGGTGCTGTGGGGTCGGTTCCGTTGCCGACCTATTTCTTTATGGGCCTTGAAGGCTGCAAATCGTGTTTGCATTTTTTGCAGATAAACGGTAATTTCCTGATGCAACTTACTCGTATTTTGACCCATCCCTAGTGGCATTTGTTGCACGGTATCGAGGTTGTTTCGGGATTGTTTTTTCCGAAATAACAATCAATGATGCACTTGTCACATTCGGTCAAGCGGCATAGCGAAGATATTAAACCGAATTGTTGTACTGTTGTCGTCGACTTTCTATTTTTGAAGCTTCGTTCTTTATTTTTCCTCGGTTTTTTGTTTGGGTGTGTAAACGTGGATGGCGTTTTTTCTTTTTAGTGGTTAGATGTATTTCAGTGAATTGTTGTTAACGTGTCGTAGTATCGATAATTAACTCATTGGTCTCTTTTGTTGGTGTTGGTGGATGTTCTTCGTCATCTTCCGATCGAGTGGTAGTGGTTCTTCCGTATAACTCAACGTATTGGTTACGGTGGTTTTTCCGTCAATGTGCCATTGTGATTTTCTCCATCTCTCGTTTATCCTGTTTAGTCATTAGTCCGTAGTTGTGTATTGTTATGCGCCGGTGTTTTTGTACCGTCGGATTTAATTTTACAACCTGTATATTTATAGGGGGTTGTAAAATTGTTAGAAGTGAATGCTTCGAGTCGCAAGTTGGGTCTGCGTCGGAATTCGCGCTCTGTTGCTCGAGAGCTTGGGCCGCTCGATTTATGTCGAGCACTATAGCTATCTACACTTGTGTGTCAGGCTGCTCGGGCGCTTTAGCTGTGGCATGCGTCGCTCGGTTATCGTCAACCGCTATAAGTTATGTGTCTACCTCGCTCTGTTGATCGAGTCCTGCGGCTGTTGTGGATGGCTCGATATGTTGTTCGAGCGCTTATGTCACACGAGATCCGCCAAGCGCTAGGGCCGGAAGAGAATATGAGCTCTTTAATACGCCGGTGTGCGTCCTTATTCTAAGTTGTTTGGGTTGGAGCGGTTTTCTTGTACTGTTGATTTTGATCACTGCACTTTAGTTTTTCTTTATTTAACTACACTTTCTCTTGACGGCTAGCGCACGAAGGATTGGACGTGGTTTCACTAGCAGTAGGCATTAAAAGAGCAATTCAACACTCAGTGTTCGAAATGTTCAATGCACTTTCGCGATTTTGATCACTCGGTTTTATCGTGATTTAATGTCGAACGCGTGCCGAATGATATATCACGGAATGTGTTGTTATAGTGGGCTAACGCGGTACAATAATCTTAGTATGCGATCTTTTTTAGTGCTTGCGCTTCGGCGAGTTGTAACTCAGCTTTAATTAGAGATTCTGCTGTCACTAGTACAGTTTTTTTCGCGAATGGTAAGTTAGCATGGGTGGTCATTGTTTCCAACACCATGCACTGACTAATTAGCACACAAAAAGAAGGTTGATGTAGCTGTGATAGCACCGTTCGGCCACTTGTTGCGTCGGTAATTAATTCTTCTCTTGGTTGATTGATGGCTGTCCGGTGATGGCTCCTGACGTTCAGTCTTCTTAATTAAAACTCTGTAGTACTGTAATTAAAAGTAACTAGGCTACGTCGCGCGAATTTTGAATTTCTCATAATTATCGGGGGGTATGAAAAACATAATTTTTATTCAATTGTTTTAGATATATATAATATTGCTCTTTTAACTTTTGTATGGCATTGTTTATACGTTATTAGCTAGTAGCTAGTTAATTTATTAACAATTTGTGTAAAAATTGTTAAATTTTCAAAATCTTTGGTTTTTAATCTTTATAGCTAACTCTTAGGAGAGTAAAGTGTTCGAATCTGGTTAGCAACAATCCATTGTTTACAGCTTAATATTTCAAAAACTTACAGTCTGAAAAATATTATTTAGATGTCTAATTTGTTAACTAGAGTGGCTCTATGTGTTTCTAAAAAATATTTTTTGTTTTAATAAAATTTATTGTTTATTGTCTTCTATTTCTTTCTGCATGCGTTGTAGACGTTCTATTGTTTTTGTAATTTTACAATTAAGCTGTAATGACATTTTACAGAAATTATGAAAATTTTTAATAATTAATTACGTAAATAATATAATTTATTTATAATAATTTCTCGAAGAATCGGTTATACTTACCAAGTAAAATTCGATTATCGGCATGTTTAATGCAAAAACGTTGTTTTACCATTTTCATAACTATAAGTAGTTAGTTAGTTAAAGAATGTTTGGAAAAATAATTATAAATGTAGGATTCTTTTTATGTCTAATTTTACAACTATGGCACAGGTGTATTGGCTATAAATTTGACATATGAATTTTCATAAATGTCTAAACAATTTAATTTATTTATAACAATTTTTCTAAAGTGTGGGATATTTTTACAATGGAAGGTACATTTATCGGTTCGCTTAATACAAAAACGTTATTTTGCAATTTCTTAATTGTAATTTATTAGTTAACTAATTAATA
Source organism: Gastracanthus pulcherrimus (assembly GCA_949152435.1). Lineage (NCBI taxonomy): Eukaryota > Metazoa > Arthropoda > Insecta > Hymenoptera > Pteromalidae > Gastracanthus > Gastracanthus pulcherrimus. The sequence goes on along the minus strand of OX424575.1, from coordinate 99,969,117 downwards.
TCTTGAATAATAAATGTAATTTTTGAAATATATTTCTTTGTGATTTTGCAACTATGGTCTAGGTGTTTTATTTATTATTTTCGGTTCACAATCTTTGTTTGTAATTGTTTACACAATGTACATTATTTATATTTTTTAATGAACATTTTGGAAGTAATATATGTTTAAAATTTCTTGTGTGATTTTATAATTCAGATTTGCAAATAAGAGTAAGTTTATAAACTTTTTATATTCTGTGATAACTTAAGTATACAATTAAATTATTTATGAAATATTTGGTTAGTTATTTTGCTAAATATGGTATCGGTTTGGAAGAAGGTAATTTTTATAGGATTATACTTCCCTGTTATATAAGTATATTCTCGCATTAGCTTAATGAAGATGGTAACATCGTTTTACTATTTGAATCATATATTGTTTCTTTAAAATAAAATAATTTATTGTTCACTGTTATATGGATTATATAGCACTTTCTTGTTTAAGTTGAACTTAAAGCAAGATTGAAAGCTAAGAAATGAGTCTCGTAATGTGGTCTCGTGTCGGGTTTGTACTTACGTTTCCATTTGGTCTTGGCTTCTTTTCTTTTCGTTGGTCAGTTTTCACTTCTTTCGGTTGGTGATTTTCCAGTTTATTGTAGGATATGTGTCTGTGGGAATTCTTTTGTAGAGTGTTGGATTAGGGTCTGATTTCGTTTGGCTTCACGGTTTCTTGCGGCGTGTAATGAGTCGCGTGTTCGGTCGAATCACTTGCATTTCTATTGCCGAGTGATTCGGAGACTACTTGAAGTAAACTCTTTTTGTGTTCGTAGTAATATGGATCGACATTATTATGGATATAATTATTATAGTTAATAAATAAATTCTTTGTTTTTATAGTTCAACCAGTGGGTTTTGGTTCGAATATTTAGAATGCTAGACAGAATGATTAACGGATTCAAAGAGAGGAAGAGTGATGCTAGGTTCTTGGAGTATTTATTTCTCCATGATATGGAGACTATGAACATAAACGGAGTGTATTTACGATAAGAAATATTTCTAAATGTTTTTTATGTGTATGTAGGGTATGTGCGGATTTTTGGTAGTTCGATTGAATAATTTATTTTTGTAAGGAGAAGTAAAATTGTAAAATAAATAGTTTACAATTAACATTCTTGTGCTATTTATTTAAAGTGATATGTGTTTATAAGGTAAAATCTTGTGTTTAATAAATGTGATTTGTGTGGTATGCTGTGGCGACTAGTTTCTTAATGAAGGTGGTGTGTGGCGGGCAATTAAACCGATGGAGATGGTTTATAAGTTTTGTGCCAATAAAGCGCTTTTATTGAGCGTTGTTTGTTCATTGGATGTTGACTTGGGCGTTCTCTTGCTAGCGGTTGAGCGAGCTGCTCTGATGGGTCGAGCGCGCAAGCATTCTGCTGAACGAGCGAGTAAGTTCCTTGACGAGCGCTCTGGTGGTGTGTAAATGTTACATAGAGGTGACTTGGAGCACTCTATCAGCGAGCGGTCGAGCGAGTCTAGTGAACTTAAGCAGGCGGTTCTACGGAATCACTACGGAAGTGGGCGCTCTCCGATGACGTGGAAAGTTTAATTAATCCAGTGTTTTTATTTTATGAACTATTCATTGAATTTGAATATTACTTTTAAGCGAATGTTATTCATTGAGGGGATAATTTGGGGTCAGATGGGTCTATTGTGAGTTGTGCAGGTTCGTTCCATCGAGAGCAGATAAATGACTGAGCAAGTCAGGGCTGGTAAGTTCGAAATTGTGAATTGTTTAGGGAAAGTAGGGGTCATATCTTTTATTTGAAGAGGGTTTCTGTCTTCGCATTCAGGTTGTAAGGCGATGGTAGATGAAGGAGTTCCTTGGCAGGTGTTCGGTACTCTTTCTTAACACAAGTAAGCGATAGTGGGTTCATTACGAGGGTGGTGCTATAATAGGGATTCAGAAGCTGTCATCTCAGCAATTACAAGGTCTATGGTTGTTGAGGGGGTCTGAGTTGCTTTTTTCTTACGTGTGATTTTCTGTTTACGGATTTTTCGGAATCGACCTAACTTAGTAAGCAAAAAATAGGCTGTAACTAATAAGAAAAAGTTCCCAAGGCAACCGGAAGCTATATTGATAGTATTTGTTTCTTTTAATCTCCTTTGTTGGGCTATTTGTTTAAAGTCATTTTCTATCTGAGTTAAGGAAATTGAATCAGCGCTATTTGCTTAATTGCTCATTTCTTGGACGGTATTATCATCTAGTTTAATGCCACGAGTGAAAGTATTATAAGTAGATAGTAAGGCGGTTAAGTCTAAACTAATACTGGGATTGTATAACAGTGTCTGAGTTGATCTCAGTATGATTACGCCATAGATGGTAATGTCCTTGGCATGTGCTACGGAGGGAACACATGGCCATTAAATACAAAGAAAGAAAAAATTATACAATCATATTATTTCTAAAATACAAAAATAATGTACCTTATCAATTTCAGAATATCGTAAAATAAAGAAATTATTGTAAAACAAAAATTGATCGATGATTGTCAAAATTTCTTTTCAATTCAGAATCGTCATTAAAAAACGAAAAAAATGAGTCCGGGTATCCAAAAAAATGACTAAGCCGTTCTCGAGATATAAACGATCAAAAAAGAAATTAAAAGAAAAACATAACTTGAAATACCTCGGAATGTAAAGGTCGTTATAATCTAAGATTCTAACAGTGTCAAGAGATAGTAAAAAGCTACGTTTCTGTTTTTGCTTAAAAAATTATTCTTTTCTCCTAAAAGGAAAACACGACGTTTTCGCGTATAGCAGAAAAAAGAGCATAGCTTATTTAAAATTTCGGATTGAAATAGATAGGTAATTTTATGCTCTTTCACATAAAAAAAAAGTAAATGGATGATATTATTTTAAACACGCCAAAAAACGCGAGAAACTAAAACCCAAAAATCGAAAAACGGTTAAAAAAAGAAAAAAAACATGCATAAACAAACAAATATTCTTACAGCCTCCTTCCTTTCAAAAAAACAAAATCAATGAGCCCTGAAACATAAATTTTGATTGTGAATGTTTAAAGTAATCTTCATCCACATCCATACACATACATACACGCATGCGCATGCGCACTCCCCCCCCCCACACACACACATGCATACACACACATACATACACATATCTTATGTATGAAAACATGTTTCTAACCTATTTTTAGCAAAAAAATTTTTTTACCATCACAAAGCTTTCTATGTGAGGAAGCAAAAAATTCAATTGATGACGCTAATTAAAAAAAACCCGCTGCTAATTGCTTTAGCAGAATGCTTTCTCGAAAAAAGATCATAATAATTCGAGTTTCAAAATTTAATAATGGAAATTAGCATTAAATAAATTAAAACTAAAGTTAACTGATTAGACACACGCGTTTAAGTATTACCAGTCTGATTTAATCTTAAAACTTAATTAAAATAATTTTCACCATATCTCTAGAAGAAAATTTCTTATAGTCATTTTTTATTTAATATTGTTCACAAATAATAATACACTACTGACCTTTATCAGTATATTATATTGTTGAGGTCTAACAGAATAAGAAATTATTTCTAAATTTATTCAAAATTCAATTTTATCTCTTTTACTAAAATAGCGTTTAAGTAATTGCTAGATATATAAATTGGCTGAAAATTATGTCTATTTTAAGGTATTGTACATATTCTTTATATGTTTAATGTATGAAGAAAAAAATATAATTATGTAATTATGTAAATTTTATATTCCTGAATTTATTTTACAAAAAAAACTTTAAAATAATTGTTAGATATATCAATTCAAAAGCATTTACATGTACTTTATGAGAATATATATATTTTGAACATATTTAACGTATACAAATCCAATCAGCTCTAAAATCTAATCAGTTCTAACTTGAGCAATACCTCATTTATCTTCAAAATTTCAGCTTATAATATGCTTCCCTTGAAGAGTTATCGTTCCACAATTTTTCTTCACATACATACATGCTGTAACGAGGTGCTCAATTTGTTAATAATAATTAACAATATTTGTGTCATCTGCTGGCGTGCGCTACCCGTAACGCGTGTGTGTGACTTACCGCTTTTCTTACCTTTGGGCCGACCCGTTAGTGCGGAGTTCCCTCTAGTCATTAGTTTCCGCGACCTGAAAGGAGATAGTAAGGCGCTTAAGTCTAGACGAATACTTGAATTGTATAATAGTGTCTGAGTTAATCTACGTGCGTTTACGCAGTAGATGGTAATGTCCTTGGCATATGCTAAGCATTTTCGATGAATAATTAATATTCCAGTACCATTTAAAATATTGTCGATTCTGTTGTTGTTTTCGCACATTATTCTCATGGTGATAGGTTGGTGAGTGAAAAATAACCATTCGTCAGTTGACATAAGTTTAGTCCAATGTTTATGTGATTGCATTGATAGGTATAAGTCACATTTGGATAGAGCGACTTGGCTGGATCAAGTATACATTAGATATTCACATGGGGCGTCTTCGGTTTCTCCGTAAAGGATGGTATTTAGAGGGCACATATGCTTATTTGTAAGACAGGGAGTGAAAAGTGCGGGGTCTACTAGGGCATACATTTTTAAGTTTTCAGTAATTAGAAGATTAGAGTAATGTCGTCTGATGCTGAAATAACCGGTTTTATTAGTATAAATCGAGGCGAAGGTAAGGAGGGCGTGTAATTTATAATTGGATAGGCTGGTCTTATCTGTAAGGGAGCATTCTAGGATGGTTGCTAGTCTGCCATTTCTAGCAACTGTGTGAGTATTTGCGACGCTGAACAAAAACTCAGGGGTAATTTTAGTTTGCTCCCAAGGTAGTTTGTGTTCAGGATTGTGTGTATTCATTTACAATAAGCGGTCTTTTAATTATTCATGAGTTTAGCGGAGGGGATGAATGTTTCTTGTAGCTGTGACTTCTATAGTATTGATGAGGATTTTATAGTAATTTATCATATTTTTTAGGTTTTATTCGAATTCAACGACCCATAGCGATATGACTTGTGCAGCTGAAGTTTCGTTTGTTGCTATTGTATTATGTGCATTTTCATTAAGCAATTTTATAATTTACAGCACAACTCTTCAAGGTGTTTTTTTATTGTGGTCATATTTATTGTGCAAATCTTCTAGATTAGATTGAATAAGATGGGTTTGTTCTACAGCCAGTGTTAAAACATTTTGTTGACAATCATATAATTCTGTTATCTGTTTGTTTAATAAGACATGATCATCGGCGTCTATGGTTCCAAATAATTTCCTACTTGCCCATCCAATAAATTGCAACGGTGCTCCTCTTTTTGAGATGGTGTGGGAGAGTTTCTTAGGAAAATTGATGTTTGTGTCGGGTACGGCGAAATATGCTATGGTGTCTGAGTGATACGATTTAAGAATTTGAATGCCTTGGGGTAGTCGTTCTCACGGGATGAGGGATTCACAGGTATTACCTAGCTTTTCTGAACATGTAATGTAGGTATAATGTGGTTGGTGTTCCCGTTTGTCTCCTTACTTGTCCGAAGTACTCGTAATAGATACCTGCGTTATTTGGTACGGATAGGATTTGTTAGTTCGTTCGGTTTCCCTGGCCTAAAACTTGGTTTACAAGCATTGTTACTACGATTATAGACACACTGGAGATTATCCGTGCCATATTTGGTATTATTGGATGTGGAGTGACCTGTAACAGATTTAAGGGGGTATCTCTATATAGATGGGCAAAAATAAACTGAAACTTTGCGAATTTTTTTTGAAAAAACTATACAAGATTTTTATTTGTAAATTTTTTGGTTTATTATTCAAATATTAAATATGCATTTCTTATTTTTTTTATTACATTATTTTGTTTATGCTAGTGATAAAAAAATGATGAACCATGAACTTTTTTTTCTCCCTACAATTTGGTGTGCAGACTTGTCGTCGTCGTATCTTTCTGAAACATAAAAAAAAAGTTTTTTGTCATTATTAGGTCTAAATCTCGTCGACTAACCTAAATTAAAAGTATACAAAAATTCCATAGCAAAATGGTGGACTTTTGAAAAAAAACTGTAATTTTTTTTTTATTATTATTGCAAAATTGTGGTTAAATAAATTTTTATTTCAAAAACAAGTAGGTTCATCGACTAGATTATGAAATTACCTTCAAAATGGCATTTTTTTGTGATAAGTTGAAAACTCGCCGAGAAACTGTGCACACAAAATTGTAGAAAGAAAAAAAAAGTTCATGGTTCATCATTTTTTTATCACTAGCATAAACAAAATAATGTAATAAAAAAAATAAGAAATGCATATTTAATGTTTGTATAATAAACCAACAAATTTTCAAATAAAAATCTTGTATAGTTTTTTCAACAAAAATTCGCAAAGTTTCAGTTTATTTTTGCCCAGCTATATACGGATACCCCCTTAAGTAGGGCGGTAATTACCGCTAATCGTACGTTGAGTATTGGTAAACTTTTATTCGTAACATCTTTTGATTTTATCTAAGTGGTTCAGAATACGTTTCCCATTTGATGATTATACTAGAGCATTATTATTTTTGTGTAGTTCTAATACGTTACATTTTCCATTATAAAATTTATCTATTTTTTCACGTCTTGGCTCTTTCAGAATGTAGACTTCCATTCCGACTCCGAGATGTTGGGGGCAAGCTTTCTTGTCGTAATAGATTTTGCTGCCGTATTTAGAATCTATAAGATTTTTATGAGCTGTTTATCTAATTTTTCGTAAACATTTCACTAAGTCGAATAAATAGGAATTATAGGTTTCCATTTGAAATTCGTCGGGCAGTTGGTGAGGGCTTCGGGCCATGCGTCCATGTACGATTTCGTAAGGAGTATAGCCGATATATGTACGAATTGAACTATTGTATTCATGAATGGCAAATGAAATTAGTCGATCCTAATTGGTTTTGTTTTTGGCTTTGGTTCGAATGAAATCATTTAACATAGCATGACTTCTTTCTAGAGAACTATTAGACTGAGGATGATAGCCTGTGGTAGTCGCCAGTTGAAATCCGAATATTTCGGATTATTTTTTCAGTAATTTGTTTTTGAAGCTAGTGCCGCGGTCGCTTAATATTAGTTTTGAGGTTCCAAATGGGGCTATGGAATAGTGGGTGATGGCATCGGCTATGGTTATGGATTTTATGTCTGGTAATGGTACAGCAATACATTACTTGGATAGTAAACATTGCCTGATGAGTACATGTATTTTACCCGCAGTTGTTTTGGAGAAAGGTCCCACTACATCGACGGCGAGTTTTGTGAATACTTCGACGGGTGTATCGGTAATTATCATAGATTCACAGGTTTTGATGCGAACTAACTTTTGTTCTTGGCATACCTTACATCGGTGAATATAGTTCTTTACTTCGATTTTTAGTCCAGTCCATTGATAACGTTTGCGTATACGGCGGTATGTTTTTCCTACCCTGCGGTGTCCATCAAATGGACTAGAATGACAGTCTTGTAGAATGGTACCTCGGATGTTTGGTGGGGGAATGGTGCATTCTCCATAGCAAATGGTCATGAGAATATTCAGGGATTGTAATACATCACTGAAGAATCTTATTAATGTTCCTCTGAGTTGGCTGTCAGTTATTTCTCCTTCTCGTGCCATTCTGAAAGAGTTGATTTCTTTCTCTTTTAATACGAGGGTAGTTCAATAAGTCTTTAGAATGACCAACAGATGGCGCGCGAATCGCTCCAAATCATTTGTTTTCAGTCAGCACCACTCCGGACTAGATATATGGTGCAGTCACAGTCCACATCTTCTGAGTTTACGTGTTTTTATAACCAATTGAAAAAAAAAAAATTGCTTGTTAAGAAAAATGGAAAAAAACGAGTTCAGAGCGGTAATTAAACATTTTCATTTAAAGGGTTTAACTCCATATGAGATAAAAAATGAATTGGACTCAGTTCATGGCACATCTGCCCCTGCCTTAGCAATGGTTTATAACTGGGTAAATGAATTTAAGCGTGGTCGTACATCAATAAGTGACGAACCACGTTCAGGAAGGCCCGTAGAAGCAACTACTCCCGAAATCATCAATAAAATCCACGATATGGTGTTGAAGGATAGAAGATTAAAAGTGCGTGAGTTAGCTGAGGCCACAAGGATATCTATAGGTGCAGTTGTTTCAATTCTACATGAAAAATTAGGCATGCAAAAGCTATCGGCAAGATGGGTGCCGCGTTTGCTCTCAGCTGAGAATAAACGTAATAGAGTGGTCGCCTCTGAGGCTCTTTTGGCGCGCATAAGTCGGAATCCTGAGGAATTTTTTCGTCGATTTGTGACTGTGGATGAAACATGGATACACCACTACACTCCTGAGACAAAGGAACAATCCAAACAGTGGATTTCCACAGGCGAACCAGCTCCAAAGAAAGCAAAGACCGTAAAGTCAGCTGGTAAGGTTATGGCTACAGTTTTTTGGGATGCACGTGGAATTATACTTATTGACTACTTGGAAAAGGGTAAAACAATTACTGGTGAGTATTATGCATCATTATTAGAGCAGCTGAAAGAAGAAATTAAAAAAAAACGACCACATTTGGCGAGAAAAAAATTCTCTTTCATCACGACAACGCCCGAGTTCACACATGCTTCGTTTCAATGGCTAAAATTGAAGAACTAAAATTCGAATTGGTCGAACACCCACCGTATTCACCAGATTTAGCCCCCAGTGACTTTTTCTTATTTCCAAACTTGAAAAAATGGCTGGGTGGACAGAGATTTACGGACAACGAAGACGTCATTGCCTCTGTAAGTGCTTATTTTGAGGAACTTCCGAAAACGCACTTTTCTGAAGGATTAAAAAAACTTAAAAAGCGATTGACCAAGTGTATAGAGCTCCAAGGAGATTATTTTGAAAAATAAAAAAAAATTTACCCAAAAAAAATTGTTTTTATACTTTATTCTAAAGACTTATTGAACTACCCTCGTATATCGGCTAAAGTTTCGAGGCACTCTGTTAGATAAGATGGTAAAATGGCTACTCCATCTTTTTGTGCAACTATTAAGCGAAAACGTAACGTTTTCGATTTATAGTTATAAATACGTCGCCTACTTCTGGATCGATTGGGTAAATAGCATTTATATTCGCTAATAATTTGTTATTCGCTGATGATAGGACGAGGTCAGCGGTGATGAAGTGCACTAAGTTGTCTTTTAAATAGGTTAAGGATTTTCGTGTACTGAATAATTTCTGAGTAATACTGAGAGCGGCAGTGCACGCATGGAGAAGAGCGGTTGTGTGCTCCTAGCAGGGACCGGCGGTAAGTGCTTGGGGGCAAGCGGTTCAGAGCGCTCTGTATCTAAAGGCGGAGAGCGCTTGCGAGCGAGCGGCTGACAGGTGGTAGAAGTCTTTGGTTTAGTTATTGTTGAATAGAGACTATTAGATGGATCTTCTTCATCGGTCTCTTCTTTGCTATCTGCTTGGTGGACGGTAGATAAGTGTTGCCAATACTAGATAGATTTCTTAGAAGGTTCCATAAGTATTGAATGGCAGTCGTGGTTTATTTCTGTCAAGGAAGCTCGAGTTTTGGACGTTATATGTGGTGATTAATATTATCCTATCCAAGTACTGATATCTTCGTTGGGGACGGGTTCTTTTGCAGGGCTAACCGGACACGTGTTTGATGGTCTTTCTATGGATATAATGGGGCTTTCGCCACCTATCCAATACACAATCGTTTTATTCCAAGTCATCTGCATGGGTCATATTTTGGTCTGGATTGAGAGTCTTATCTTCAGCTTGTATTTCAATAGAAGGAACCTCACTTTTGAACCCCACCAATATCGCGTCTCTTCGCAGTCGTCTCTCAATTTTTTTAATTCTATTTCAGAGTTTTCTACCGAAATGTCAGAGAGGACATTCAGGACTAGAGAAGTTTTTGTTTGTTTAGGAGATTTTATTGGGAATACTTCAGTAATCTTGATTGGTTCTGAAAGTGGTTCTATAGAAGATTATTCCTTAGAGTGAAGGTCTACGAAGTTCCTAGAGGGAGCATCGGTATTGGTGTTTAGGCGACCTTCTTTGTAGATGAAAGTGTATTGATAACCTCTAAGTCGAGCTCTCCAATGGTTTAATCGGCTCAATCGGGATCATTGATAGATTCTATGTAGGTTTAAGATTCATGATCTCCATATACAGTAAAATGGCGTCCATAGAGATAATGTTTAAAGTGCATCACAGCAGCTCTTATGGCATTAAACATTTGTTTAAAGACCTGGACATATAGGCTAGGGGCCTATTATTGTTACGTTCCTCTTGGCTTAATACCGCGCCTTAAGCTATTTTTCAGTATCAATATGGGGGCTTCACATAGGGCCAGTTTCAAAGTATCAAAATTTTGTTGTTGCTCGGTTGTCCATTCGAATTTCGTTCCTTGCTTCAGTAAAGCATTCAGAGGATTTGCTTTTTTGGTGAAATCTTGAATAAAGCGTTTGTAATAGTTAGCTAATCTAAAGAATTGATGAAATTTCGTGGTATTTTTGGGAATATGAAAATATCTTACTACTGAGATTTTGTTCTGGTCAGGTCTGACTCCGTTGCTGACGATTTTCTGTCCTAAATACGTCACTTATGGTGTAGGCAATTCGCATTCGCCAATCTGTAATTGTCACCCAGCTTCGGAGTGCAAATAAATTTCTATTTGAAGTATTATTTATTTACGCAGTTAATTTAGCTTTGTTTTTATTACTTTTTAAACGTCTTTGTTACAATTAGTTACAGAAATTTTGTACACGTCACTCATAATCATAAATGAGACTTATTAGATTTATTCGGTCTTATATTAAATTATATAATTTCTATTTAAGAAAGTAGGCTCTATTGCTCGGTATTATATTAGTGTGAAAATGAATCTATTTGTCTCCACCAGCTAAAAAGATTTTTTTCCTCATTTCTCAAATAAGGTGGAGTGTATATGTAGTCAGACTCAAGTACCTTACTGAATTAGTCTAAGGAATAAAAAGTCTTGCTTTAGGGAAAAAATAGTTTAATATAATTAAACAGAAACTAATCACAGCAATTGTGAAGAAAAATTATTTGAAATTTTAAATTGAGAGGGGAATGCGTTTCGACCAGGGAATGTACGTTGGTCTCTTCACGCATTCCCCTCTCAATTTAAAATTTAAAATAATTTTTCTTATCAATTGCTGTGATTAGTTTCTGTTTAATTATTTTCGACTATTTTTTTAAACGATCAAAAAATAAATTAAAAGAAAAACATTACCTGAAATACCTCAACAGTTGTCAATAGATAGTAAAAAGCTACATTTCTCTTTTTGCTGACAAAATAATTTTATTCTCAAAAAAGGAAAACACGACGTTTTCGTGTATAGCAGAAAAAAGAAAGTAGTTTATTTAAAATTTCGGATTGGAAAAGATTGGTAACTTCATACTGTTTCAATTGTAAAAAAAAAAGTAAATCGACGATTTTATTTTAAACACACGAAAAAAACCCAATAACTAAAACCCAAAAATCGATAATTCGTTAAAGATACGAAACTTCTCGAAATATAAACTCCGTATAAACCATATAAAACAAACGCACCTTTGTTTAACTGCTTTTCAAATATTTCCGTTAACAATAAAAATATTTATCAAATCAGAAAACTGTAAATTACTAAAATCGCAAGTTAACATATATTTTGGTAATCAAAACTTGCTTAGTCTTACTTATTTGAAGTGGAATAGAGAGAAATATAAAGAAATTGAGCCAGTAAAAATTATGCAAAACGATAACTATATAATGAGCAAATATTATATTTTTTTAAATATGTATATATCATCTAGAATTCTGCAGTTTACACAGAAGTATACAACTTTTCAAAAATCGTAAATTATGTCCTTAACAAAGCTGAATATAAGTCTTCAAATCCCGATCAAAACACTACTCATTCAGGATAGTGCAAACAAGGAGATTTCGATTGGACAGGCGGTAAAGTCCCTATAATATCCATAAAAATACCCGCTAACTCGTGCCTAGTCACCCCTGAAAAAGAACCTATCTCCCGTTCAGACATTAACAATTGGAATTGGCAGCATCTCTCCACTGTTCACCAAGTGGACAACAAAAAAGAGATGGATGAAGATCTATCTAATAATCTCTATTAACTATCTACCGATCCAAGGACTTCTACCACCTGCCCGACGCTCGCTCACAAGCGCTCTCCTCCACGAAACACTGAGTGCCTCTCATCGCTCATATCTGCTGACATACACCCAAATGCGTCGACCGATGTTGACATTCCTCAGATACAGGCACCAACTCCCAACAGAAATAATTACCCTAACCCGACATTAAAACGTTTAAATAATACATCAGCCATAGTTGCCTTAAAATCGCTCCCAGAACTCAAATTAACCACACAATCACATTCCCACCTAAAATTACTCAGCATCCTAAAATCTCCACTATTTGTAGATATGTCTATAAAATCACTGCTTCTTCATATTACAATCATATCAAAACTAGTTATATTTTTCTCACTAAAATTCGAATATCGCCTTGACCAACCTATATATCTCCTTTTAACCCAACATTTCATTTTCGAACATATAACTTGAGGTCCAAAAAAATGTGTTTTTTCTCCTTCCATGGTTAAAAAATCTTACGATTAATCTAAGTTAAATTTAACTTTACTTGCAAAGAAAATAACTACTGAAAATAATACTTTTAATAATCCACTAACCGCTCCTAAACTAAAAACCAACCAATTAACATTACTGAGTATGCTATCACGATAAAAATAACTATTCATATTAAAATAACTGTATTTAACAACGAATAAAATATAACGCATAACAACTTAACCCCCTTATTAGATGCATTGACAAATTAATAAACCCACAACTAGACAAATAAAAATTATGATTCTTTTACAAATTATTGACTAAGTGAAATACTGCTTAGGTGACAATCCGTTGTATTCCGCAACATATAACAGGGAACTCTCGGAAATAATAAAAGTTATTTTATAAAACAAAATCCAATAACACGATACAAAGTTCTACGAACCGTACTCATACAATATACACACCAACGAAGATTTGAAACGTAAGCATAAACCCGAGACACATTCCTTTGAAACTTAATCGATTTATAAATCCAACGCAAAAGCGAAAAACTGCTATATTTATTATATATAACAGGGAAGCTAAAATATATTTTATTTTATAAATTCTGTCATGATTAAAAGATAATTATAAACATAGGCCTTTCAAGCCTATAGAACAAGGAAATATTCAACGATTTAAGTGTCCACGAAGATTTCAATAAAATCTAACTAACAATTACTCTTATTTGCTATTTTAATTACTGAAAACTCGTTACGAAATCATATCTAAAATTTTAGCTATTCCAAAAATCCTACTAGTTAAAACCTACCCATTCGCGAATAAGAAAACTTGCAATCTATTTTAATTAAATCATTTAAAATATAAAATAATCTACCAAAATAATTGCGTATTTATAATCATTTATCAAGATATACATTAATTAAGTAACAACTTATTGTTAAGGAAAATGCGCAATAAATTTTTTGTTCTTAGCGAACTAACCGTAGTATTAAGCAAAATAAAAGTACTCGATAACTTCGAAAATTATTATAAATAAATTAAATTGTTTAAATAATTTCGAACATTAAGCCAACAGAAATTCGTATACGCTAACCTATACCTTAGTTGTAAAATTCGTCATAGAAAGAAGCGTAGAGTTATAATTATTTCTTCTAATAATCATTAATTAATTAACAACTTATTATTAAGGAAAATGCGTAACAACGTTTTTGTACTTCTCGAACGAACCATAGTATTAAGCAAATTAAAAGTATACGATAACTTCGAACATTATTATAAATAATTTAAATTATTTAAATACTTCATATAATTCAGTCGATCTCCGAAATGTTCATTAGTTAACTAAGAATTTAAATTAAGAAATTGGGAAACGATGTTTTTGTACTAAGCAAACCGATTAATATACTTTTCAATGTAAAAATATCCGATCCTGTTGAAAATTGTAATAAATAAATTATATTATGTAAGTAATTAATATTTCAAAATTTCTGCAAAAAGTCCTGACAGCTTAATTGCAAAATTACATGAAACATCAAAACATCTACAATACACACACATACGCCGAGCAAGCGGCGCAAGCGATACAGGAGCGCTCACTCGCCTCACCACCACCAGCTTCGCTCAATGAACAATGCGCGCGTACGGAGCCCGCAGCACAACCCGTAGAGAAGCACCCGCGCTCGGTAGCATTGACAGCTTCATTAACGCGGTCGAGTGCAGGAGACGAGCCAATGACGCAAACAATGTAAGAGTGCTCGCCCTCCTCACTCCCAGCAGGCTCTCTCGACAAGCAGTCTCGCCATACGCCGAGCCAGCAGCATAAGCCATGGAGCGCTCGCCCGCCTCAGCGCCAGCAGCCTCGCTTGCCTGGCCGAGCGAAGGGGACAAAGCGACGACGCCAACGATACAAGAGCGCTCGCCCGCCTCAACGCGAACAGCCTCACTCGACGAGCAACACGCACATACGAAGTCTGCAGCGCAAACCATCAAGAGCGCTGGCCCAAGCGAACTGACGCCGCCGACACAGGCAGACGAAAGAGCGCAAGAGCGCTCGCCCAGTGCACTGACGCCGCCAAAACTAATAGTCGACGATCGAGTGCAATAACTCTCGTCCACCACGCTGCGTAAGGAATGTATTAGAATATAATAGGCCATTCATCAAAACTCCTCAATACAGTCTGAAAATTTCACCGAAACTCGTAGCATATCTAGAAATAATTCTGGGCCACTGATACAAGAAAGAAAAAAAAAATTAGCCGCTTAGAGAAAGCGACACCACTTACCGAAAATACGGACATACAGAGGTAAACGAACCACAATACTCGAACCAGAAGAGACACTAGAAACGCAACAAAATTAACGTCCAACAAAATCTTGAAGACAAAACACGGCCGCCAATCCCACAAACAGCTAGAAACAGGCAAAGAACGAGAAACTACTCAAGAGAAGCAAAGAGAGCGAAAAGAAAATCTGTCACACATCCTGGACTTATTCTATCATAGTTGCAGAACTTAAAACCGCAATCCTCTGCCCCCAGCCCCAACAGCCAACCATCACCAGCAACACCGGGAACACCATACTTAGGTATTATTAAAATAAGATATACTTATAATTATGTATCCTATTTATATTTATATGTATACTTCCGGCGTGCGACGCAGATTGCCGAGGGCGACAATCGAAAGGAGGGATGGGGGGGGGATGATACATACCCTTATCACCATATATTATAAAATTAAATAAGAATATTAACAAAGACGTATATACGTACATCTATAGCCACTTGTATACATATACGTATATACGACTTTACATGCTTAAGTGAGCGAATACCGAATTATGTCGAAATATTCACCAATGCCTCGCGGAAGATATTGCGCGAGGACGAGGCGTGGGCTCAGCACTCTACCCTTCTTGGCCAGGTCAGAGACACTGAAATTTATCGAGCTCTTGTTGGACGAGAGGTACTGACGTATACCACCTTCACGCTCGATACGCGAGATGATAAATACCCCGCGCACCACTTTTTAGAGGCCTTTCATTGACTGGAAGTGTATAGGTGGCCGTCAGCCCCTCTTGAATCTCAGATTTCACATTCTGACCTCGGGTAGGCAAACGCAAGTTCGAACATAGAACCCTCGATTATGCATGCCTTCTGACAGGAGGAAATAGACTTAAGAACCCACGAGATACGAGGAGACCTGGAGCCTCTGCATCGTTCTCAACGGCCCGCCGAAGTCTCCGGCGTTAGCGGCTACTGCCCAGCGACAAGAACCTAAATAAGTTCTGTAGTACCGGCCTCGGGAAGGCAACGTAAGTTCTTTGAGAAAGAAAATAGATATGAACAAAATGCTTTTCCTTATTCTAAATTTTTAAACGCGCGCTATTATTTAATTATGTATTTCATATTGATTCGAACGAGATTTACATTCATACGAATCAAGAAAATTGTTCTTTTATTTTATTTTGGATCGTTGTGTCATCCGAAATTACCTGCGCGAGGTTTTTTTATGAGACAAGTTCGATCGCCTGTTGCACTATATAAATTATTGATTAAATAAAAAATAATATTATATACCTTATGGCTTTTTTAATAAACAGTAAAAATTTCAATTGAATCGTGCAATTCTTTCTATCAATAAAATGATTTCTTCAAATTTATCTATTTTCACACACGTTTTCACTTCGTACAATGAAGTTTAAGGTGTTTCTTTCACGAGAATCCACCTTAAATATAAAAATTTATATAATAATTTGTTTACACATTATAATATGATGAATGTTATTCGATGATAGAACGGTACTTCAAGTGACAACAATGTTGTTTACGATGTAACAGGTGGGACAATTGTTAATAACAATTGTCCGTTGCTAATAAGCCGTCGGCCGAACTGCTAACGTGGAATAGCTAGCACAGCACGCAACGCGTACTGGCATACACTATTGCTCCTACCTGGAGTAAGCCAGCGGCGCAACGCCGCTGAGCTTCTGCCTGGCTGCCGTTGCTCTGGCGGTCCTGCTGCAAAGTTCACTGAACCCCGGTGGATTCAGCTCCGTGCGGAGTCACCTCGACGCACGGGATTTCGCCATCTGTAAGGAGGGCGAAAGCGCGGGAAGTTAATTGTCGCAACGCGCCAATATAACGACTTTTCGTGCTTGCCTAACTCGGTCGAGGAGGAGGCGGGTCGTGGGGAAAATTGATTCATGCGGGTTTAACTTTTAATAATAAAATGGACTATATTTAGCAACAAATAAATTAACAACAATAGATCAATAAATAAGGATAACAAAATTAACAACAATAGATCAATAAATAAGGATAACAAAATTAACAACAATAGATCAATAAATAAGGATAACAAAATTAACAACAATAGATCAATAAATAAGGATAACAAAATTAACAACAATAGATCAATAAATAAGGATAACAAAATTAACAACAATAGATCAATAAATAAGGATAACAAAATTAACAACAATAGATCAATAAATAAGGATAACAAAATTAACAACAATAGATCAATAAATAAGGATAACAAAATTAACAACGATAGATTAATAAATAATAACGATGAAAATTTAATAATCGCGCAGACCAAGCGACAGTGCGCGTCCAGCTCGTTCGCTGCTGGACGCGTTGCCCTCAAGATGGGCCGTACGCGCGCCTGGTGTCACGGCACCTTCGTGTACTCTAGGGCGCGGTGCCCGCGGTGGGCAGCCCTGTACACCACTCGCGGTTCGTATAATATATATACGCGCGGGCTAGCCTTTACCTCGATTATGTGTTCCTCGAGGACGATCGCTCTATTTCTGTCTCTGTCTCTCTCGCTCTCTCTCTCTCCGCCACCATATCTTGCTGCCCTCTTTGAAAAAAACCAGGCCAGGACTTCAAGTAGGGGTGGTATGAAAGAGCTCTCGGTTCCGGGGTCGCGCACCGATAAGGGCCTTTTCTCATTTAGAGTTCAAGGTGCGCACCTCTGGAATTCGCTCCCGAGCAGTGTGAGGTGCCTGCCATCTTTTTGTAAATTTAAATCGGCGTTTAGCAGGCACCTTAAGCAATTACATGGTGAAGAGAATGTATAGAGGTGACTCGGATATTTATTTAAGCTATTTATTTATTTGAATTATTTATTTATTTAATTTATTTATTTATTTAAATTTATTTATTTATTTATTTAATTTATTTATTTATTTAAATTTATTTATTTATTTAAATTTATTTATTTAATTTATTTATTTATTTAATTTAATTTATTTATTTATTTAATTTTATTTATTTATTTATTTAATTTAATTATTTATCTGGTTTATTTATTTATTCGACTTATTTATTTATTAATTTATTTATTTATTCGACTTATTTATTTATTAATTTATTTATTTATTCGACTTATTTATTTATTAATTTATTTATTTATTCGACTTATTTATTTATTAATTTATTTATTTATTCGACTTATTTATTTATTAATTTATTTATTTATTCGACTTATTTATTTATTAATTTATTTATTTATTCGACTTATTTATTTATTAATTTATTTATTTATTCGACTTATTTATTTATTAATTTATTTATTTATTCGACTTATTTATTTATTAATTTATTTATTTATTCGACTTATTTATTTATTAATTTATTTATTTATTAAATATATTTAGTGTTAGGTGTGAATGTATTTATTAGCGTGATTGTTAAAGTGTCATGAATGAGTGTGTTTTAAATTTTGACGTGATAGTACACGTAAAAATTTAGCAAAGTATGTGTATGTATTCTTTTATTTTTATATGTTATCTCTATTGTATTTATTTTATTCTATGTATTATTTTTTGACGAAGCGTGTTTCTGTGATATCTGACTATGACTAGTTCATTATATTTAAATTTTATAAACTGACGAACTGATAAAGCGAATAATATTATTTAGTAAGAAATGCAATAAGTGAACGTTAAGATAACAAATACATAAAATTGACTGATATTTTAATTATAACTACATGTACATGCAATTGTAAGATTTTCGTCTCTTGATGAATAAAAAGTATATCTATCTATCTATCTATCTCTCTCTATCTCCTTCTCCGCTTCGCTTCTCTCTCCACCACTCTCTTCTGGCTATTCGTGGGATGCGCCTCCACACTAATGGCACAGTGGGGAGATATCTCCGTAACCACTTCACTCCGATTACGGCGTCGCGGCAACAGGTCGCTCCGCGTGCGGTGTCTTCTACGCGGGAAAATGCCGACGAGAGGTTTACGGCGTTGACGCGCGCGGATCGAACTCTGGATCGATAGTGACGCGCTCGAGGAGTCAGCGCGGCCAGCGCCGCGCCCCCAGTCGCGTTCTCTTTGGGTAACTACCCTCGATGCGAGCGCGTCGCCTATAGTGCGAACGCCGGTACCTGTAGCCTTATTCAGTAAGCTTAAATGCCAGCGGATAACGTGCGCTCCCATTTAAAATATACAAGCGCTATCGTTATTTTCTGGCGTTAAGAGTTACTGAATAAGGCCCCTGGCACTCATTTCGTTACAACGAATATTTTGATATTGCAAAATTAGATATCACGTCAACTAGAGTTCGATTTGACAAAATATCCAAATCTCTTTTTTCACCCGATTTTAATTAAAAATACGTCATTTTATTCCTTAGCGCGATAGAGACTTGGTTTTTTAGGTCAAATTCTCAAAATCAAAGAATAAAAGATGTGGAATTTCAAGTCACCATGCTAAATAATAAATACAATGATCTGACCAACGAGAATTTGACATTCAAAACCAGAGTCCGGGAACTCGAAGAATACGCAGTAGGAAGCCTCGAGAGTACGGAAAATAATATGGGCTTTTTTAAAGAAAATTCGGAATTAATCGTGGACTTTAAATAAACTCAACGATACGAATGAAACATACGATGAGGTTTTTCTGATGATTGCGGATGATTTATAATTAATTAATGAAAAAATTAATTTAAAAATATACTAGTCATAAATGAATAAACATTCACACAAGTTGCAATCATTAGGAAATTAATATAAAATAAAATCCAAATAGTAAAGTAAAATGCGATTAAATACGTATAAGTAGATGGATTTAATTTGATAAAATTAAATTAACATATTTTCAAAAAATTCAAGATTCTCTACTATTATCAAAATGTCTGCGTAGAAATATATATGTTCGACCAAACTGTGAGTCCACAGATTTGGAAGAACAATTGCATAAAACACTCAATGAGGTTTTATCAACGGAGGACGAGAATCAATCTATAATTGATGATCCGGCAAGAAACGCAAAATGAGCGCATAATTCGATTCAATATTTACTTGAAAAATCTGACAATTATGAAGAGCATATCGCTGCGTTAGAATCAATAATCAATGAACTTGATGGTCATATATTTGGGGTTTCGTGCAACAACAACCCAAAGCAAACTTTTTGAACTTTTATCATTTAAAGATGATGATCAAGAACAAAGAAAATAAAAACAATCAAATTAAGGGCAAAAATTCGACGCGTATACGGGAAATATTTCAGGTTGCGCGGATACTTATGAAAATACGTATAAACAACCGTACAAGCCGTATAACCAACAAACTCTGAATGCGATTCTAGCCGACGCAATAAACAAACCGGAAACTCCGAAAAACACAAAAAGCGCGAAACCTAAAGAAACCGTTTCACTCGAAAATGATTTAAATGAGTGTTTAGCCGACACATGGGAACTTCCAAAAAACCCATAGAAGTTGCATCTTCTTTCTCGGATGAACAATAATTTAACGAAAACACGTTAACAATAAATGAGCAGGATGCAACTGATTTGACCTGTACAATTTGAACAATTTTCAATGATCCACGAGAAGATTTGCTCTGTAAGTCCGAAGTTGAGGACGGACAAAATAAAATGTATGCATGCCCCGAGATTGACAATACAATTGAATATATTGAAAAGAAAGCATTAGTCGATACTGCAAGCTAAATTACGTGTATCTCTGAAAGCTTTTACAATATCAATATCGATACATTTAAAAATTGCCCGACGTTACCTGTAGTAGAAAAGGATAATATGTGGCGCAACGGGTATAAAATCAACGCGCTTGGGTAAATAAATTTATGTGTCTACTTAAGTTGGTATGTTTAAAAAGGTTTGATCTTCCTGATTATTTCAAAATTAGTAAGAAATTGTATTCTAGGAATAGATTCACATAAAGAGTTTGATTTTCTCATAGATACTTTAAAATATGTAATAATGATTACATTAAATAATAAAATTCAAATTATTCCTTATCATCATAGCCAATGTTTATTCATATCAAAATTGGACCGTCATTTCATAGAAACAATCGAGGAAGATCCAGCTTATGAAGCTAATCATCGCTAATAAACATGGCCGGATCTATACACAGAAAGGTACCAAAATAACAAAAATGAATTAAAATATCTTCAAAATGTCGAGAGTTCATTAAATCCAAACATTGATCCGTATGACATTGCACATTCGGAAATCGATGAAAATTTAAGCAAATGCTTTATACAAGATCCAAAGTCTGGTAAGAAACTCAAACATATATTATGGATGTATAAGAAGGTATTTTATAAAAAGCCTGGATAATTAAATTCTTTCAAGTATAAATTAAAATTGAGAAATGAGGAATCATTGTTTATAAAATCATATCCGGTTCCACTAAACTACCGCGACAAAGTTCGCATAGAAATCCAGAAAATGGAATAATGGAAAATCATAAGGAGGTCAAATAGTCAGTACATAAACCGCTCGTAGTTATAGTTGTAGTTGTAATTAAAAAAGATGGATCTATACGTTTCTACCTAGATGATTGCAAATTAAATGAAAAACTTTTAGACGATCACTAATCACCACGAAGCATCGACGATCTTTTACAGCAGTGTTTCAGGGTTACGGTTGTGTCGAGCCTAGACTTAACATCTAGCTTTTGACAGTTTCCTCTCAGCGAGGAAAGTAAACAGTACACGGCATTTATGTTTGAAGGAAAAATATAGGAATTTGAGGTAGTGTCGTTCGGTTTAAAAATCAGTACTGCTACTCTAATTCGTGGATTATTTATCACAGTAAAGCGCCTCGGAACATTCTTGGTTACTTTCGTTGACGGTATGCTATGTATCTCAAAAAACCATTCCGAACACTCATATCATTTAGAAGTCTTGTTTAATCAATTAATAAAATGGAACTTCACTTTGAATTTCCAAAAAATGTGAATTTAAAAAAAAAAGAAGCAGAATGCTTTAATTCTCACAAATTAGGGAATAAAACCACAAGAAAATGAAATTGATTTAATTAAGAAATATCCGAAGCCTAGAAATAGCCTACCAATCATTCGCATTAGTTACTTCCGCTACTCGAATTACTTAAGAAAGGGAAATTTAAAAATGTGGAGTGGGGGGACAGGCGGCGAAAAGCTTTCGATAAAACAGAGGAGCTTTTTGAAAAGGAGATATGCCTAGCCTATCCCAACCAATCCGAACCATATATTCTGCGCGCGGATTCGAGTCTCTACGCACTCGGGGCCTCACTTTCGCAATTAGATAAAATCGTGGATGAACGCGTGATAACCTATATAAGTCGTACGCTAAAAGGAGCGGAATTAACATACATCACTACCGAAAAGGAACTATTAGCGATCATATGGGCTCTCCAGAAATTAAACACTTATTTAAGAGCCGAAAATTTGTATGTTAAAACAGATCGTGATGCACTAACATTTTTATTTAAGTGTAATTTTATAGGGAATCTACTTGGTACTCAGGATTACGATCTATACATCGAGCACATAAAAGGAAAAGAAAATAATGAAAAAGAAGGCCAGGAAAAATAACTATTGCGTTAATAAAAAAGAAAAATTTCTCGAGGGAGTTAGCCTCACAGTTAAAAAATTTATTGAAATTACAAAAAGAGGACGATTCTTTATTAAAAATAATCGAAAATTGTAACAGTAAGAATAAGAAAGATCCGGATAAAAGGCCATATATATATATATATATATATATATATATATATGACAATGATTTACTCTATAATAAAAATAATTTAGAACACTATCAAATCATGATTCCTCTAATTATAACGAATCAAGTCATCATTCAAATACACGAAGCATATGGCCATCTTGGAGCCAAAAAACTCATACGAATGTTAAGTGAGGATTTCTATATAAAAAATATTCGACACAGACCGCAATAAGCTACAACCTTTTGCGACGCACGTCAACGCAATAAAGTGCCAACAAGACCGTGCAGATCGCCGATGGGAACTATTATCCCAGAGGCGCCGAATGATCTTTTATCTATACATGTTTACGTACCTCTGTCGATGTCGCGTGCGGGCATGAAAAATATCCTTGTTACGATCGACGCAAGTTTGTCGTTTTAAGCCCCTTAAGGCAACAAACTGCGGCAGCTGTAATCCATAACATTTTTAATGATTATATTCTGACATTCGGGAAACCGACACGTATTTCTTACGATCACGGCTCTCAATTTACTGCTAATGCGTGGATAAAAAAGCTTGAGGAAGAAAACATCGACTTCATTTTCTCATCAATACGTCACCCGCAGAACAATGTTGTCGAGCGTGTAAATAAAGAGCTGGGCGATTTTATCGCACATTTACTAGCGAAAAACATACTGGCTGGGAGCCATATATTAATATCATTCAAACAATTATGAATAAAATAAGTCATGACACGACTGGCTTTACACCGATCGAATTACATTTCGGTACCAAGTCCAATCATTTATGAAAAAATTGGATTCACTCAGTAAATCCGCTACAGGAAACTCCGCTAGAGGAGAACATTTTCCTAGTAAGTACTCAACGAACGTAAAAAAAAGAAAAAATGTAAATCATACGTAATTTTTGATGCACAACATAGGAATATAACTAATTTCATTTAAAATTATATAGGATTAACATAATGAGTAAGTTAATAGGTTTTCTTCAAGAAATATGTTAGATAAAGACCCTTTGCATGTGTAATCCTCTTACAATATACACAGTTTTCTTTATATATATATATATATATATATAGATTTTTTTATTATTTCATAAATAGTCCACTTCATTTAAGTAAGAAGGTCATTGAAACAAAACCTGTCTATGCCCAAAATAAAAAGAGGGAATTAGGAAGAGATATAAATACTGAAATAAAGCAGAACAATGTAAATATGCATAGCAAATAGATAAAGTCACAAAATGGAAGGAAAGTGGAAACGCCGTTCGATGCGCAGTATTGGGCAAACGATGTTCATAGATACACAGAATATTCGATGTATTTTTATCTAACCTATTCAATGGTCACTTGTATAATACGATAACATTAATAAAATGAAGGGAATAGACAACTTTTGCAAAATATCAGTATCGACCATATATTCTATAATTTTCAATATTTTTAAACGTTCAAAAAGAAAAAAGTAAGGGTAATTTTTCCCGAACGATCACCCGAGCACCCGAACGATGCTCGTGCAAAAACAATGATAGGAAGCTTAGGAAAGAATTTACGTTCCAAGTCGTAATATCCCGTGCAAACTAATTTCTAATGATACAGCACGTTAAACTAGCCCCTGAAAAAATATTTTGAGACCGTATGGACGACTTTGAATTTTTGAGCTCCACCCCCCACCCCTGACCCGGATCAACTCGCATTTTGGAATATGGCCTTCAAATTAGCGAACACTTCAGAACCTGACCATATCTCTGCTTCAAATTGACGAAATCATGCAGTTCGATTATTGATTTTTTCGTCTTGATGCTTACATTTTGATGTTATTACTGTTATGTATCGATAATAAATCCTTTTTACGTTCGAGGCCAGTTTGATCCACCCAAAATTGTTTCTGAAATATTTCGGCCAGATATATTCGGTGTATTTTTATCTAACCTGTTAATGGTCACTGGTGGAATACGATAAAATTATTAAAATGAAGGAAATAGACGATGTTCACAAACAACAATGTCAGATTTTCCCATGCAAACCAATTTCTAACAATACAGCGCGATAAATTACCCACTAAAACTAATTTTGAGATAGTTTGGACGACGTCGAATCTTTGACCTCCGATCCAGGATTTATTGGGCTAATTCCGGACGTATCTATCGTATCTGAAAATCTAGCGCACAGAGCATCGGATTGGAGGGTACTGGAGGGTTAAAACGGAAGCGACCACTAATACGTCACCTTGCCACTGCGCCATAAATCCCAATCGCAGAAAGGAGCCGCGCGAAATCCACCCGGTGTAATCTGGCTAAGCTAAACACCGAGAAACTGGTCGAGGAACTGCTGGGAGGACAGCGAAACTTACCAGCGAGGAATGCTCCCGAGAGCAGGAACGGAGCGGAGGCTCTCGTGAGTGAGACTATGGGTCTCCTTCACCGAGCCTGTGAGGCATCCATGCCGCGCAAGGAATGGTGAAAGGGAAAACGACCAGCTTACTGGTGGCTGGGCGAGATTGTCAAACTACGAGCGGAAGCAAAGAGCCTCAGAATAAGAGCAGAAAGAACAGGAGACAGAGAGGAATCATCACTGATGTCGGCGCAGCATAAAGCAGTGCACCTACGCACAGTGGGACGGATGGCCAAAAAACTGATCAAAATGTTGCTTTACTATTAAATGTACGTTAAAAAAAAATTGGTTTCGAAAGGTTTTGAGCTCAGGAATCCGAATCCGATTTCCCCAAAAATAAAATAAAATAGTATAAGGGTGAAACAACCCTATATAATTGTGTATCTCACGATTTCGTAGCGAAGCAAAATTTCTACTCACTTCGATATCTCAAAAATACCCAAACTATCATTTTTTTAAAACAGACATGTTGAGTACATCTAAAAGTATCCACCAAAAAATTTTGAACCCTTTTTCATGCGCAGAACCCTTTCAATTAGGAGTTAAAAGGGGGTGAAGAGCGAAAAATTATTACTTCCCTCTTCAGCATATCCAAAGTAAATTCTTTTTTAAACATACATGTTCAGTACGTTTAGAAGTATCCTCCAAAAAATTTTGAACCCATATCCATCAACTAAACCCTTTAATTTAGGGGTTGAAAGGGGGGTGGAGAGCTAAAAATTATTACTTCCCTCTTCAGCATATCCAAAGTATTTTCTTTTTTAAACAGCCATTTTCAGTACGTCTAGAAGAATCCTGATCTTACTTGATTAGATTTGCATAAATAGGTTCTATTTCTTTACGTCAATCAGAATTCGCCATTTTAAGTTTTGAAAAAATTCAAGCCTATTCTTCATACAATTAGCAAAAAAAAATCTTTCCTACACATATTTCTCTAAACCTCAAGAATTTCAATTTAAAAATTAATAAAATTTTGAAATTATGAAAAAAATTCAATTTTTAAGTATCCACATAACTCTTTATACTTTTAAGCTTAGAGTCTGAAAAACTTTTTCCATTTTTTTACCAAGTTTCACCGTTCGATATTTGATAAAAGTTTTGACCGACTGACTTGACGTGGAATGTCCCATATGTGTATATGGATATCGAAAACCTAAAAGTACACCTTATATATATGATGGAAATGCGGAAGTAAGTAATAATATTTTTTCTCTTTCCACCTTCTTTCAACACCTAATTTAAAGGATTCTGTACATGGAAAGGGATTCAAAATATTTTGGTGGATACTTCTAGACGTACTGAACATGTTCGTTTAAAAAAAAAATAATTTAGTGTTAAGAAACGTATTGTTTCTTAACGGAACAAGTGTATATTATTAATGTCGGGGGGGGGGGGGGATCTGACTCGGCCACCCTATACAGGCTTGGGAGTCTTTCTTGAAAAATGGAGACTCAAAAAAACCTTGGTGTCCTTTGTAGTTTCCTTCTTTATTTTGGTTTTAATATTATTATTTTCTTCTTTTAATTTGATTAAAAATCATACCTTTGTTTTTCCTAGATGACGCTGGAGATGTTGGAGGCTTAAGAATTAAGCAAAGAAAATGACGAGATAAAATAATGTGGCTTTTTATTATAAAGATAGCTTGTATTGGGTGAGGCGTGTGGCTACTCTGAATTGTCCTAAAGCACGACTGACCAAAAACGTGACTTAGCTGCAGCGGCCGCGCTGCAGCATCCACTTCCGCTCAAGACCTCTCCTCTCCTCCGTGACATTACGGTGATTGTCGCCTCGTGTCACGCTCATGGTACTTAAATGAGCTTAACGATAGCAGGCTTGACACTTTGAGGCGTGCATCCACCGATCGCGCCATAGGGGAGGAGAGTCCTGAGCAGCGATAAGCGAGCAATCGAAGCCGTTTGTGACCTCGGCCAATACATGAGGAAAATTAAGCAGCGGAAACTGTATATGTGTATTCAATATATTAATTTAATTAATATAGTACAACTTCCGTCACCTAACATCCCCCCTTACTTAAAAACTTTCGTCGTTCTCGACGAAATTCGCGTATAGCTATAGAATAAAATATCAATATTTTTTAGTGTGTTCGGGTCTATGGCCCGGGTTCCTCTTTTTGGTATTACGTAAGTCTATGCGAGTAAATTTTTATTATTATTTTTATTTTGATTTGAAGTTTTGTATTAAAGAAGAAAAAATAACTTTTTGTGAATATTAGTTGTTGGTGGATGTTATTAAAGAATTTCTGAGGGATTTTTGACAGATTTGGTTATTTTTCTCATTCAATCTTTTGAGCATCACCCTCCGTTACCTAATAATCCAGTAAACATTGTGTTGATGCCTCCAAAAGATTTGGACTGACGAGGTTCGAAGTCGTGTTTAGTTTTCATCATATTCGTTTTCCGTCGCCAAATGGTTTGGCCGACATTTTTTTGGAATATCTCCGAAAGATTCGGACCGTCGGAACTCGAAATTGATGTCTTTACTCGTGCATCGAAAAGTGAGATTTCAATCTTGTCTTTTTGTTTTTCATTGCGACATCATTAGACACTTGGTGCCCTTGCTACAACCTTCTCTCTCCCTTATGTCTTCCTCTGTTTGGGATGAAATGTTGTTGAGATTGTATTATGTTTCTTTCCTTTTGTTCGACTCCGAATGACATAATTTTTTTTTCTTTTTTACGTAAACTTGAGTAAAAATAGCTTACAAAATTTGTGACGTTCGGGTTTCGTTCACAATGTCTTATCATTTATAATATTGATTTGTATTGCTATAAAATTAAGGTGGTCCATGTTCGTAACAATAAATGTGGTCCAAGAATTTTAGTGTATATATAGTATATTGAAAAATAAAATTTATTAAGGTATAAAAATCCATTGGTCCAATATTCTCAAATGTTGCTTAAAAACTGATATTGTCGAGGTTTTCAAAATCTATCTGGTCCATATCTAGCATGCTTGGCGATGGTTCTCTCACGATTTCTGCTCGTGATAGGTTGTCACCGAGGCTGATTAAGTCTCATACTTCTTCTGGTTGTTCTTCGTACGGTCGTAATAGAGATTCTTGTTCCGTGGTGCTTGGTGCTGGTGGATTAGAGTGGTCCTTGTTTCTTTGATCATCGTGGTTGTTTCTGCTTTGATTATGTTCTATGGTATTGTGGTCATAATTTTTGTAACTACAGTTTTCTAAGTGTTGGCTTCAATCCTTCCTTCTTATGTACCTTCCGCAGAAAAAGTGCATGTTGTAATTGCATTCCGTTATGTGCTGGTCCCAATCAGCATGCTTCATCCAACTTCCACAGAAAATGTGTTTTTTGTCCGTCCTATGCATTTGCTTCCTACATATACTAATGTGACCCTGTTCATTCCTTAGGTCTATGTCCATACCGCAAGGTTCATGGTATTTCCTGTGCTTAATCATGTTCTTACGATTTTGTCTTACTGTTGCCCATCTTGGACGATATGCTTCCTGGCAGTTGTCCATGGTATTGGTCGCATCTTCTTCGTTGAAATACTGGACATATCCCATATATCTTAGAAAACGCTCATTGTTTCCTTGTCCTTTCATTAGAACGCGGATGATGTGGTCCAAGCGTCCGAAATCAATGATGTCTTCTTCAAATACTTCTCGCGGTTTTCCTATGGATATCAGGACACATAGTCTCTTCTTCTCTGTGTCATCTAAACGTCCGGTTATTAATTCTGGCATCAATACCGGTCCTGCGCTGGATCGTGCCTTTTCAGCATCTGGTCCTTCTTGTATTGTTTGTTTGCAAGTAATTTCATTGTTTTTATTTTCTATGTATTTTTGGAAATTCATGGGTTTTTCTGGATGAATATAAATTTGGTATTCTATTTTCAGCATGTGGTCATTTGGTCATGTGTTCTCCCTGGTGATTGTGCATGGTCCAATGATTTTAAACAGTTGTTTCGCTGCATTCACATTCCTCTGAAAATATACCTGGATTTGGTTTGACTGTATTCTATTCATGTGGCGCAAAGTTATTTGACTCAGAGGGTCTGCAATTGGTGGGTGCAGATATATTGGTCCTTGTTCTTCCGAGAAAGAACTATCCGTATTATCGGTTGTTGAGTCGTTGTCTTGATCTTGTTCGTTCATTGAGGTGGGGGTGTGTTTTTCAAGAATTTTTCTGGTAGCTTCGTGGTCCATGTATTGGATAGTCAGGCATCCTGTTTTAAAATTTGGTCCGTCTTGTCAGAAACTTAATTTTATATTTGTTGCTGGCGCCAAACCTTTTCACATAAGTTGTTATATCTTCTATGGCGTTAGGCGGTTGGTACTCGAGTAATACAGTACTCGGTTGGTCCTCTAGTAGAGTCACCGAAGTGATTTGGTAATGTCGACGTTCCATTCTGAAAGAAAATAGGTTATGCTGTGTTAGTTTGGTCCATATGATACGGAGTATGTTAAATTGTTAAATCGTTAAATGTTGATATTTGCGATTTTACGGGTCGCATGTTATGGTATTGGGTTTAGGTCATGGTTTATATTGAACGTGTATGTGGTGTAATTGTTTTATTTATTTGGGTTCAATCTACATTCATGTTAGATTCATCTAATCTGTATTAGTCATTATTCGATAGTGCCAAATGTTGTTTATATTGGTCCATGATTACTTCGGAACTTGTATGTTCTATTTTGGTTCTCGTGACGTTTTCATCTTATAGTCCTTTTAGGTGTTGGTTCGTTTTTCTCTCTTTTTGGTCATGTTGCGTTATTTTAGTGTCCTTCGTTATTTTTGTGGTGTTATGGTCTCATGCGGCTTGATTTTTGCAAGTTTGCTCATGTAAGTGGCAAAGTTCTATTGTATTGTATCTTCGCAGAATTCATCGAATTTGGTGCTATGTCCCTGAACGTTATATCTGGAACCTTTCCTTGGTTCCGCATAGGTCGCCATGTATTCCGGGTTGCATCCGTGAATTGCTTTCTCCGCATCTTGGATATTGAAATATTGTACATATCTAAAGGATAATCTTTGTTTTTTCTCCCTTACAGTCTCATAATACATCATTGGTCCGAATTCTGCGAAATGCCTAAAAAAAATTTCATCTTTTTCCCTGTCAGTACCG
This sequence comes from Gastracanthus pulcherrimus, assembly GCA_949152435.1. Classification (NCBI taxonomy): domain Eukaryota; kingdom Metazoa; phylum Arthropoda; class Insecta; order Hymenoptera; family Pteromalidae; genus Gastracanthus; species Gastracanthus pulcherrimus. Next base: position 99,939,040 of record OX424575.1, on the reverse strand, counting down.
GTCCATGGTAGAGTACAGAATAGCCGTGTTTTGTTATTCTTTATTCTATCTGACTTATTAAGGTAAACTTGTGATTTTATGGTTCCGTGAGAGTACGGTTGGTTTATGGTTGTTAGATCATGATAATTTTAAGTCCTTGGACGTTCTAAGGTTCTTTGGTCACATTTCGATCGTTGTACTCTTTTTGTTATTGATGTTGTAGGTAAACCATTAGGTTTGGTTGTTTTTCGGGCTTCTTTTTCAGTTTTGAACCTGATTGTAATATTGATGGTGGTTCGGTCCATGCTGTTGTGTTTGATTTCCACTGTAGTTGGCGTTCCTACTTTTGTCAAAAAACACAGTGACAGCAATTGGTCTTGGGTTCATCATTTCGCATTGCTCCGTCCTAAAAATGATTTTAATGTGTTGATTGTTACGCTGTAGTGTTTTGGTTATTTGAATTGTTTTTATGTACATAGCGTATCGTTAGCTAATGCAATAAAAATGGATTTGAAACCGTATATTATAGTTCCATTTCTTCTTCGTTTGATTTCATTCTTCTAGATGCTAGGAATGATAATGTTCGTATCGGTGTTTTGGATTTGTTGGGCGAGTCATTGGTATCCTTAATTGTTTTGGGTTCTATTGTTATGGTTTCGGGGTGTGTTTGCGGTTGCATGGTAGTGTGTGTGGGTAATGAGTATTCGTGCTGCCTCCTTTTGACACATAAAATCCCCGTGTTATTTTTAATGCATACAATTGTTGGTATTATGAGAATAAGCATGACTTGAACTGTTAACCCCCTGTACATGAGGGTATTAGTACGATTAGTCTCTGTTTTGTGTTCTGCTATTTTGTACATTTGGTCCATTATTTGGTGCAATGAATATCCTATGTCTTTCCAGCAAGTTACTTCTTTTGACTTGGTGTTTATAGAGGAGTTCAAAATTCCTTCTGTTCCTTTTAACTTTGGGTAGATTTGATTTATTTCTAAAGTTATTTCAGGTTTCTAAATGTACTGCTTCTTCATTCTTTTGATTTTCTCATTGATTAGTGCCACATCTTTGGTTCTTCCTACACAACCTGTAGCCAGTCTTACAATTCCCACGCCGTTCATTTTTACTGTTTGGTCTGCTTCGCCTAAACATGTTATTCTTAGAAGTTCTTCTTTTACCGTCGAGTACAGCCATGATCCATCTACACTTAAATACTTCCATTGAGCTGCAGGGTCGTATTTGTACCGTACATCACATGTTTTTAGGCCTTCAATGCTTGGGTTTAACAACATTGTTACTTTGCAGTCTTCTGTCGTTGACACTTCTTTAAGGGGTTCTCCTGATGGGCATATATATGTCTAGTGTGTTCTAATACATGCATTTAGAGTATCTTGGTCAAGCTTTAAAAATTTCTATTCATCACCACTTAATGCTAAAAGTTTTTGGATGCTTGTACATATGCCAGACCGGCTGATTTGTTATTGTGCTTTTGTGGTACAGCAAGTGGGTGTAACTTGTATAAATGATACGGTATCCTTTCTACTAAAGGTAAGTGTAATACCGCGATGACTCTCCCGTTGTGGTGTATTGCGTCGACTTTTGAAATCTTGACGATTTTTTCAGTTCGTATGTGCTCCGAGGGAATTGGGAAGTCTAGGTCTGCTGTGATTCTTCTTATGTCCATGGTTATTCGGTGGATGATTTCCGTTTCTAGCAATTCAGGGTGTACCTTACCTTCCTTCAGCAATCTTAGAATAGCCAAAAGCTTTTCGGTACTCCCAATCACGTGGTTTAGTTTCGATTCTACGCTCCTTAGGTAGCTAGGAAATGCGTATTAGGAAACGGGCTATGCGACCATACACTAATTCAAACGGGGTAAAATTGGTTGAACTGTGTACACTTGTCTTATATGAAAATATGGCAAAAGGTGTTAAGTTATCCCAGTCATCAAATCTTTCAGAGAAGGTTCTGATCAAATCTATTAAAGGTGCGTGACTCCGTTCAAGGGAGCCATTAGTTTGGGGTCTGTACCCTGAGGTTGTTATGTGATCAATTTTGAATAACCTTAACATGGTCCCTACGATTTCCGACAAGAAACTAGTTCCTCAGTCTGAAAGTATTGCCCTCGGTGCACCAAGTTTGCAGACTAGATGTTTAGCTAGTGCATCTGCTATCGTGGTAGCCTCAAGGTTTTTAATTGGTATCGCGATTAGATACTTGGTTAGGTTGCATTGCATGGTGAGTAGATGGCAGTTTCCACTTGGTGTCATTCTTAGTTTTCCCACTGTACCTATTGACACTTTGTCAAAAGCTTCTATGGGAGTGTCTGTTATGATCATTGGCTCTCAAGTCTTGAAACGGTCTATTTTTTTTTTCATGACAGCTAGGACATTTCCGTATGTAATCTAGTACATCATTTCTCATCCTTGGCCAGTAGTATCTCTTCCTGATCTTTTGGTAAGTTTGATTTACTCCTTTATGCCCTCCAGTCAGACTATCATGCAACGCTGCGATTTAGGCTGTGCGATCCTTTTGGTCTGGTAATTGCACTTTTCCGTAGCAAATTGTTGCTTTTATTCGAGAGTTTTCAAAATGCTTTATAATCAATTTTGTTAACAATCCTGGCTCAAGTTGGTCCGTCATCTCTCCTCTCCGAGATACCCTGAAACTGTTTATCTTTTGTTTTAAGAGGCTTTTCTTCAGGTTTGATAGTGCAACGTTTAATTTGCCTACATATGTTGGTTCAAAGTATCTGTCCTTCACTGCTAAAGAAAAATGTTAGGATTTTTGTATGGGGTCGTTAGAATTTGTCCAACTTTTGGTTTTTTATTTTTCATATTTTGTAGGTTGATGGCTCCTATTTCCACTCAAAGTCTTTTTATTGAGCTTGTGTTATCAGAGTTTTTGGATATGAAATGTACCAAATTATCTCTTTTGTATCTGAGGCATTGGCGCACGGTTGTGGCATTATTCCGTAAACCTAGTGAATTGGTGGTACTTGTACTTGTTGAGTCATCACTCAAAGTGATTCTTTTTTGCTCCTCAGGATCTTGATACTGATTCATAGGTCCATCTGGTGGTACTAAGGGTATAAATATTGGTATTGCAATGTCCGGTGGTTTTGAATAATCGATCACTATTGGCGTATTTTCTTCTTCATCTAACCTTGGTATTCTTCTTTCTCTTCTGATTCCTTGGCCAATTCCTGGCATGCTTTTGCCAGTGGGTTCTCTTTGCGTTATTGTTGGTGTTTCAAAAATTGCTCTTTGAGGTTGAGTAATTATCGTGCTCATCTCAAGTTCTTCATTCTCACTTCTGGCTATGCTGTCATCATCTGCTGAGTCCCCACTAGTGCCATATATCTCCTCCTACTGTGAGGTGAGGGATGACTGTGTTTGGCTTAATAATTTTTCAACCTTCTGGGCTAGTATCGCGTCCATGTTGTCAGATACATAATTTGGGTCTAGTCTACGTAGATGATACCACATTTCATCTTCTACTTCGTCTCCATCATAGAAGTGTGATGGAATGAGAATTGGTTCTGGTGTCACTTCCTGAGTTTTCTCTCTATGAATTCTTAGGCTCTCTTCTAACTTCCTCTTTGATTCCTCTAATTCTTGTCTACTCTGAGTAGTTCTTCTCGATAAATGTTTCACTGATTCATCTTCCGAGCTTGACTCTATGTCGGTAGTTTGTCTCGGCTTTATTCAGTACTCTGGACAAGTATTGGACTGGATGGTCAAAATTGTTCATTTGTTGACTGAGTACAGCCCCAATCGCAAAATTTGAAGCATCGGTGGTTAAGGTGAATACTTACTCAAAATCGGGGAATTGCAGGATGGGTGCTTCACATAGGGGTTTCTTGAGTGCTTCGAAACTTTGTTCATGTTCATCTTGCCATTCGAATTCTTTTTTCTTTTTTAGTAGTTCGCTTAAGGGTTTCGTTACGTTTGCAAAGTCTTTAATGAACTTTCGATAATAGCCTGCCAGACCCAGGAAATCTCTTATATTTTTAACATCTTTAGGTCTTGGAAAGTTCTGTACAGCGGAGATTTTTTCCGGGTCTGGTTCCAAATCTTTTGCACTTATTATCTGTCCTAGGAACCGCACTTCCTTGCGAAGGAATTCAACCTTATCTGGTTGTAATACTAGGCTCGCGTCTCTGAGTCTTTCCATTAATCTCATTGTTCGGTCATAGTGTTGCTTTAAATCTCGTGAATACACAATTATATCATCTAAATGCACTATCATTTCTACATTTTGAAGTCCCCTGAGTATATTGTTCATTAATCTCCGAAGTGTGGCGGTTGCCCCTTTTAAACCTTCAGGCATTCTGGTATATTCCAAATGCCCATTCCTTGCTGTAAAGGCTGTTTTGCATCCCCTACGGTTTTCTTGTTTAATTCTCTGAAATCTATCACCATGCGCCATCTTGTATTTCCCTTGCTATCGGGTTTCTCTGGGACTATCCATATCGGTGAGTTGTACGGTGAGTTCGAAGGTTGTATTATTTTGTCCCTTAACTTTTGCTTAACACTTTCCTTCACTATTTGCATTGTTAGGCAACTCATTCTCCACAGGCATTGAATGCTGTATTTTATCTGTACAAGGCAGCTTGTTCCCTGGTAATAAAAATTGATCATACCCCTACTATCTTGTCTACTATATCCTATTCTTTTTGATTCATGTGTCTCCTTTTTATTACGCTCTTCACTTTTTCTATTCTATCCTGCATTTCTTCAGTCGCAGGGCCCTTTGGGAATTGCTTGTTTCTTCATAAACTTGCCTTGGTCGTAACCTTCTTATTTGAGCTCTTCTGAAGTTAGGGATGGTATGGGATTCATCACATCACCACTAATCATGAGTACATTATTATAATAGGAGATAACGGCTTCTTCTTGCTTGAAAAAGTTCCTTCCTAGCATACCATTACATGTTATTGAGAATTCATCTGGTACTACCTGGAACCTATATGACTTTCCCCTTATGTTCATGTACACTAAACCTAGGGCTTCCATGGTATCTGGAGTAATTCCTAATAAAAGGCATGTTTGGTCACTATCTACTTCTGTATATGGGTCCAAGACATCAATTTTTATTAAGTTGACTATTGCCCCATTGTCCAACATGAATGTTAGCCATGGTCTTCTTCCTCCCGGTACTTTTAGTCTAATGGCTGTTGGCTCGTCATTTTCTTTATCTTCATTTCCATCTCTATGTCTCATGCAGGGCACAATCCTGTTGACTTTTCCTGGCTCTTCGATATCGTCATTACTTTGTGCACTTGCTCCGCGTTGCACTTTTGATATTGCGTCTTCTCATTCTGCCATACAGGTTGTTTTGTCCTGTTTTGTTCCTGATACTGATCCTGTCTGGGCCTCGGGATGTGATTTTCCCCTTGGTTGTAGTGATTGAACTGATTGTAATTTTGGCCTTGACCTTGATATTGTTGGGCCATCCTGGGCATATTATGATGATGGTGTAAATTTGTGTTTAGACCCGCCATTTTCTACTCGTGGCGAACCCCATTAGAGTTTAAATGTCCCTCTATACTGGGGGGGGGGAGTTGCAGCGCTCCTGGCTGTTGTATGCGTCGTTGCTTTCATAATAATTGAAAATTATTTCTACATTTTGAATGAAATGACCCAATATGTGATAATGATGTTAAGTGACGGAAGTTGTACTACATTAATTAAATTAATATATTGAATACACATATACAGCTTCCGACGCTTAATTTTCCCCATGTATTGGTCGAGGTCACAAACGGCTCCGGTTGCTCGCTTATCGCTGCTCGGGACTCTCCTCCCATATTGCGCGATCGGTGAATGCACGCTACAAAGTGCCAAGCCTGCTGTTGCTAAGCTCGTTTAAGTACCATGAGTGTGACACCAGGTGACAATCACTGTGACGTCACGGAGGAGGGGAGAGGTCATGAGCGGGGGTGGACACTGCAGCGCGGCCGCTGCAGCTAAGCCACGTTTTTGGTCAGTCGTGCTTTAGGCCAATTCAGAGTAGCCAGACGCCTCACTCAATTCAAGCTATCTTTATAATAAAAAGCCACGTTATTTTCTCACGTCATTTTCTTTGCTTAATTCTTAAACCTCCAACATCTCCAGCGCCATCTAGGAAAAATAAAGGTAAGAATTTTAATTAAACTAAAAGAAGGAAATAATAATATTAAAACCAAAATAAAAAAGGAAACAACAAAGAACTCAAAGGTTTGTTTGAGTCTCAAACTTTCAAGAAAGACTCCCAAGCCTGTATAGGGTGGCCGAGTTAGATCCCCCCCCCCCCCCCCACCCCCCGGAATTAATAATAAAAGATTGTTCCGTTAAAGAACAATACGTCTCTTAACAAAAACTTGTGGAGGCGCCGGGTAGATTAACTCGGAACAAAACTTTGAATCTTTTGACTGTCAATAAATATAAACTATATCTATTGCCGTAAAAAAATTCCCCTCTCGTCCATCTTGCGCGAAAATTCGGACACAACGATACAGTGGTGTTGTTGTGCGATTAGCCAGCGTAGTCTGGAATGCGGTAACGAGGCTGCATTCCTCAAGCCCTAAGCAAATAGATCATTTTAATTATATTTCTTTTAGATGACAAAGTTCATTTCATATTTTATTCTTTATCATATCTTATCACGTTTTATTTTATTTAAAATTAATCATTTAAATAATTTGAATATGAATTCTAAGTCACTTTTATTTTAAATATTCTTTAGCACCGAGAGTCGATTTGAAGCATAATTTAGCACTCCGTTTCAAAGCAAATATTGTCACAAAAACACGCGTAAACAAAAACTTCTCAAAGTGAAACCCTGGTTACACACACCAATTTAATCATATATGTTTGTGAATTTTTAAACACATTATTACTCAAATTGTATGTAAATATATATAAGGTCCATTTTTACACACATATTTAAATTATTACACCACAGGAACAACCTCACAAACTGACAGCGACAGGTGCTGCAGCATGCGTTCTCGACACTGAGGTATAGCGACAGAAGCACAACCTTCTGGTTATACTAGCCCTGGGCACGTCCAGGCACTCGCACAACTACACACACATCAACACTATACACACACCACTATCAGCATTACTTCAATAAAATCACACTAAAGTTTCACATTTTTATAAAAAAAAATCTCACACTTAATGACACTTTAAATTCACTCAAACTAAACACACACATAAGCTTACACAAATATCATAACAGTTTTTATATACACATATCATAACTCATCATCACACTGCCATCACAATTCTTGCCAGCGTCGAGCCAGCCAGGTGGCAGCGGTGCGTTGTTGACACTCAGCTGCAGCGACAAAGCCCACAGGAACACACACACTTGAGTACACTTTACATTTACTTCCCTAAGCACACACATATCACCTTCTAGTCTACACTAAAATTTAAAGTTTTTTATTACACTTTTAAACACTTTCTTTTTCTTTCTTTTTCACTTAGCGTGGGTAGATAAATTCCACATGCTACATTACGGTTTATACATACAAACAATTCTACAGCTGAATATTAATAAGGACGAGGGGTAAAAACTTACTTGTAACTCTGAAAAAGGTGCCCCGAAAGCCGGCTTTTGGATCTAAAGCCTCAGCTCAGGTCGACGAAAAGCCCAGAAAACGTACGTCTAGAGCTACAGGATAGTTTAAGAGCAAGGATACCCTTTTCGTTTTCTTTTTGCGTAGGCGCCAGTCATAATCTGGTTTGCCAGGTGTTAACGGCCACTTATCATTCCAACCTTTACTCCAACTTTAACTCCAACCTGCAAAAAGACACCCTTATAAATATTTACATATACACACATGCATTTACCTAATTTTAAGCATATTAAACATATTTCATAAATAATAAGCCTCCAATACAGTAAAATCTGGAGTAAGTATTAAAGTAGATAGTAACATATATATATATATATATATATATATATATATATATATATATATATATATATATATATATATATATATATATATATATATATATATATATATATATATATATATATATATATATATATATATATATATATTATAGTATTATATATTATAGTATTAAAGTAGATAGTAACATATATATATATATATATATATATATATATATATATATATATATATATATATATATATATATATATATATATGTTACTATCTACTTTAATACTTACTCCAGATTTTACTGTATTGGAGGCTTATTATTTATGAAATATGTTTAATATGCTTAAAATTAGGTAAATGCATGTGTGTATATGTAAATATTTATAAGGGTGTCTTTTTGCAGGTTGGAGTTAAAGTTGGAGTAAAGGTTGGAATGATAAGTGGCCGTTAACACCTGGCAAACCAGATTATGACTGGCGCCTACGCAAAAAGAAAACGAAAAGGGTATCCTTGCTCTTAAACTATCCTGTAGCTCTAGACGTACGTTTTCTGGGCTTTTCGTCGACCTGAGCTGAGGCTTTAGATCCAAAAGCCGGCTTTCGGGGCACCTTTTTCAGAGTTACAAGTAAGTTTTTACCCCTCGTCCTTATTAATATTCAGCTGTAGAATTGTTTGTATGTATAAACCGTAATGTAGCATGTGGAATTTATCTACCCACGCTAAGTGAAAAAGAAAGAAAAAGAAAGTGTTTAAAAGTGTAATAAAAAACTTTAAATTTTAGTGTAGACTAGAAGGTGATATGTGTGTGCTTAGGGAAGTAAATGTAAAGTGTACTCAAGTGTGTGTGTTCCTGTGGGCTTTGTCGCTGCAGCTGAGTGTCAACAACGCACCGCTGCCACCTGGCTGGCTCGACGCTGGCAAGAATTGTGATGGCAGTGTGATTATGAGTTATGATATGTGTATATAAAAACTGTTATGATATTTGTGTAAGCTTATGTGTGTGTTTAGTTTGAGTGAATTTAAAGTGTCATTAAGTGTGAGATTTTTTTTTATAAAAATGTGAAACTTTAGTGTGATTTTATTGAAGTAATGCTGATAGTGGTGTGTGTATAGTGTTGATCTATTGTAATGAAGCGCTAAAACAAGGAATATATGGAATTATATAGTGATTATAGAGGAAATTAATTAAAGGGATAGGAGCTCGATAATAGGAACATTCATAACAACACTCACCTATATGCAAAGTAGATTGAGTCGACTCAAACTAAGAATAACGGCCAAGGTTGTGCAGAAGAGACAGCTTGAGAGATTTCAGGCTCCGGTCACAAGCAACCAGCTTATGCAGCTATCTGAAAATTAAAAGAAACAAACAAGGAGAGGCTATACAAAGGAATAGTCCTTCTAGAGAAGAGGCAATAGCTTTTTGGCAGAGTAAATAAGGTAACTTATCTGATCATACGTTGATACAGCACGCCCGGACCACTCCTTTTCCGCAACCTGTGAGTTGAGGAAAGTATAGGGGAAGGTGGGGCAGTACGGGCACCCTAACTTCAAAAGAATCCTGTACTTTCTATTTTGTACCAATACAAATTATTAAAAGTGCTTCTTAAAGTAGAATATCTCAAGATTTAGATACATTATTTTTTATTATAAAATATATATTGCATTGTTTTTTATAATGCAAAGTACAATACCGCTAAAACTGCCCATTTTCCCCACCCGTGGGGCACGATTGGCATGGAGGTGGGGCACGATTGGCACGGTGAATTAATGAAAAATTTATTTAAAAAAAAATATTGGACGTTACTATTAAATTTGCATTTTATAGGATTGAGGATCAAAACTAAAAACCAGACCATTTCATTAACACTGACTCTTTCACCAACATCTAAGACTCCGACTCCGAAATGTTAAGGGCGCAAAAGTAAGGTTAAGAAAATCAGCTGTTAAACTCGGCGGAAATAAATTGACGACTCACGTATGCCAATCGTGCCCCGCTAGTGGTGCCAGTCGTGCCCCATTTTAGAGTATTTTTATATGTAATATTACTTTTTTTCTAAGCATCGAAGATCATCAATCAAAAATACTATTAAAAATTTACGATTTAAACTGTAAAAGTAATTCCCTTTCGAAGCTCATATGATTTATTTGTTCTTGAGAAATAGATTAGAATTATGGAAAAAACAACGTTTTGAAGTCCTCAATTTCTAATAATTCTCATACGATTTGTATTAATTTTTTTCATTTAGGATTTGCAGAGGGAAAAAGTAAAAGCTATTTACAACATATAAAAAATACTATCATGTTAGAATATTCATTTATTTAGTGAACATTTGAATGCCCAATCCACCCGCCAAACTCATCGTGCCCCACATTCCCCTACTTGCTGGGAAGATATCAGCACTATTTACTATTATTTTCCAATGTACTATCACTTCAATCAGCAATAGTGATTGATTAAGCAGCAGGAGCAGCTCACAACACCAACAACAACACTTGATTTAACCTCAACTCATTACACTGCAGCAGACTGCATGTTGCAGATGCACATAGCTATAGTGACGAGAGCCTAGGGACTTTCTCGCGCTGAACACTAGGCGCGCGGAACTGATTCTAGCGCGGAGTATAGCTAGACTCGCAGTGCAAGGAGTACAGCGGCGCTGCCATTTTCGGGCGGGCGCCATTTTGAGGGCACGCGTATTTCAAACGGGTTTTCGTAATTCAAGGTTTAGGTTGATTAACCTAATAATAAAATCTTATTAATAAACACAAATAATAATAATTATTAAATAAGCAATTTTTGTAATAAATTGTCAGTGGAATATATTTTTTAACAGATTTTACGAAATCTTCTAAATAATACCTCTTCATTTCTATAATAAACATTTACATTTTTTTTTGTTTCTTTTTTTTAGAATAAGGAAATCATCGACATTGACAGGGGTATTTGTTTAATATTTTGCGCAACTGACCTAAAATTAGAACTATTTTTTTTTATATATATTTGAATTTCAAGATTTTTAATTTTCAATTTTATGTATTTAATTCTAGATATGCACGCAAAATTCAAATACTGGTTACAAATTTATTTACTTGGGACTCTGAACTTAATAATAATACGCATTTGTCATATTATTCGTTAATTAACAATATTAATCAACATTAATAGCATTTTATGAATAGTACTTCATTTTCTTTTTATTTATTATTCAATCACTAACATAATGTTTTAATGTATTAGTGATATTGATGATATTTCTAACAATATCAATGCATTCATTTGGTTAAGTTTATTATAACTTTAGTGATATTTTTTGAACAATTTTATTTCTTTTCGACATAAGATACCTCCATATTTTTCTGTAGTTTTTTTTTAATGATATTAACTTTTAAAACTAGTAATCATGAATAAATTTTCTTTGTTTATTATACAAAATTCAGCGTTTAATGCAATTTATAGGAACATTCAATAATTATAAACCTTAAGGTTTTTTTAGCTTCTAATACTCGATGTTGTTATTTTGGATATTGATGTGATCTTTTCGAGTATATGATTTAGAAAAACTTATACATCAATATCACATTAGTAACAGAAAAGAAACACATCAATATCCAAAGTTATAAACCTTTTTTTATAGTTTTCAACTTTCTTATTCAACATTTTTCACACCTATTTAACAATACCCTTAAGAATAAAAAAATAGAAATTTTATTAATAATTCAGTTTATTTAATAATGGTAATAATGGAAAAATGTTGTAGCATCTATATAAAAAAAAGAGTACCGATAAGTTTTAGGCCAAGAGTACAATCAACGGGAGAACAAACAAAAAAACTAGGGAGACCAAGGGGGTCAAAACCCAAAAAGACTGTCCTTCCTCTACAACACAGCGTAATAGTATAAAGAACCCGAGCGAAGAATGCAGTATCCAGCCCGATTGCTGATTATATAAGACAGGGAGCAATACCCAAATTCACGACAAAGAAAAATGCCGGAAACTTTAGTAAAAAGAGCATCAAAAGCAGAAAAGATTACCAAAATCTGGATCAACAAGAAGTGCAGTCAACAAACGCTGAAAAACAATCAGATCTAAATTCAGACTCGACCATGATAAACCGTTTCTCACTCTCGAGGCGATCGATAATGTCCTCTAAAGGAATAGAGGACAGCGATGCAAAGTCTGACAAACCACCGATACCAGATCCCAGATACAGTGGCTTGAGGCAAGAGGAGACGGAATAGGATCAGGGCGAGTTATCCAGTGACGAGACGATCAGCGTCATTGAATCGTTAGTCAGGAACTCAACTAATAAAACCAATATTGAGATCAGACTAACATCGATGCAAACTACAGATACAGAGTCAAGCTCGGAAGATGAATCAGTGAAAAATCTATCGATGAGAACTACTCTGAGTAGACGAAAATTAGAGGAATCAAAGAGGAACTTAGAAGAGAGCCTAAGAATACATAGAAAGAAAACTCAGAAACTGACATCAGAACCAATACTCATTCCATCACACTTCTCTGATGGAAGAGAAGATGAAATGCGGTATCATCTACGAACACTAGACCCAAATTATGTATCTGACAACATGGACGCGATACTAGCCCAGAAGGTTGAAAAATTATTAAGCCAAACACATGCATCCCTCATCTCACAGCAGGAGGAGATACATGGCACTAGTAGGGACTCAGCAGATGATGAGAGCATAGCCAGAAGTGCGAATGAATAACTTGAGACGATCACGATAATTACTTAACCTCGAAGAGCAATTTCTGACACACCAACAGTGACGCAAAGAGAACCCATTGGTAAAAGCACGCCAGGAATTGGCCAAGGAATCAGACGAGAAACAAGAATATCAAGGTTAGAGAAAGAAGAAAATACGTCGAAAGTGATAAATTCTTCAAAATTACCTGACATTACAATAACAAAATTTATACCCCTAGTACCACCAGATGCACCTACGAATCAGTATCAAGATCCTGAAGAGAGAAACAAAACCACTTTGAGTGATGACTCAACAAGTACAAGTACCACCAATTCACTGGGTTTACGGAATAATATCACAACCGTTCGCCAATGCCTCACATACAAAAGGGATAATTTGGTACATTTCATATCCAAAAATTATGATAACACAACCTCAATAACAAGACTTTTAGTGGAAATAGGAGCCATTAACGTACAAAACATGAAAAATAGAAAACCGAAAATGGGACAAATCCTAACGGCCCCATACACAAATCATAACATTTTTTCATTAGTAGTGAAGGACAGATACTTTGAACCAACAAATGTAGGCAACTTAAACGTTGCATTATCAAACCTGAAGAAAATCCTCTTAAAAAAAAAACTTAAAAAGTTTCAGTTTATCTCGGAGAGGAGAGATGACGGACCAACTTGAGCCAGGATTGTTAACAGAATTGATTATAAAGCACTTTGAAAACACTCGAATAAAAGCAACAATTTGCTACGGAAAAGTGCAATTACCAGACAAAAAGGACCGCACAGCCCTCATCGCAACGTTGAATGATATACTGACAGGAGGGCATACAGGATTAAATCAAACTTACCAAAAGATCAGGGAGAGATACTACTGGCCATGGATCAGAAATGATGTACTAGATTACATACGGAAATGTCCTAGCTGTCATGAAAAAAAATAGACCGTTTCAAGACTTGAGAGCCAATGATCATAACAGACACTCCCATAGAAGCTTTTGACAAAGTGTCAATAGGTACAGTGGGAAAACTAAGAATTACACCAAGTGGAAACTGGCATCTACTCACCATGCAATGCAACCTGGTCAAGTATCTAATCGCGATACCAATTAAGAACCTCAAGGCTACTGCGATAGCAAATGCACTAGCTAAACATCTAGTCTACAAATTTGTTGCACCGAGGGCAATACTTTCAGACCGAGGAACTAGTTTTTTGTCTGAAATCGTGAAATCGACCCCAAACTAATGGCTCCCATGAACGGAGTCACGCACCTTTAATAGATTTTATTAGACCCTACTCAGAAAAATTTTATGACTGGGATAACTTAACACCTTTTGCCATATTTTAATATAACAGAAGTGTACACAATTCAACCAATTTTACCCCGTTTGAATTAGTGTATGGCCGCATAGCCCGTTTCCCAATACGCATTTCCTCTGACGAAAGTTTGCGAACCTACAACATTTCTTTACGCGACCTAATTCCGCGTAAACGAAGTGAAAATCATGGCCGGTCATAATCAAATAAAAGCCAGACATAAATCTAAACAGGAATATGATAAATAAATCAAAAGATTTAATGCAAAAGCGGGAGGTTATGCGCGAATCTTAAAATAAGCCAGGACCTGAATGGGAGAAAGATTTTACAACAAATCTTTAAAAATAGTTGAAATTCTAGACAGGAACAATGTAATTCTAGAATTGCGTAGTGGCAAGCGAATAAGAAAACACATGAACAAATTAAAAGAAGCCATACCAAATTACAGGTAACATCAAAATGGACATAATATTCACAATTTTAGCACTCGTCACTGTAGTATCTTCTCGCAGCAACTATAATTTAGAAAAAGTAGAATCAAACCCCGGCATCTACTATGTGCGGATACAAAGAATTAGAATAAAAAGGGCTGATTGGCAAAGTGCCATTTACATAAATGTCAATGAATTTTTACAAAATCACGGACCTCTCGAATCATTCAACCGAGTATACTCCAAATGCATTATAAAATTACCTGAACACAAATGCAAACTAGCACTGGGAACAGATCTCATTGAATTAAAACACCAAACACTGACCCAGTTGCACAGCAAAATAAACGATACCATACAAAATCTCGGACACAATGAATATGCAGAATCAAGAATTCCGCGTAGCATCAGGACCAAAAGGATGACAACCCTAGGAGCAATTGGTAGCATTAGCTAAAGTCTATTTGGACTTGTAACAGAGGATGATGTAGAAAACATCAATCAAAACATAGATAAACTCTACCAAGATCAAAACAAAATTAATCAATTAATAGACCAAAAAACTCGCATCGTGTCAGTCGGATTTGAAGAGCTCTACAACATTACTAGAGCGCACCAACACGTGCTCGACAGCATAGCAAAAGTATTCGCAGAGAAAATGACCACTCTTTATAATATGTCTTAGAACTAACTAGCTACCTCAGGAGCGTAGAGTCGAAACTAAACCACGTGATTGGGAGTACCGAAAAGCTGTTTGCTAGTCTAAGATTGCTGAAGGAAGGCAAGGTACACCTTGAATTGCTAAACACGGAAATCATCCACCACATAACCATGGACATAAGAAGAATCACAGCAGACCTGCACTTCCCAATTCCTTCGGAGCACATACGAACTGAAGAAATCGTCAAGATTTCAAAAGTCGACGCAATACACCACAACGGGAGAGTCATCGCGGTATTACACTTACCTTTAGTAGAAAGGATACCGTATCATTTATACAAGTTACACCCACTTGCTGTACCACAAAAGCACAATAACAAATCAGCCGGTCTGGCATATATACAACAATCAAAAAAGTTTTAGCATTAAAATGTATACGTATCATTTGTGTAGAATGAAAGATCTTCAAAATTATTGATTGATAAACCGTACACAAAACGTAAATAATTTAAAATATAGTAATATTTCAGAGTTCAGCTTCGGAATCAGCCACCCCGAAAACTCATATATACGATTTTAGCGAAATACAGTAATATTTCAATTTTCGGCCGCCATCTTGGATCCACCATTTAGAATTTATATAATCTGAGTTCAGATTCGTAATCAGCGACCCCGAAAACATCTTATATTCAATTTTTAGCAAAATCCAGTAATCTATTAATTTTGGCCGCCATCTTGGATCCGCCATTTCGAATCTTCAAAATCAGAGTACAGATGCGTAATCCGCGACCCTGAAACTCCGGTATATGAATTTTTAACGAAATACAGTGATATTACAATTTTTGGCCATCATCTTGCATCCGCCATTTTGAATTTTTAAAATATGATTTCAGATTCTTAATCAGCGACCCCGAGAATTCCAGTGTACACATTCTTAGGTCAATCCTGTTCAACGTTTTCCTGCAACTGCATTTTTTTCACAAAAATTACTACTTTTATTTGTTTATTTATTTATACACAAAATATTAAATAAATATTTACTCAAATGCAATGTTAAACGGTTCTTCAACTCCCGCTAAAATTGAATTTAGAAACAAATGGGCGAAAATACATTATTAGTCTTCAATAAACTCAAAATTTCAAGTTCATTCCCGTGGTCACCATAGTAGTCACCGTGTCGCAAAGGGTTAATTAACTGGCTCTGACAATACAGCAAACCATAGGCATAATTCTAAGCACAGTAATTAAAATTAAAAAACTGTACCAGCAACAGAATGCCAGCAACTGAGAAATGAACAAGAAATGAACTTCTATCGTTTGGGCTATACTCCAGTGATACTCTAACCCAAATGTGGGAAAACAATGGAATTGAGTATTTGTGACTGTAGTACTAAGAAAGGCGAAGAAGAAGACGAATACACCTGCAGCCATAGAGGCAGAAGAAGAACCAGCCACAGGAAAAGGCAAAGAAATACAATATATGGACGGACATTTGTAGATATCTTAAAATAGTATTCCGGTGCTATAAAGTATGAGTAAGAATATTCAGAAAGTGCGTACCATGCAAAATAAAGGAGTCTTCGTGACACTAAGTAACAATGGGCAAGACAAAGCCTCGACTATCAATGCCTTAAAATAATCAGAAGAGAGTTCAAACAGACATGGTCAAGACCAATACAGTAGCAGCAGAGAATAGCCTTCGTTATTTTCGATTCGTGAAAGGCACAGGTTTTTCTATTGCTATAAGCTGGAATGTTGCGCCTTTGAACATACAATGGTCCAGCTGTATCTTAAGGTGGACAAGGCAGTAAAGCGGGTTTAGAGTAGAGGTATAGTTAAGTCCGCGAAGTATTGCGTAACCCCGCGCGCGCTCGCCTAGCAGGCCGAACTGAGCTTGGATCGCGCGAGGTCACGTGACAGTAGGCTGATAAGCTAAGGCCGGTTATACAGTAACTGAGGCCAAATTTAGTAAGAAAAAAACACTTAATATTGTTATATGACAGTAGGTAAATCTACTTTGGAATATGAGGGGCACATGCAAACAATATTTAAAGCGCTCATAAATTAGTATTTCAGCTAAAAACAATACGGTGTATGTTATGAAGCCACCGCAATTGTAGAATCCCATTTATCGCATTTCGCGAATTTTTGTGTACAGTACGCAGCTCAAAAGAATGGTGTACCTGTTAAATTACGGGAAATAATTGTGTGATCGGGCATAATAGAAAACCTAATTTGTTTATAACGCAATTATTTAAAACTATTAAATGAACAATACGATGTTTTTTTTCATAAAGCCAGTTAATTTGAGTTACATAGTAAGCTACTGGAAGACGGGTGTAAGAATCTTGATACATGAAAGTAGCACAATTAGTTTATTGTTAATAAATTAAAATAACTGGTTCACTGATTTGCAATTGTTCAGTGTCAGACGGACCGAATAATGTCTTTAGGAATATTATTACCTGAGTACGTAATTCCGCACTCAGCGCATATTCGGATAATCGAGCCGCCGAGAGGAGAGCAGAGCGGAGCGGAGCAGAGCAGAGCATCAGTAAGGAGCTGAGAGGTCACTCACCGTCAAACTACCAAAGAAATAATACATACCGATTCTAGTGCCAAGAAAGCCACAACATATCTGTAACTCTTGCAGAAACTATCCGTACAGGAGCACACCGAGCAGAGTACGAGAACCTGGAAGTCCGCATGCCTCTAAGCATGCAGAGAAGCACATGTCTATTAATGGAAAGTATATAGTGTACTAACAATATTTAGATCTTAAGTAGCGACCATGGGAATAAATCTATTCAGAGGAAATTATGAGTCGGCGCAACCTGAATTGCCGATCTAACCATTTTAACCTACACGGTCGTACATATGTAAAAGGAATAATTTAATTTATCCCATGCATACCATGCCTGTGGCTAATTTGCATGGTTGGCTGACCGTATATTGATAAATAATCATTGGTAACAAAGAAAAAATATATTCAGTCTGTCAAATAAATAACCGGCCGCGATAAACAAATTCACCGGAATTACGTATATGTGCACCAAGACTAACATAATAATAATAAGTGGTGATAAGGTGACAAGTCGGTATAACATCGAGTGTTTCGTGTTTAAATACAAGTAACAAAAAATTAAATACATTGTCGTTTGATATCGAATTCTCGTTTTTCTGGGACACGTGAGTTTTATTCAAATCTCTTTTTATATCGCTCTAATCGGTAAAGAGTAAAATCATAGTTAACTCTAAAGAACAATTTAATACAGAGTTTCTTTAACAAATAAATTATTATTGCTTATTCATGCCAGGTGAGTGGATTTGTTGCAGAAATTAGATGTTCCGTTCAATATACTTCGAGTCACAAACAACATAGAAATCTTTCTTTTCCAATATCAGACAACTTTTGTATAATAAATATAAACAAATAATTAAATGTTAATAGCGTATAACAATTCTATTTTCTTTTCTCTCCGATTAGTCAAAGAAATGAACTGTATATGCGTTTGGAATAAACGGATAGATATATTAAAAAAGTTTGCTTTTGTAACCAAAATACAAGCACAAATGAATAAAGGTATTAAAGGTCTGTTGGCAACTATGATATGTTAAACATAAATTATGACTTGTTCAATTCACATATACCTGTGTACATTTATTAACCTTTCATATAGTAAACAAACTTGCTACGCAGTCCTTTATAAATCTAATTACGTATAATAGTGGTTATTTAAAATAACATATATATTTAATTAAGCAAGCAAACAAGATAAATGTTGCTTGTTTAATTAAAATAACTTTGCAACAAAAAGAGAACTCGCAAACACAACGATGCATTGTAGTGCTATAATATTACAGATATCTAGACTATGAACATATCGCTCAAGTCTGCAATGAATTAGAAAAAAAGGAAGACTATTACTAGTGCGAAGAGAATGGACACAAGGCAGCCGACTGCCCTGCAACAACGGTAAAATGCATTGGATTCGCCGATATGGAAATAGATCGAGACCTCCTAAATCATTGCCCCGGCTCAGGAGCGTGTGGAACATATCGGAGTACTTGCAATTCTTTTTTCAATTGACAATAATAAATTTTTCAGCACTATTATTATTATTAGAAAATTCTAGGTTGAGTCTTATGCCAGACTCATATCGCTTAGGAAATCCCTTGGCGACACTACTGATCCTCTGGGCGTCGGGTACCGATTTCATATAAAATCTCGCCCAACTCCCACAGTCCATATTAGCTTCAACCCTCAGTTATTTTGACTCCAGGTGGTTCCAGATTACTTTCCAGAGGGAAAGTATCTCCCCCACACTGCTATTAGCTATATCTTGTTCAGTGAGGAAAAACTCCCCAGTCACCATTCTCCGCTTGCTCATGATTACTGGGCACTTGCAGAGAATATGCGATAAGGTTTCCCCCTCTTCCAAACGAAACCTGCACATTGGACTTTCTGCCAGCCCTATGTTGTATTTATTGTAATTTAAGTAACCATGTCCAGTAAGAATACCAGTGATGGTTCTTGCATCCGCTCTCTTGAGTTTTAGAAGGTCTTTACTCCTCCTCTTTGGTCACTCAGTTGTTCAACTCGTCCGATCTCCTCTTAGCATTGATGCCAATCATTGGTTCTGGTCCGATGAATCTCTCTTTGGCGCCTAGTTTAGCAAGCCTGTCAGCTATCTATTTCTGAAAATATTGCTGTGTCCAGGAGTCCATACCAGTGTAACGGTGTTTCCTGAATTTGCCAAGTTATTTATTGCCTCATGGCATTGTACCAACAACTTGGATTTCGTTGTGTAATTAGCTAATGCTGATAGAGTGCATTTGTTGTCTGTGCAGATGAAAATATTCCTTCCACCCTCATCCTCGGCGGCTTTCTGTGCACATCGAATGATACCGAGTGTCTCTGCCTGATGGAAGGTCGCATTGTTTCCCATAGGGACCGTGAATCCCTTACTGGCCATCCTCCTGTATACCCCTGCTCCAACGCCCACTTCACCTTTGGAAGCATCGGTGAACCAGTTGTCTCCGTTCTCCGGTATGGGGCAGGGTCCATTCAACCACTCATTGCGAGTAGGTATGCTTATTTTGTATTTCGTATCAACGATATACTTCGTAAGGCTCTTGTCTGTAGGCATTGTTAAAATATCTCCCTGCATGAGTCCCTGAAGCATTTTTGCCCGCTTTACATTAGTATTCCATCCAACTGTATCTTTTAATCGGAGCGCCGATTTGGCCGTCTCGGATTTTAGAGTTAGATGGAGAGGTTCAAGATTCACCAGGGCGCCCATCGCCACGGTTGGAGCTGTGCTCATGGCTCCCGTGATGTATCTCAGTGTTAGGCTCCTGGCACTTTCAAGTATCTTCCTTACCGTGCATTGTTCTGATTTATTCCACCAGACTACTGCCGCATATGTTAGTCTTGGTTTCAGAATGGCATTATGAATCGACATAGCCACCTCTGGTTTCAAGCCCCAATTTCTGCCAATGGCCCTTTTACATTGCCATATGACTGCTGTGTGCTTTTTGTACTGTCTCGCAAGTTGTGCGTTCCAGTTAAGTTTCTTATCTAGAATAACCCCTAGATACTTTGCTTCCTCAGAAATCTTGAGTTCGTGTCCTCCTAGCTTGAGGCCCATTGGTAGTGACTATTTATAATTTCTGGTGAACACCACTACTGTGGGCTTATCTGGATTGACCGAAAGACCCGTTTCCAGTATTAATAGCATCTATGACTCGTTGTGTGATACTTACTAGGGGTTCCAGAAAGGGCTCCCTGGTAATAGCTAGTACATCATCAGCGTATCCGACTGCTTTACATCCTATTCCGGTGATCCGAGTTATAAGCTCGTCAACGACTATGCACCAGAGCAGGGGAGAAAGTACACCTCCCTGTGGGCATCCGTCACTGACGGAGCCCATAATAGTTTTGCCACCTTTGCTAACCGTAATGTATAATGCATAATGGATTCTATTCTTCAGCATGAAGCAAATCAAGTCGATCATTTTGACTTTACTATCGAAACTCATTAAGAAATAACACAACATTTTTTGGCATAAGTTATTGCTTTAGTAATTTCTAAAGTAATTACTCTTTTAAGTTTATTCTTAAGCAAGCCTTTAGTAATTGCTTTAGTAAGTCCAGCATTAGCTTGATAATATATTAGTAAACCACCGTGCTCTCTGCGAGAAGAGCGCGAATGACCGAGTATTCCTATTACATTTTGTTGTATGACGAGTATCTATATTATCCGATGTAACCAACCAAAAGAAGCAAATAGATCAACAGCCGAGTACAAGAAAGCACAAAAGGAGCTTAATAAGGCCATTACACGACACAAGGCTTTTCACTAGGGATGTGCAGATGTTCGAATTGTCAGGCTCGGCTCGAGCCTGATTCATCGGCTAGCGCTGAACCCGACATTCGACGAGCTGGCGAGCTTACATCCAGCCGAGCCTGCTTGCGAAGCTCGGGAGCTCCGGAGCTCGTGTAGGCTCTGAAGCTCGGAAGCTCCGGAGCTCGTGTAGACTCTGAAGCTCGGGGCTCAAAAGCTCATCTGGGTTCGAAAGCCCGAGGCTCGGAAACTCATTTAGTTACACAAGGGTCAAAGATGGTAATTTTAGCATTTTTTGCATTTTGGAGCCGTTATTGATGATTCTTAGCTCAACAGGAGTGCGCATTACGCAGAAATTGTATTTGTACTTTTTTCTGCAATTCTCTTAATATTTCAAAAAGAATATTTTCAGTCACATAAGCCAATTTTTATTAGGTAATGCCTAATTTAAACCTTAAAATAAGAAAAAAGGAAAGTTTGATCCTCCGGATCATTACCAAAAAAATCATGGAGATACCTTTTTTTAAGAGAAAAGTGCTTGCATAACTCCCAGAATGGTGGTCGATCGTTTTTGGACCTACACAAATACTCTAATGTTTGAAGTCTGAAAAAAAACATCTAGGAGTCTGAAAAAAATATTGTTATATTCTATGGAAAATTTTAACAAAAAAAGTATTTTTGAGATAATTTGTAATTTTGATTCCTTGTCTAGATAAAAAACGAATAAAATTCCGAATTGAAATACGAAATTCATTGTTTATACGTCCAACATTAATGGATTTATATATCGACAAGAAAGATAAATTTCCAAAAATCTCAAGAATATTTTTTTTCTTAAGATATTTTGTTGAATTTAACTATATTTTTTTCAGACCCCTAGAGGTCTTTTTTCAGATTTCAAAAATTAGATGCATTCTTTTATGTCCAAAAATGATTAATTGCCATTCTGGGAGTTGTGCCGGTACGTTTAAAAAAAGGTATCTCCATGATTTTTTGGTAATAATCCGGAGAATCAAACTTTATTTTTTTCTCATTTTAATGTTTAAATTAGACATAACCTATTTAAAATAGGCTCATATGACCTTGCAAATATTTTTTTTAGACAAATTCATATCTGCCTTTTTTAAGTTATTTTGGACATTCTTTTATATTTTCCTACGTTATTCATTCGGTATTCAGACACTGTCCAATAGAGTGTCTTTAGCATCAGACACTTATAGTTTACATCATCATTTACGTAAGTTCTGAATCTTCTGTAAATTCTTAAACACGCTTAAGCGATCAGCAGACAAAGCTCTTGGATTTTGGTTTTTGTTTTACATTTTTCAACTGCTTTTACCGTTTTTATATTAAAATGTTGTTCTTTTTACTCATTAGGGACTAGAAAACATGCAGTACATTATGCGAAAAATGATTCATTTGAGAGTTGACTCTAATAAGGTTGAAAATTCCTACATAGATCATGGAAACAAATAGATTCTCATTTAACATAAAAAATATTCAATTTTTAGGCACGAATGTGGCATCACCGTGCATGGCAAGGCGCGCGACCTTCTGTACCGGCGGATATATGGTTGCGCAAGAAACAAATACGACGCGCTAAACACGCGCATTTTCGCGTGTCTCATTGATTCGGCTGATCGGCAGCTATAAAGAATGCTCACCGAGCTTGAGTTCGGCGACAGGAAACCCTTTACAGGGCTTTGGAGTCTCTCGGGTTTCAAAGCCATGGATGATGGGCTGTGTATCCGCTGGATGGCGCTATTACGCATACACGTGCAGAACGTATTGAACGTTTTCAAAAAGGACTGAATCGACGAACTGATGGCAGCAGCAGACCAGCTCCTGGAGAACCCTATCACTGCCGGCATCTCGTTGGTTGATAACGGCTCAGCAGCCAGTAACCACGTCGAAGGCGCCGCAGCAATGGAGCGCAGTTCCAGCCTAGATGACATCAAGCTGCT
Organism: Gastracanthus pulcherrimus; assembly: GCA_949152435.1. NCBI lineage: Eukaryota > Metazoa > Arthropoda > Insecta > Hymenoptera > Pteromalidae > Gastracanthus > Gastracanthus pulcherrimus. The sequence goes on along the minus strand of OX424575.1, from coordinate 99,915,709 downwards.
CCTCACGCAGCTAATTTCCGTCTTAAGAGACATCCTCGCCAAAGTCTCGTCACCCGCCTTTAAGAACAATAGCAGCAGATCCCCACGTCGACCAGACAGACTGTGCCGCTATCATTACCGATTTGGCGCTGTAGCACAGCGCTGCCTCCAGCTGTGCATATATACTATACATAATATACTTATAGTTTCTCACTCTGAGGAGTGATTCTTTTATAGTGGAAAGGATCCTCTACTAGGCTCGCACGCTGACGCCAAAGAAACACACCTTGCTGTGTTTTTTATTTAAGACTGGAGGGATTTCCGCTAAAGAGTGTCAAACATAACCTCAGAATACCACCACTATATAAGGTGCAGGAGAACGCTGCTTTACATCGTGGCCATATCTCAATCACGTCTTTCAATCCAATGAGAGCAGGTGATCTCGCATTACTCCGGAGGAGTCAGTCGGAAATCTTACCGAAGAGGAGGAAAAGAGAAAAAGCAAGTAATTATATAGGTCAGAGTATCTCTCTCTCTCTCTCTGTGTCTCTCTCTCTCCCTATCACTCTTTCCCGCGTAATTTTTCTGGGACTTTGCTCTCGCAGCCTCGTTAGAGTTTTTCATTTTCGACACCAGGGCGCAGCATCATCGCCTCTAACGGATGGTACTCGGCAGTTGGCAACGCATTATCCCCTGTTGCAGCAGACGGCACTGATCCACACGTGCGCGCAAATATACAAATATTTTTATAATTCTGAAGCAAAACATTGCGTACAAAAATTTAAAAATTTGAAAAAATTTTAATATTGTAATTATTAAATTTTAAAATAATTTTAAAATAACTCAACATTTACGAAAAATGTAAATTGTTGCATTTTTTTCAAAGACTCTACATGTGCAATTATTTTTTCATTTCATGTGATACGCAGCATTATTTAATTCAGTTTAACAAATTCTCGTTTTATTTAGAATTTTAATAGCATTATATTACTTCTTTTATTTATCTTGTTAAATATGGAGTCTTCGTGACAGAAGTGCAACAAAATTACAAAGCCTAATTCAATTATCCGTAGATGTAAAGACTGCAATAAACCGTATCACAATTTGTGCCATGACTGGTCGCCAGTAAGCGGAAATAAATATAGATGTCTAAAATGTAAATTAGAAAATCAAATAGTCCAGATAATTCGACTAACACTGGGAACAGTGAATCAAACCGAAAGAATTATAATAAATTAATTCTAGATGTTGAAAGTGCAGATGAGTCCCTCAAGGACAATAATAAATTAACGGACGAACATACTTCCATATCAACGCCATTCATCCCGTCCATCAAGACTGTAGCAGATGAAAAAAAGAATATTGAGACTAACTGCAACTTAGATCTAAGCGCTATCCGTTATTGTACGGTGTCTTCATCGATGCTTAATTTATTTACCAATCGATTTGATTTGCTTGAAGCTGCAGTAGGTGATCTTAAGTCTCTTATAGTGGGGAAAATTAATGCTATCGGACACTCCCGTCCAAGCAACAGAGGGGCTGATTGATGGTCTGGCTATTAAGTTTTCGTTACTTGAAGAGAAAATTGCTGCGCAGTATTCTAAGCTGGAAGGGCTACACAATGATCGACTGCACCTACTTCAAAAAAACAGAGTTCTTAAAGATAAAATTAACTCCTTACTCACTAAAATCTCAAGATTGGTCGACAGTACTGAGCAGCAGCGCGGTAAGGGTGGTAAAAAATGAGTCAACATCGACGAATCTCGAATATTTGTGTCACTCAAGACAAATCTGCCCAGTTTTTAGACGCTAATAATAATAGTAATAATAGTAATTATAATAGTAGTAATAAGAATAGTCATAGTTGTAAGGATAGTCGTAGTAGAAAGGCTAGTCCTTATAATGTGAAAATAAATAATAGAAACGATGACCGTACAACTGTCATCCGTGCGGATGTACCTGCTCTCTCATCGGGTCTCAACCCGCTGATCGAACCACCTCTTGACGGGTTTCGAACGCAACACTATCGGCATCAAACCAGGGACCGCCGCCACATGTTAGATGACCCCTATATTCGGAATAAGTATTGTTCTCCCATGAATAGGACAAATTATGGAGAGGGCTCGGAAGAATTAATTAATTCCATTATCTTTGACGGTACACCGATCAGGCAGGCACATCCCAGCCACATCATTGGCAATCTCCCCTAGTAGGGGCCGCAATCCATGGGTTGTCAGGCTATCTAGCAGCAGTCTAGTAAGAAACGTGACGTTCTCTAAGCATAGATGTACGGGATATAGTAAAGGAGACATTGACTTCTCGGGACTTGATCAGGAAACGATTGATAACATAAGTAGTGGGAAAATTTTTATTAGTGAATTTTTGAGTAAAGATAAGTTTGCTCAGTTCAAAAGTTTAAAAGCAGTTGCTCATGGACTGCATTTTAAATATTTTCGGCATAGAGGAGGTCGTTTACTGGCGAAATTTCAAGATATCGAAACATCGCACTCAGTATCTACTGCGGTTGATTTGCAAGCGATCGCAGTGTCTTTCAGAACTGCTAAAATTTACCCTATCCCGATTGATAAAGCTAACGAACAAAAAACATAATAAAATAACTGCTTCGAGTTCGTCAGACGATATTGTTATTGATGTAGTAGTAGATGTAGCAGTAGATTGACTAGATGGTTTACAAGTGAAAGAGGCACATTGTGAGGGATTTTACAGCAGGTTTTTTAAATGTAAACTCACTAAAGAAACACGTAACTGCTTTTAGCCAATTCCTACCTGCTCATCCCTTCTATCATCTCTTCGGCATTGCTGAGTCATGTCTCGGGTCAAGTATCGACGATGATTACGTTCAGATCGCTGGTTATTCCATCATCAGACAGGACAGGAATAGGAAAGGTGGTGGTGTTCTCCTGTATGTCCACAATTCATGCAGAGATACCGCATGCTGAAGCCAATCTCCACGGCACACTACGTCAAGACAAAGCATTGCGTCCAGAAGGACCTCAAACCCTGTACGCACGTTTCTCCGAGGGTCGACGCAGTATCGAAGCCACCTCTAACACCGCTCTACATCGGACCTCAGCGTGTCTTGCACCGCCTGGACCAACATCGACTGAGGCTCTCAAACCGGCGTATATCGCTATTGATGAACCGTCTGCCCAGCCGCCAGTCCAGCCGTCAGCGTGATTTACATGAAAAAGATAAAAGTAAAAGTTGTAAATCCAAAAAAATACCCTTTTGGGCACCTACGCTGTACGGGAGGGCCTTATATTTTCAGCATTACAAATTGTGTGATATCCTATAAAACGACTAATTCTCACTTAAAAAAAATTTATGATGGATGTATGTGTGTATGTAGTCATGTGAATTGTGACTCAATTATTATAGCGAGACTTGCACCAATTGAGCTTAAATTTTTGTTGATATTTCCTCTTATCATAAGATGTAAACGGTCCTATTTTGAGCTTGATCTGATGCCTATATACAGAATGCTGTCACTTTTAAAAATCGCTAAGAATAGATTTTTGGCTATAACTTTAATTCTAAGCATATTCAACAAAAATGTTAGATATAAAAGTTGTAAGTCTTGAAATAATACAACTTTTTTGTATGGGAAAAGTTATATTCTTTCGCATCGTTCATGAAGGGACGACATTCGCTTGGGATCTGGGACAGGTGACCTCGTCGATCGTGCGCATTACAGATTTACTTGCTACGGCGCACGATACAGTTTATTATACGGCTACTTTATTATATACTATACATTATAATATATTATATATGTAATATATTATTGTATATTATGTATATTATGTGTAATATATTATTGTATATTATGTATATTATATGTAATATATTATTGTATATTATATATAATATATGTAATATATTATTGTATATTATGTATATTATATGTAATATATTATTGTATATTATTTATATTATGTATATTATATGTAATATATTATGTATATTATATGTAATATATCATTGTATAGTATGTATATTATATGTAATATATCATTGTATAGTATGTATATTATATGTAATATATCATTGTATAGTATGTATATTATATGTAATATATCATTGTATAGTATGTATATTATATGTAATATATCATTGTATAGTATGTATATTATATCTAATATATCATTGTATAGTATGTATATTATATGTAATATATCATTGTATAGTATGTATATTATATGTAATATATCATTGTATAGTATGTATATTATATGTAATATATCATTGTATAGTATGTATATTATATCTAATATATCATTGTATAGTATGTATATTATATATAAATATTATTTTTATTTTATTTTGAACAGATTATAATTAAATGAATTATCTGAAAATATAAAGAAACAAATAATAATACGTTTAACACCAAAAAATTTTTATAACATCATAAATTTAAATAGAACCAATGAATAAAAAATCAATGGTTCTTTTAGATTATACGTATATACATCTGGTTTTAAATATTTAGTATTACTTTGAATACATCACTTCTATGTATCACCAATTAATTTAAACACAATTGTTTAATCAAATATGCAAATAGTTGTGTTTAGGCGTCGGGACAAATCAGAGTTTTTACTCTCAGAAAAGAGTCCATAGTGTTATTTTAATGAAATATTTTATTTTTCGTATTTATTGTTTTATTAACGTAATATCGAAATCGTCATTTTAGTATTTACGCACATTTTTACGTTTATTTTCACAACGATTTTGATTTAGATGCAAATATTTTATGAACATCCGTAACTCCTTATTAGTAGATGGCCAAATTAAGTTATGATACATAGATTTTATATACATAGATAAAAACAGTAATTATTGTTTTTATCTATATATATAAAAACTCATATCTATTACAGGGAGATATTTTTAAATATTAAAGAAAGACTTGGAATAAAGATTCACAATGCATTAGGTTGGAAAATTTAAAGGATATTCTTCAACGTATAGTAAAGTATGTTTTTTGTTTTGTTAATTGATATTAGAAATACTTAAATTAAATTTGAATTATTTAAAAAAATATACTAATTTTAGCTGTTATTATTTTGAAAACTCTTATATTTTTTGTAATGAATGATATGAACTACGCAAAAAAGAAAACGATTTGTATGCAATTGGAATTTTTAGCAAAAAGTTATATTGTAAAAGAAAAAATAAATTGTTTAAAATTCTACATTAAAAGCCAGGTTATGTATACCTAACGAAGTAGGAACTTATTAAGGGAAGATATATACAGTATTCTAAATGCTAAAAATTCCTAAACTGCTCTTCGATGGATAATTTCTTTGAAAAACTTAATTACGCTTAAAATAAGGTATACACATAGCACAATTATCAATTAACTGAACTTAAAAGACTATATTTAGCATAAGAAAAATAGTTATTAATTTTGCATTAACTTTTTTTAATTAAACAATAAAGTTAATGGCTTAAAGTGATGATAAAGGTATCTATCACCGACAAATACGAGGATCCACTTTTCTCATTTCATTTTGAATTTTGAGTAAATATTTTTATGGAAAGTAGTTGTTCCAATCAAAAAAAAAACTTTCCATAGAGATGTTTTCTTAGAATTGAAAAATGAATGAAAAAAATGGTTTCCCGTATTTACCAGTAACACAGGTTTTAACATCACCTTAATAAGAAAATATCGAATATGAAATCCGACTTATATTTCTTATGCTACTAAAAAAAGTCTTTTAAGCCCAGTTTCAATAAGATTCATAATTGTGCTGTGTGTATGTCTCATTTTAAGCAAAAATAAGGTCTTTGGAGAAATCATCCATCAGAGAGCAGTTTAGGTATTTTTAGCATATAGAATACTTTATATACTCCACAAATAATTTAAATATGTAAGAAATTTTTCATTTTTACCCGGATCCTAAAAGCAACAGCTATTTTAAAATATTGGAAAAATCACTAAAGGGTCCCCTTAATACTAACGACTATCAGTTAAAAAATGATAGTCCTCTGGCTTTTTGTCTCGCTTTTCAGATCAAAAAGTGGCCATTACGGTTGAGTCGGAAATAATAGTACATTATGCAACAAGGGAATAAAGTCGACTTTATTCCTGTGTTGCATATAGAATTTTATTTCGAACATAACTGCGGCTAGTTTATTTACTTTTATTGAAAATTTATATTAATATTTATATAATTGTGAAATTGAAAAAAGAGAGAAAGCCAGAGAAACTTATAATTTATTTTATTCCTGCAAAAATGAGAATAAAGTAACTTTGCGGGAATAAAGTGCCATTTACGACCCACTTTTCAAGTCAATAAAGTAGCCATTATGGTTAAGGCATCAATAAAAGTTATTAATGCAATTATAATAACAGTTAAAAGGAAAAAAATGTCGGTTCTTCACCGCTTTTATCAAACCGAACTTTCGAGTGCTTACTTTTTTTGTAAATATCAACAGTACAAAGATGCAAAACTTCAGGTATGTACTTTAAAGATTCTACTACATCATAGCGCAAAATTTCTTTGAAAATATAGAAAATAATCGAACAGTATTAACAAATAGAGAAAAAACTATCTGTGTTACAAACGGACGTAGGAAGTTCGGACAAGGTTTAAAAAAATCTTCATAATTCAAAAAATCGTAAAACTTTTGGATAGTTTATTAAATATTTTCATTCACGACTTACCTATGATAGCCACTTTGTTCACTTGAAAAGCGGGACTAAAGTAGCTTTTTATTCCCTCATATATTTTATTCCCGCAAATGCGGGAGTAATGTACTATAAAAATTTTAGTTTGTATTAACAATGGATGAGTGGGTCCCACTATTTAAGTCAACAAAGTAGCTAAATAGTTAAGTCGTGAATAAAGTTCTATATGCAACACCAGAGTAAAGTCGATCATTCCCTAGGGTAATTACTGCCCTCTTTTCGCTTGGGCAGTAAACCAACCCGCGGGAATAATCAACGACTTTAGTCCCTTGTTGCATAATAAACTAATAAATATTTAGTGATGTTCGTTCAAAGTTTAGAGAAAAAAACAAGTTAATGGGTTTAGGCATAGACGATCATAAATCTGAAATATTTTGGAACTGAAGTTGAGCGTTTAATAGATGCAGTCGGAAAAAGGCTCAAATTTCAGTATTGCCGACTCTCGCTATCAGTAGTCTTGAGGGCATGAGAAAAATTTGCGATCAGCTACTTAAACACATTACCTGTTTTTTTATCTAATCTTTAAACGAAAATTAATAAAAATTATAAGTTAATGGTTTTAACGTATTCTTAAACGCATAAAAAGTAAAAAAATGCTAATACTTTTTTATTTATAAGAAGTTCTCTTTAAGTGATGAGCATGACCCTGTTCTATCCGATGCCTGACTTTTTGCATCTTTTTACTGTCCGTATATACAGAACGGCAAGTACCCAAGTTCGGCTTAATACGAAGCGGTAAAAAATCCTATTCAACTATTATTAAAACTGTACTAATAACTTTTATCAAATGAAACCAGTACCATTTTGTTGGTGAGTAGTTTTACATTTATGATGAATTTAAAAAGTAATAATGTACTTAAATTTGTCTAATTATAGATTTTTTATATTAGTTATAAGTAGCGCTACCCAAGTACCATTACAGTGTATTCTGATAGGTATTTAAGTATTCTTGTCTGCCGTCTTGGATATACTGTGAGTAGTAAGAAGGGTGGTATAGAAAGACCCCTATTGTTCTCTAGAAAATGTTGGTATAGCGGGAAAAGGTGTCGCTACTGTTCTCTCGAAGTAGGGAGGGGAGAGGATGAGAAGGCTGGTATGGTGAGAAGTATATTGATTTTTCTGCCCAGGTCCTTACCACATGTGCCATAGCATCCACACCTGTTTAACCTTTTTAGCGCCGGTGAAGAGTTTAAGGTCCAGTGTTAATCAGGTGATAGACGTACCGCAATGAAGCCTTTGCTTTAATAATACTAATAATAGTAATCTTGTATAACAATCATCACACACACATACACACACGCACACACACACGCACGCACACATGCACACATATGCACACGCACACACACACACACACACACACACACACACACACACACACACACATATGTATACACGCACGTACGCACGCATGCACACACGCACACACACACGCATACACAGACACACAAACACATACATACCCACACACACGCATATGGGATCAGATAACCGACACGTCCCCGTCGTTGATCCCAGGTAACGTTAAGAGCGGTGTAATTATTACACCATATTATTCACCAATTTTATCATCGATTACGCCTGCGTCTTGATTAATAGTTGACCTTACCCCCTTCACCTACAGTAAAAATGTTTAACAGGTGTGGATGCTAAGGTATATGTGCTAACCAGCTGGACAGAAAAATCAATATACTTCTCACCATACCATTTATCCCCTCCCCTCCCGACCTCGATAGAACAATAGCGAACCTTTTTTCTACCTATACCAACTTTTTTAGAGAAAAATAGGGATCTCTATATACCAGGTGCCGATAATTGTAATAAAAGAGAAAGCTACAGGGAATCTTATGTTAAAAAATGCTAAACAATTAATCGTATTCAAATACGCAACGACAATCTTCGAGGTTCTTATTACGTAATCCTTCGAACGCTGTTTGCTGAATGACGATACCTAGCGGATTGGCAAATGCTTTTCTCTTTTTGCATAGGGGTTGATCCACACTAGCCGTGGCGGATTGGCAAATTGCTTTTCTCTTTTTGCAAGCGGGTTGACCCACACTGGCTGCTGACGGCCGCTCTTCATCTTCCGAATCCTGATTGACGAGCGTTTGAGGTCTTTCATCTATGGTGATCGATTTAGTACCATATGACGATGTAAAGTCGACATCGTGATTCGGAAAAAGAACTTTATTTGGCATTCCAAAATGTCGGTAAAAAGAATAAGTGTTAAAAAAATAGGCAGATATCGTGTCGAATTCATGTTTTAAAAAATCACAACTGTTTTGATGAAGCGTAACATTCTTATGTGAAGCACCATAGCTAATTGGTTTAACAACCATACGGTAGTAACAGTCACTATATTTAAGGCCTACAAATATTTTTTTTCTATTTGGATTTGTTGAGCGCGCACGTAGTGGCAAGTAAAATGTTAGGTAACAAACTCCGCGTTTACGGTAAATTTATCGTTTGTTGCACGAGAAGCCATTTTTAAATGCTTGCGTTTTGTAAGTATAAAATAAGCAAATTTTGCACCGCACCAGCACGTCGTGTATGAAATTGAACGATTCGAGATCCAGGATATAACTACAATTACCGGAGAAGCGCGTTGCGTGCTATGTCTTACAAACCCAATACTACTATTGCTTACAGCGTATTTTTATTTTCGAACAAAGGATTCAACCCTCTGTAGATATTTAATACATTGGCAAACATTTTTTTAAGGAATCATGAGGTGTATGAGGAGAAGGAAAAGGGGGGCGGGTATAATGTACGGTGTGTAAAAAACTTGCACAAAAAATTATTTGAAGAAGTACATATCTTACAATGTTTTAAAGATACATAATATTTAAGCACAATTTAATTTAGAATTCGCAAATGCGGCAGCTCGTTTACATTTTTTGTACTTAATAGTTTTCAAAACTTTTTTGTAGAAATTTACAGCTGCAGTTTTGTTTCGCCTAGTGTCCAGGGAAAAAAACCGCAAGCATGTTCGTAGATTCGTACCACGGGTCCTATGGTACAAAAACGTTATAGTATACTGACCGCAACAAGCTGAATCAATGCTCTGAAGTTTTTTTGAACTCCAGCAAAAACTTTTACAGTTTTTTTCGGTTTCTTAACTCGTAGTATAATTTTGTCTAATACTAATATTTTTTTAAAATACGCTAGGGGAGAATTGATGTCGAGGGGGAGGACGGGCGGTGAAATCATTGGAATAAAGGTTGCTAGAGTTGGTGGTGTCGGAAGTGATGCGAATATTAGAGAGTAAAGTTGAGTTGAGTATATTTTGTATAGTAAATTTTTTACAGTATAATGAGACTCATTTTGGTATACGCCGTAGATGTGATTTGTGGTGGCGTTCCAGAGAGACGTATGATTTGTATTAATTTAGAAATGAATTTCGACCTATATTATCATGCTGCCTTTCTCGAGAAATCGCTCGCCTGCACCGAATTATATTACGGCGAAACAAACTCGCAGCAGCAACAGACGCTGATTACGTTTTATCGAAAAATATGCAACATCTAAATGTTTTACCCAAATTGATGGATGAATATGAAGCAAATTGTGGTAAGTACAGTGCACTCAAAGTATTATGATTATCTCGTAGTATTGAAAATAAAAGTTTACACGTGTTCCTATTTAAAGCCTCATGTCGTTTAATATTAACGAAATAATGTGTGCCTTTTTAAATACTCATTTACAAATATTTATGAATTAACAGAACCGTTTTAACATTTAAAAAATCCTTCTTTTATTTTAAAATATTTTTAAAATATACAACAGTTTAAAAACGAATATTTCTTACTTATCAGTATAACATACTTATTAATCAGGGTTATCGATCAATATAGAGTATAAAAATATTTATTTAATTATTTTTATTCATAGAGTTTTTAATCATTAATTTTCAGCACTACAGAATTTGTTGGATGACTGTGAAAGTGATAGCGATTTACTTTCTGTGAGCCACTCGAAGGAGATTAAAATCTGATTAACGAATTTTCGAGTGTATCCACGTATCAGCCGGAAAGTCAAGAGTCCCAAGAAGAAGTTGAGAATCATTCATCATTTCAAAACCAAACAAATCATACGTGCGAGAGCTGCTCGACATGCGGCTCGTCTTCTCCTATGTCCAATCAAAATGTATAAGAACAGTTTGAGGAAGCAGGTACGTCGCCTAGCATACCTGAAAGTCCTGTAAATGCAATCAAAATTACAACTCTCAGATGTCCCGATTGAAACTCGAACGGTGAATATTGAGATGAAGGAGCAGCATCCGCAACAACAGCTGCTTCAGGAAAAGGAGGAAGTGGACATGCAAAGCGAATCGGATAGTCTATTATCATCTCACTTTGATTATGATGATGACAACGACGATACAGAGATCGCGAATGGACGGAATCGAGGGGCTTTAGCACGCTCTTTGATAATTAATTATAATGAACCATGGAGCTCTATTGTTAGAGCTGTTAGGGGCGAAATCTATAATAATTTAACATCACAATCATCATCAAACAACAACAGCAGCAGCAGCATTAGCAGGAGCAGATATAGGCGAGAGCAAGACGTCTAGCACGAGTACAAGAGATAACGAAACACAAGCATCTTCCTACCTCGCTGAGGAACCCGGGCCATCTTTGAGCAAGGTGAATACGCAAGCGAGTATTACTGTACTACGTGCATTTTATACTCGTCTTGTCAGAGAGAGAGAGAGAGAGAGAGAGTTTCGATGAAAATAGACTGATCGATCGCCGCGTAAACGAGCGTAAGCTTAAAATTGTACATTATGCTATTATATAGATCTTTGTCCAACTCCGTCTATAGTCAAGAGTTTTCTACCGCGACCTCTACCGATCGCTATAGTTACATACGTTGCTTCTAAGATGAAACTATCGTCTATTTCGAAATTTTCGTTACTCTGCGTTAAACTGCTTATATGCTCCCATAAGTTTTTATCAATAAAATTTTCAATATGTCTTAATGACATTCCCGCCGGACCATAATACTTTGAATGTTTCGCTATTAGCACTAATACCTATTAAATTGTCGTTGACTTCTATTGAGATTAAATATGCATATATGTCAGGTACGAGGGTAGTTCAATAAGTCTTTAGAATGACCAACAGATGGCGCGCGAATGGCTCCAAATCATCTGTTTTCAGTCAGCACCACTCCCGACTAGATATATGGTGCAGTCACAGTCCACATCTTCTGAGTTTACGTGTTTTTATAACCAATTGAAAAAAAAAATTGCTTGTTAAGAAAAATGGAAAAAAACGAGTTCAGAGCGGTAATTAAACATTTTCATTTAAAGGGTTTAACTCCATATGAGATAAAAAATGAATTGGACTCAGTTCATGGCACATCTGCCCCTGCCTTAGCAACGGTTTATAACTGGGTAAATGAATTTAAGCGTGGTCGTACATCAATAAGTGACGAACCACGTTCAGGAAGGCCCGTAGAAGCAACTACTCCCGAAATCATCAATAAAATCCACGATATGGTGTTGAAGGATAGAAGATTAAAAGTGCGTGAGTTAGCTGAGGCCACAAGGATATCTATAGGTGCAGTTGTTTCAATTCTACATGAAAAATTAGGCATGAAAAAGCTATCGGCAAGATGGGTGCCGCGTTTGCTCTCAGCTGAGAATAAACGCAATAGAGTGGTTGCCTCTGAGGCTCTTTTGGCGCGCATAAGTCGGAATCCTGTGGAATTTTTTCGTCGATTTGTGACTGTGGATGAAACATGGATACACCACTACACTCCTGAGACAAAGGAACAATCCAAACAGTGGATTTCCACAGGCGAACCAGCTCCAAAGAAGGCAAAGACCGTAAAGTCAGCTGGTAAGGTTATGGCTACAGTTTTTTGGGATGCACGTGGAATTATACTTATTGACTACTTGGAAAAGGGTAAAACAATTACTGGTGAGTATTATGCATCATTATTAGAGCAGCTGAAAGAAGAAATTAAAAAAAAACGACCACATTTGGCGAGAAAAAAAATTCTCTTTCATCACGACAACGCCCGAGTTCACACATGCTTCGTTTCAATGGCTAAAATTGAAGAACTAAAATTCGAATTGGTCGAACACCCACCGTATTCACCAGATTTAGCCCCCAGTGACTTTTTCTTATTTCCAAACTTGAAAAAATGGCTCGGTGGACAGAGATTTACGGACAACGAAGACGTCATTGCCTCTGTAAGTGCTTATTTTGAGGAACTTCCGAAAACGCACTTTTCTGAAGGATTAAAAAAACTTAAAAAGCGATTGACCAAGTGTATAGAGCTCCAAGGAGATTATGTTGAAAAATAAAAAAAAATTTACCAAAAAAAAATTGTTTTTATACTTTATTCTAAAGACTTATTGAACTACCCTCGTATAACTAACTTTAACCAGACAATCGGATTAAAATTTTTAGGTATCGGCAGTAATATACGAATATCTAAGCACCTACCGTTAACTTGAAACTTTGCACATAATGATTTGTTTCTCGTAGAATCTAATTAATTACATGATTAATTCTTTGATTTCTATTAACATTACTTACCCTGGTAGAAAATTATCTAGTTTTATCGAGGCCCTCGATTATTTCTTTGGCAAACTAGATAGATCTACATAGTTCTAGATTAATTTTCTACCAGGGTATTTATATACAATACTTTTTTCTATTTACATTTTTCAAAAATGAAAACATTGTAATACTTTTTTTGAGAAAAAATTAAAAAATATTATTGAAGAGCAGATACGTTATTTGATTAAGTTTTGTAAATACCAATGTTTTGAAAAAATTCAAATTTTCAATAAATATAATCAATCTTCTGGTGGACTATTAAAACTCTCATGTACGTGCTCGGAGATCTCCTATTTAGTGCTTTGTCTACAACAGTGGTTCATTATCTTCCTCTCTCATGTACGTGCTCGGAGATCTCCTATTTAGTGCTTTGTCTACAACAGTCATTCATTATCTTCCGCTTATGCACATGACGTATTCTTTCAATATATACATCCAGTGTACTTGAATTTAATCGTGACATCGTATCTATCTCAATTTCTTCTCGTCGAATAAGTTATTTTCAGTAAAAAATTAAAATTAAAAAATATTAACTTCTACATATGTAATATAAATAAAATAATTTTTTAAACTTACGCTCGTTTACGCGTCGTTCGATCAGTCTATTTTCATCAAAACGATGGACAGTCATAGGTGTGCGATTCACTATTCTGCGAGAAGACCTCTCGCTCTTTACGCTTTAACATGAGGAATATAAAATTCACATAGTACAGTAATACGCTTTTGTGTAATCACGTTACTCAAAGATGGCCCGGGTTCCTCAGCGAGGTAGGAAGATGCTTGTGTTCGTTATCTCTTATACTCATGCTAGACGTCTCGCTTTAGTCTATATCTGCTCGTGCTAATGCTGCTACTGCTGTTGATGTTTGATGATGATTGTGATGTTAAATTATTATAGCCTTTGCCCCTAACAGCTCTAACAATAGAGCTTCATGGTTCATTATAATTAATTATCATAGAGCGTGCAAAAATCCCTCGATTTTGTCCGTTCTCGATCGCCGTATCGTCTTTGTCATCGTTATAATCAAAGTCAGATGATAATAGACTATCCGATTCGCTTTGCATGTCTACTTCCACCTCTTCCTGAAGCGGCTGTTATTGCGGCTGCTGCTCCTTCATCTCAATATACACCGTTCGAGTTTTAATCGGCAATTCCGAGAGTTGTGATTCGATTCCATTTGCAGGACTTTCAGGTATGCCAGGCGACGTACCTGCTTCCTCAAACTGTTCTCATACATTTTGCTTGGACATAGGAGAGGACGAGTCACAAGTCGAGCAGCTCTCGCTCGTATGGTTTGTTTGGTTTTGAAATTATGAATGATTCTCAATTTCTTCTTGGGATTCTTGACTTTATAGCGTTTCTATTCTCTGGACACCAGTCGAAACGATACTACAGCTGTAAATTTCTACGAAAAATATTCGAAAACAATTAAGCATAAAAAACAAGCTGACGTTTTTTACACACCGTACATTATACCCTTCCCCATTTTTCTTCTCCTCATGCACCTCTTATTGGCAGCTGCTTTACTCTTTGTAACCCATTACTCCTTAAAACGTTTGCAAATGTATTATATCTCTACAGAGGGTTCAATCTTTTGTTCCAAAATAAAAATACGCTGTGAGCAGTAGTAGTAGTGGAGGTTGTAAGACATAGAATGCAACGCGCTTCTCCAGTAATTTGGGTTATACCCTGGATCTCTAATCGTTCGGTTGCATACATGACGCGTTGGTGCGGTGATAAGTTTGCTTATTTCATACTTACAAAACGCAAGCATTTGAAAATGGCTTCTTCTCAAACAAACGATAAATTCATCGTACGAGCCAAGTTACCTAACATTTTACTTGCCACAGTGACTATTACTATTGTACAGTTATTAAACTAATTAGCTATGGTGCTTCACACAAGAATGTTACGTTTCATCAATACAGTTGTGATCTTTTAAGAAATGAATTCGACACGATATGTACCTATTTTTCAAACACTTATTCTTTACCGAGATTTTGCAATGCCAAATCAAGTATTTTACCAAATTACGATCTCGCCTTTACATGATCAAATGGTACTAAATCGATTACCATAGATAAAAGACCTCAAACGTTTGTCAATCAGGATTCTAAAGAAGAAGAACAATTGTCAGCTAGTATGAGTCAACCCCCTTGTCAAAAGAGAAAAGCATTTACCAAGCTGTGATGGCTAGTGTGGATCAAGCATTGTAATAAGAGAAAAGCATTTGCCAATCTACCAGGTATCGTCATGCAGCAAACAACGTTCAAAGGATTACGTAATCAGAGCCTCGAATATTGTTGTTGCGTCTTTAAAAACGATTAACTTTTTTGCATTTTTTAACGTAAAATTTCCTCTAGCTTTCTCTTTCGTAACAATTATCGGCAAGTGCTATAGATGGACCTATTGTTCTCTATTGTTCTTTACAAAAGTTGGTATAGCGAGAAAACGTATAGGATCTACTATTGTTCTCTCGAGGACGGGAGGGGAGGGGATGAGAAGGATGGTATGGCGGGAAGTATATTTATTTTTCTGCCCAACTGGTTAGTCTGTGTTCATGAGGTGGCACACGTAACCGATGAAAAAATCAGTAAATAATATGGTATAAAAATTATACCGCTCTTAGCGTTACCCGGGATCAATGAGGGGGACGTGGCGGTTATCTGATCCCATGTGTGTATGTGTCTGTACGTATGTGTATGTGTGTATATATGTGTGTGTGTGTGTATATGTGTGCATGTGTGCGTGTGGATGCTAAGGCACATGTACTACACACCTGGGCAGAAAAATCAATATACTTCTCACCATACCAGCCTTCTCATCCCCTCACTTCCCCACCTCGAGAGAACAATAGCGAGATCTTTTCTCGCTATATTAACCTTTTCTAGAGAACCATAGGGGTATCTCTATACCACCCTTCTTACTGCTGCTGTATAATAAACTATTCTATAATTCGGCTTTGTACTTTTTTCCGATTAAATAGACGATTTCGACGATTTTGACGTTTTGGACGGCATTTTGACAACGTTATTATGGTTTTGAAAAGAAGAATTGTCTATCTTACAGTAAAAATATTTCGGACGCAATTTATTCACGTCTCGGAAGTTTTCAGAAAAAGTAATACAAATTTTTAGTCATTCTTTCTTGTTTATGACTATAAGGAATGATCTTTTCCGATATTTTTAGGGAGTTTTGTCAAAGCGAAATATGAAAATGAATTTGACGATAAAAAGTGGTCCCTTGGTACGTAATGGGTTAAAGGGGCGTTTCCCATACATCTTTTATAAGCATTTCGCTTACTGCATCATCGTGTTTTATCAGGTAGGATCTTTTTATTTTTACCCTTACATTTAAGTTGACTTCCCAAATTAGGAGACCTAAAATCTATTATGGTATTATTTACTTTTTTATCAAGTGCAGTATTATTTAGAGATTTAAACATCAAATTACCACTGGTATTATTCGTGACTTATACTGTATAAATGTTAATATTATACGAAGTATCGGCTAGTTTAGTACAATCACCCACTACTATACTCAAAGCTTTTCCAGATTCTTTTATTGTTTTGAAATTCCAAGAATCAAGAAAAATATTTTTTTGCTATTCAGATGTACCATAGCAACAAAATATTTTAAATTGCTTGATGAATTCCAGCAATCAATTAACAATACACCATTTTGGGTTCCTTTTCTTTAGCAGAACTGCAATTATTGTTGAGTCTGAAATTATTGCTGATAGCGTTCGCCTCGTTCTAAGTTGCTAATTAACATTAAGTGCATAAACATAATTTTTTCAGTGCTCAGATTTCACTACATTGTAAGGAATATTGTAAAAAAGAATTAGCTAGTAGATTATTTATCACTGTTCTTCTGGAATAAAAAACTCAATTTCTATAAGTTTATATTTATAGCAACATATTTTTCATTATTACTTTATCTATAAATAATCATTTTTCATTTAATATTTTATTTATTTAGTATTAACACATCTACTTATACGTTTATATGTATTTTAACAGTCAGTTTCTCTCAGTAACAGCTTTTTTGTTACCCAAAACATTTTATA
Source organism: Gastracanthus pulcherrimus (assembly GCA_949152435.1). Taxonomy (NCBI): domain Eukaryota; kingdom Metazoa; phylum Arthropoda; class Insecta; order Hymenoptera; family Pteromalidae; genus Gastracanthus; species Gastracanthus pulcherrimus. The sequence continues at coordinate 99,898,364 of OX424575.1, read as the reverse complement.
GGTTAGAAAGATATTTACGAATTATATATGAAGGATTCAATATTGTTTTCTTCGTTCTATACAGATTTACGACGGTTACGATGTTTACCACGTTTTTCAAAGGTTTTCTACATTCTACAGTGGAAAACCTCCTACTCGTATCGTAAACCGTACAAACAGTGTCGTGAGTCTCATCGGTAACTACGGTACTGAGTAGCCTTATGGCCAATATATAGGATGATTCTTTAGAGCGTGAAAGGTGGACACAAAAGCATCATAACCTACAACAGGAACTGACTAAAGTATTTCCTGAAATCATCTAGAAAATGCTGGTTAATAGGAAAAATTGGGACGTTGTTGATACCTTTGCCGAATGGGTACTACAAACAAAGAAATGCGAGAAAGTACCAGACGACGAACGCCTGGTATTAGTTAACAAAGAAACGACCGATGAAGAGAACCGTAATTTAGAGCGCCGTAACTATCTCTTACCTCATGGATATCGGAGACTATGAAGCGCGAGTACCTAGTTGACAATGTAAACGTAAAGTGTGAATATACAAATGAATGAAAGTATGTGGGAAACTGTTCTTGGGGCGCGGTGGCTACATTAACGGTTCAGGTACTGCAGACCAAGCATCGCAAGAAAATCGTCTATTATATGCACAAAGTATGAGAGAGAGTAAATGAGAGTATTAAAAAACTTTAACATAAATGACCACAAGTGGCAAAGACTCTCAACTCGATGCGTATTCGCGGCGCTTATACCCGATGGTGTTTAGTCCAGGAAACCGACCTGATCGTCCGCTCTCGCCCACAGTCACACTAAGCCCAGAAGTACACTCATGGGCGACTCGCATATTCGCTTAAAATTCAGGTATTCTCTCGCACGCCTGCGGGACCCAAATGTTAATCGTTCGGAAGTTCAAGCGCGTATAGCTAATTTCCGAAAAGCCCGTGCTGCACTGCTTGCCCCCCTCGCGACCATACCTATATCCTCTCACTCTTGTACGCTGAAATCTGTATCATCTAAAGTATATTAATACATGATGAGAAGAAAAATATAATTTTCTTCTTGGCTTCGTCCCTCGGTATATACGGTAATATATGTGAAAAGACTTTATCGATCTTCCCGAGGCAAGTTAAAAGAAAAAAATTAAACCGTTTTTTTCTTTAAGGTTTCGGTGGTCGTTGCCACCATCATCAGAAAAGATATCAAACGACGCTTTTTACCTGTTGTGGATTAGAGAAAACGATGGTAATGTTATCATTCTCCACCGCATTAAAGAAAAAAACGTTTTAATTTTTTTTTAAACGTTTTAATAAAGTCTTTTCATATATATTATATTATTACATGTTTTATATGTGTAGAAAAGAGCACGAGACAGGGTATTATTATCACTTATTATTATCATCATCATCATCATCGTCATCGTCATCGTCATCGTCATCGTTATCGACATCGTCATCGTCATTGTCATCGTCATTGTCATCGATATCATCGTCATCGTCATCATCATCGTCAACATCATCATCATAATCATCATCTTCATCATTATCATTATCATCATCGTCGTCATCATTATCATTATCATCGTCATCATTATCCTCATCATTATCATTATCATCATTATCATCATCTCGTGGCCGAGGCATAGACTTCCTGGCATGAGGAATCATCATTATAATGATCAGGAAGTGCGTATTGGGCAGGGGGGTTGAACTCCTGTTGCTCCGAGCGAGCCCTGGTCCGTCTCTGTTTTTCGGTACCGGGAAAACGAAGGCTGGGCCTCAGGGACCTGGGGTAGGATCAAATTATCCAAGGGTACACCCGTTCCCAGCTATTTCGGTCCACCCCCTACGCACGATGTGTTGATTAACATCAAGAATGAAAATGTCCCCAAAAAACCAAGTGATGAGCGAGAAAGCAGGTCAACCACAAACCTGCCCAGAAGCGATGGTGGTAGTGGAGCAGCTTGCTACAAAATCGCTACCGAGCGGCACACAACAGTTCAGCCGCCATGAGGTAAGTACCATTGAGGAGTTCATAAAGGTGATTCATGACATCCTCAAAAATATGGGAATAGCGTTGCAGAAGCAGTCCGGAGTTAATAACACTATCAAGCACTCTATACCCTATCTCGTCGAACTTTTCGACTCTTGGAAGGACCATCTGCTTCCCAACATCGAAGCGTGCAGCCTAACGAACACTCTAGGAGCCGCTGCTACCTCAAGCTAGCGGCCTCAAAATAAGACAGGACGACCGCTAGACACGGACTCCGACAACGCCGAGTCTGTAGTCTCTGACAAGAATGCTAGAGCCAATGGACCGTCGGAGACTGGCGGTTTTGTAACGGTCAAGTCCAGGAAGGAGAAAACTGCTGCTAAGAGATCACAGCAGCAGCAGCAGAAGGAGCTACAGCTGCAGCGCAAACAGGATCAGCAAGAGCAGGAGAAACTGCGACAACAGCTGCATCACCACCCGCAACAACAGAAGCCACCGACAGCAAAGACACCGACAAACAAGCATATAGAGCCTTCTGAGAAGTCTCCCAAGAAGAAAAGGAGGAAGATGCCTAGTGTACAACCCACGGCTGACCTTATCCGTCCTAATGTTGGAGTCTCTTACGCGGACGTTCTTCCGAATGTTCGCGAGATAATTCCATCAGAGTGCCCAAACACTGATGTACGTATCAGAAAAACAAGGGCGGGCGATGTCCTGGTAGAGTTGGGCTCGAAAACCAATGACCAGGTGTTGGGAAGCCTCGGAGACTCCCTCAAGAAGGCAGAAGGTGACACAGAGGTCGTGAAGAACCATTCACCGAAGACGAGCATCGAAGTCAGAGAGCTCGATAGCCTCACCACCAAAGAAGAGGTAGAAGCGGCGGTCAAGAGGCTCTTCGACGAAGCAGGAAACTCAGTGGGTGCGATCAGCGTATCGCTGACAAAACCCAATAGCAGGGAACAGCGGCTGTCCATCATAGAGATGGACCAGGAAGTGGCTGAGTTCCTGCTTGAGAGTCGGTTACATGAACTGTCGAATGAGACGGTGGCAGCGGCTGCCGCGGTGCTTTAGATGTCTTGGTTACGGACATCAGGCACGCGACTGCAGAGGCCCAGATATACGTAAGCCCTGCTGCAAGTGTGGCGAGGAAGACCACAAAGGAGCAGGCTGCAGAGCTGCCGAGGTAAAGTGCGTCTTGTGCACAGCACTTGGAGTAGATCAGGCTTATCTGGGCGACAGCCCAGGATCAGAACAGTATAGAGCGTTCCGCAATACGCTTAGGCAGACCAAAGCGAAACGTTAATGGTGGGCCGTATAATGGTCATTTAAACGAATCTACACAGAACCGACTTAGCCAACAACCTTCTGACTCAATAAAGAATTGAGAAGAAGCCTGATGTGCTACTAATCAGTGAGCAGTACCTCGACTGGAATGTACCTATGTGGTATCCAGACAAACTGGGTACTGCAGCAGTCTACGTGGACCCCCAACCATCAGAGTTGACGAGCATGGAGCCGGAAGTGGCTTCGTATGGGTGAAAAACAGAGACGAATTTTACGTGAGCTGCTATTATACCCAGAACGTCCGTATTGAGCAATTCAGGCGAAGTCTGGACCAGCTGGAAAATGCGATCTGCAAGATGAAAGGCTAGATCGTTGACGCCGGCGACTAGTGGTGCATACCAGAGCCAGACAGCAGAGGAAGGTCCATCATTGATATGGTATCCAGACTCGACTGGATAGTTCTCAACGTTGGGAACACGCCGATATTCAGACAGCCAGGATTTATTGGGACGATTCCCGACGCCTCCTTTGTATCCGAAAATCTAGAACCTAGAATGTCGGGTTGGAGGGTACTGGAGGATTACAACGGTAGCGACCACCAGTACATCACCTTCCAGCTGAGCGAAAAAACCCAATCGCAGAAAGGAGCCGAGCGAAAGCCACCCTGATAGAGTCTGGTCAACTTCAAACTGGTCGAGGTGCTGCTAGAAGGCCAACAAAATTTACCGACGACGAACTCCACAGTGAACAGGGACGGAGCAGAGGTTCTAGTGAAGAAGACTATGGTATCATTCACCGAGCCTGTGACGCATCCATGCCGCACAAGGGATCGCGACACTGTTTCCTGCGCACCCGCTACGGCAGGACCAAGAGGACACCACGGAAGTAACTGATATTTCCTTATTTTCCACCGGGAAGCTGCAGATCGCCGCCAAAATGATGCGGAGCGGAAAGGCGCCAGGGACCGACGGGATACCAGCTGAGATATTGAAGATTATCGCGGTAAGAGCACCCTCTCTGTTGCTGAATATCTACAACGCCTGTATCAAGTCGAGTGTCTTTGGCACCCCCTGGAAGGTTGCGCGTCTCGTGCTGATCGGCAAAGGTAAGGGAGGTGATCCGCGGCTTCCGTCGTCCAACTGGCCTATGTGCATGTTGGATGACGCAGGGAAGCTTTACGAGAGGTTGCTCAAGCCACGGCTACAGGGAGCTGAACGGGTTGCCGGCGACTTAGCTGACAACCACTACGGCTTCATAAAACAGCGTTCCACAGTGGACACCATACGAGAGGTGGTAAAGCAGGGAAAGAAGGTGTCGTCTGGAAATGATTTTTCCAGAAAAGTGGCCCTCCTTGCAACGCTAGACGTGAAGAACGCGTTCAACTCGACCAGGTGGTCGGACAGTTTGAAAGCGTTGCACGCGTTCAGAGTGGCGGAGTACCTCGTGCGGGTGATACGGGAGAATCTGAAGGACCGTATCCTCCGTTACGAAACAGAAGAAGACCAACGCGAGAGATATCTCAGCGCCGGCGTGGCGCAGGGATCGTCGTGCGATTTTCGTCACGCGAGGCCTGCCAGAAGCTCTCCAGAGAGCAGAACACATTGTTGGAGGTTGGAAGTCCGAGAGAACAGAGGTGGGATACTGAGGCGGAGCGCGCTACATCTCGGCATTATGTACCCAGTCTGGCACCGCCTATTAAGACATGCCTGAGCCATGTCAGCTGCCCCCGTAAACGGGGGAATCCTCCTTCGTTGTCGAACACATGCTGGGACGAAGTTTATTCTAAACAAGATGGACTCATACAACGAACAAGGAGAAAGAGGAGGCGCGTCAACCTCAGATTCCGAGATGGAAATATCTGATGCGGAAGACAGAAGAAAAGCGACTATGGCACGGGCGAATATGACCGAGTTCTCCATCCAGCTTCAAGAGATATACTCCTCGGCTCTCGACCGCAGGGAGGAGAATTCTACCAACACGACGATCAAACTCGTAGCAGATAACATGGGAGACAAGATAAAGCGGAATAAAGTCCTTATCCAATTCATGAAAGAATCTGCTAAAACGGAGCCGAACATGAAAAATAAAGTTATGAATAACCTATGAGTGCTACAAGAGATTCTGGATGACCTAGATGAAAATCACCGAATCCACATAGCACCTCGACAGAAACTAGCGGATTTGACAGAAGTCGGGCCATCAATGCCGGCAACGTATAACCATGTTCATGCGATGGAGGATACGAGGAGCACTCCGGGTGATAAAAAAAGAACTGCCAACAGCCCGCCCTCTCTTCCGGACAAGCAAGAGAAAAAGAAGAAAGCAGCTGGAAAGGAGTGAACCATCGTCAATAAAAAAGGACCAAAAGGTAAGAGCAAAGCGAGAGCAACGGAGCCCACAGGTACAAAGAATACCGCACAAGCAGCAACAGCTACCGCATGCCAGTGCACTACTCAGCAATAGCAGCAGCAGCAGCCACAGCAACAACGACAACAACAGCAGCAGCCACAACAACAGCAGCAGCCTTAAGAACAACAGCAGCAGCAGGATCACCGAAGACTGAAGAATATTATCCGGACAAAACCGGTCAAAATAATACGCGACTCCATCACACCGGAAGACCGCGGTGTGGAAGTAAAGTTCGTCCAGTGCACAAGGGCAGGTCAGATTCTTCTAGAGCTGAAAAAGTGCACTTCCGACACGAGAACAGCTTTTTCCAAGGCTCTTGAAGCGGTAGTGGGAGGCAATGGCACTGTCAGGGAACTGGTTCCCAGAGCAACACTTAAAATAAGGGACCTTGATGAGTGCACCTCTCTAGAAGAGGTAGAGGAGGCCCTAAAAAGAGACCTGCAAGACTATGGCGGATTCCTGCAGGTTTCGGTTACCAAACTTAGCAGTCGGAGTCAGCGTCTAGCTATAGTGACGCTGGAGGAATCAGTCACCGTCACGCTCATGAAAGAGGCTCGGATCAAGATTGGCTGGGTTATCTGCAGGATCCACAGAAGGGCAATGGTGCCTCGGTGTTACAAGTCTCTAGGCTACGGACATCACAGCCACACTTGCGTAGAGCCGGACAATAGTAATATGTGCTTCAAGTGCGGGAAAGAAGGTCACAAGAGCAAGGACTGTGAAGCCGAATCTCCCCGGTGTTTCCTTTGCTCCGAACAACCGGAGAAGCCTGACTCATGCAACAACGGAGCAGGATAGGGAACATGAAGCACCTTCAGAGAGGCCCTCCAGAAAATAAAGCAAAAATGGCTATAGTCTTGCAGGGTAACTTGCATAGGAATAGGATGGTTCATAAACTCCTAGACCAGATCTGTTCCGAAAAAAACGTTGACATCGTTCTTGTCATGGAGCAGTAACGAGACAGGGAAGGCTCAGCATGGTTCGCCGACGAACTGGGCACCGCATTCATCTGAGCCGTAGATCCGCGGAACTTTCATGTCGCCGATCATGAACGCGGCCGAGGATACGTTTGGGTGAGACACAAAGACGTGACCTATGTCAGAGTATACCTCATCCCGAACAAATCCAACAGCGAATACACGGTCAAATTAGAAGGCCTGGAGGACGCAGCACGGAACTTCGAAGGGGGACTGATGATAACATCTGGGACTACCCAAGGATCCATGATGGGATCCGACATTTGGAACGTCTCCTATGATGGTATCCTACGCATGAATCTTCACGAGGGTACTTTCCTGTTAGCGTACGCGGAAGAATTAACGTCCATTATCATCGCCAGAACAGTTTAAGCCGCTCAGATGCTTCTCAATCGGGTCATGCGTCATGCCCTCTCCTGGATCAGAAACCACGGGCTCGAGCTTGCCGGAACTAAGACCGAGATCATGCTGTTAACTAAGAAGCTCATCAACACCGCGTGCCTCTTTCGAGCAGGAAGCGCGACGGTCCAGGCCAAATACCTTGTAAAGTGCCTGAAGGTGACGCTAAACAACAAACTCACAATCAGGGAACATATAATATTGCTGCCAAAAAAACAGCAGAAGTGACGGCAGCACTGAGCAGATTAATGGCAAATACTAACAGCCCATCAAGGGGCGCCTGCTCATGCGTAATGCCAAGGCCCTAATTTTGTACAGAGCGGAGATCTGGGCCGCCGCACTGAAGAAAGAGTGCCACAGAAAGAGGCTATAGCAGTGCAACGGAGAGCAGTTATCCGAATATTGTGCGGTTATCGCACGGTCTCAGAGCCTGCGGCATTGGTAGTCACTGGGGTCATACCAATCGAGCTGCTTGCACAGGAGAGAAAATTTGTCCACCAGCAGAAGTCTGCCCTTGGTAACAGAGAGCCCCACCGCATTGTCAGATCCAACACCATGCAGGACTGGCAAGAAAAATGGGATGAGGAGACTAGAGGATGATGGATAGCAAGGCTTGTTGGCCAGTTCGATCTCTGGTTCACGAGAGCGGAGGACGAGGTAACTGCGGACATCCCTACTACAACGCGCTTCATACTTTCTTCGCTTCCGAGAAATATAGCGCAGAAAGGGGAGTCTTAGAGAGAAATCTTGGAGGCATCACGCCAGACAACATTATCGAGCGAATGTTACAAGGACTGGAGAGCTGGGCAAAGGTAGTCTACCTTTGTCCACAGTATTCTAGATAGGAAGAAGAGATGCGAAGACGCGCTGCCGCAAAGCGCAAGCCATGAGTTAAAGCGAAGAAAAGAGAAGATCAAAGAAAAAGAGAACTAGAAGAAGAGGCCTACACAGGCCAACAAAGGTGGCGTTACCTCTAAGTAATGCCGAAAGGTGGTGCCGGGGTGAGTTCCAACGTCACAGGATAGGGTTATGCAGGTTTAGTAAGTAAGAATCTCCCACTCCCCGGAAGTGCGGACCCTTCCGGGAGTCTCCTCGCGGACATATTAGCCGCGAGGTGGCCGGACCATTGCCGAAGCGTGGGTCCGGGTACAGAACTAGACCCGGACCTGTGCATTGGTGACATCCTCGGTTAATGCAAGATTCTTGCTACATTTCCCTAAAAAAAAATTGATTATTATTATTATTATTAATAATATTATTATTATTATTATTCTTGCGAAGCGGAAAGGCGCCTGGGCCCGAAGGTATACCAGCTGAGACATTTAAGATCATCGCGGTGAAAGCACGTTCTCTATGGCTGAAGATGTACAATGCGTGCCTGAAGGCGGGTGTCTTTGGAACCCCCTGGAATGTTGCGCGTCTCGTGTTCATCAGCAAAGATAAGGGAGGTGATCCCCGGCTGACGTCGTCTAACAGGGTGTGTATGTTGGACCACGCAGAGAAGCTCTATGAGAGGTTGCTCAAACCACGTCTACATGGAGCTGTGCAGGCTGCCGGCGATTTAGCTGACAAACCAGTACGGCTTCAGGAAACGGCGATCCATGGTGAACGATATTCAAGAGGTAGTTAGACTGGGAAAGAGAGCGTGTACTGGAAATCATTTTTCTAGCTAAGAACGCCCTCAACTCGGCCAGGTGGCCAGACGTCCTGGACGCGTAGAATGAGTTGAGAGTCCCAGAGTACCTCATGCGGGTGATTCAGGACTACCTAAAGGACCGTATCCTATGCTACGAAACAGAAGAAGGCCAACGCGAGAAATATCTCAACGCCGGCGCGGAACAGGGGTCGACACTGATTTTTGGGACATCGTGTACGATGCCTTGTTACGACTCGGAGTACCGGAAGGGGTGTACATGATAGCCTACGCTGACGATGTCGCTTTAGTCATCATCGCGCGGGACTTTGAAAAAGCACTATATGTAGGTGTACTGTAGGTGGCATTTCCTACATACCCTCAAATAAAAAATTATATTATTATTATTATTATTATTATTGCTGTTGCTGCTGCTGCTGCTGCTGCTGACATGTAAACAGCAGTGCCGGATCAGGGATAGGTAACCCATTCGGTCCACCTGCAACGTGGAACTACGTTAGTAATACTTCACGTTGCAGGACCTGTCCACTTTTATTTCGTCTCGTATGGTCTGTCCGTCTATTTTATTCTTGTCAGTTTATGTGTCCTCACATTCATTCTTCATTCGTTCTCAAAAAACATTCTTTCATGCATTCTTGCGTTACTATTCTTTATGTCATTTTCTTTCGCTCATTCCAAGCACCCATCGTCTTTCTTCCCTCTGAGTACTGTATCGACGAACGTAGCTACTTCCGTCCAGCTGTCTGCATCGCGTTGCAGTCTCGGTATAATGTTCTCGGGCGTTATGTTTTCTGGTCCTAGTCTGCGTCTGGCCGTTGTCCATCTTTGGCATATGAAAAATGTATGTTCTGCGTCATCCCTGTCATGTCCGCAGTACTTACAGTTCGGGGTTTGTACCTTGTCTCTCCTGAAAAGGTAGTATCTGAAGTAACCGTGTCCCGTGAGTAACCGTGTCCCGTGAGGAATTGGGTAAGGTAAAAATTCACCTCGCCGAATCACCGCTCCATCCACGATCTCAGATCTCCTATCGGGCGTTGGGTCCATTTTGCTGTCTTGTCTTCCGTCCAACGTTCGTACCATTTCGTCATTGTCCTGTTTCTTTCGGTTATCGCCGCGTCAGCCCGTCCTGTCGCGGCGCTTAGTTCATAGATCCTCTTGCGTTCTTTTGCGAGAAGATCTATGGGGATCACGCCCGCCACGACCAAGATAGCCTCCTGGGAGACCGTCCTGTAGGCGCACGCAATCCTCAGCGCCCCCCGTCTTTGTACATTAATTAGTCGCTTGCAGTACTTTTTTACCCCTAGCGTATCGGCCCAAATTTCCGCGCCATATAGCAGGATCGAGTGGGTCGTTGAAATGAGAAACCGCCTTTTTCCCTGCCTTGGTCCGTACATGTTTGCCATCAGGCGTCTTAGGGAGGTGACTCTTTCAGCCGCCATATTGGCAGTCTTTTCTATGTGTGTCCAGAAGGTCAGCTTTGTATCCTGGGTTACCCCCAGATACTTTACCGATTTCTTCGTCTCTGTCAGTTCAGTGCCGACGTTCATCGGAATAACTGTCGGTATTCGTTGTCCTGTGAGTAAAACCAGTTCTGTCTTGTGTATTGCCAGTTGTAGTCCGTGTTCTGTCATCCATCTGTGTATTCGTCTCATGACCTGGTTCAGCGTTAGTTGGGCTAGTTCTGGGTTCCGTTGTACAATAACCACCGCGATGTCGTCCGCGTAGGCAACCAGAAAGGCGCCTTCTGGCATTTCTAGTCTTAGCAGGCTGTCGTATATGACGTTTCAAAAGTCTGGTCCTAGTATGGATCCCTGAGCGACTCCCGCGGTTATGTTCCTGGTTGTCCATCCCTCGGTCATTTCGTATGTTATTTTGCGGTCCCGTAGATAGTTTCTTATAACCCGCATCAGATAGGGAGGCACCCTGAAAGTTTCTAGGGCTCTCAAGATGTCCACCCTCATGACCGAGTTGAAAGCGTTTTCCACGTCTAGCAGTCCTTCGAGAACTAATGGTCTGGCCCCGTAGCAGGTTTGTCTTGTCTTTCGAGAGGCCTTGACTACCTCCCGGATTTCCCCTATCGTGGATCGGCCCCTGCGAAAGCCGTGCTGGTTCTCGGAGAACCCTCTAGCGGCTTCAATCGCGTCTGTCAGTTGTGGTTTAAATAGTAATTCGAAAACCTTTCCCGCGGTGTCCAGTAGGCTTAGTGGTCTATAGGAGGACGGCGAATCCGGTTCTCCTTTTCCCTTATACAGAAGAACCAACCTAGCCGTCTTCCATTGCTTGCTGAAAGTCCTTGTACGTAGACTGTCGTTTTACATGTCCAGGAGCATCTCCGGCGTGTGGCAAGCCACTTGCCGAAGAATTTCTCCTGGGATGCCGTCTGGTCCTGGTGCCTTCCTAGGTTTCAACGATGAGGTGGCTCTCAAGAGCTCCTCCTCGCTGAATTCCGGGACGGTTAACGTATGATCGTTGATGTACTCCCCCCTTACCTTGTGGGTTGGGAAGAGCCCGTCCACGATCGCGTCCATTGTGGTTCTGTCCTTCAGTTCTGGTGAGCCAAAGGCCCCTAGTCTCTGCGTTACTATCTTGTAACCCAGACCCCAGGGGTCCCGCTCCACGTCGTAACATAACTGTTTCCAGCAGCGTATTTTTGAGTCTTTGATTGCGATTACTAGTGCTTTCCGTGCTGTCTTGTATTTCGTCGGGAGGGCCATCTCATTAGGGTTGCGTCGTTTTCTCGCGCGGCACATTTTTCTTCGACTTTTTATGCACTCCCTTCGCATGTGGCCGATTTTGTCTGTCCACCAGTACACTTCACGTCTGTTACGTACTGTACCTTTTCGGGGCATGGTCACGTTGCATAGCTGTTCTATCTGTTGCAACGTCTCGTCCACAAGTCGGTCTGTCCTGTGTCTGTCTGTGAGTTGGTGCGGAACGATCTTAACAGGTGCTTGTAGTTCCCGCAGTAGTGTCATTAATTGTTCCTTGTCCTGTTTCTTCAGGTTCCAACGCGGGGGTCGCTCAAGTGGGTTCCGTGGCGTCTCTGTATGGTTCGTCACATCAAAGACAATATACTGGTGATCGCTGGCTGTAAGTCCTCGATCACCCGCCATTGCTTGATCTTTGGTAGGAGGCGGTCCGTTACAAAAGTGACGTCTGGTATCGAGTCTCGAAAGCCCGGTCTTCTGTATGTAGGTGTCTGTCCAAGGTTGGCTACAGCTAGTCCCAGCCTTGCGGCCATTTCCAGCAGTAGCCTTCCTCTTTTGTTCGTCTTTGTCATTCCCCACTCGATCGTTCTGGAGTTAAAATCGCCCGCGACGACTAAGTCTCCCGGGAGATCTCTTAGGGCGTCCTCCAATTTCTCTACTTTACTGTCACAAGCATTAGCCGTGCAGTTTGGGGTAAGGTAGACGCTGACGCAAGTGACAGTGCCGACCCTGACCCAAACGTAGTCATCCCCCGCGCCAAAGGAAGGATTCTTTTTGTACATGTAGTGTGTGTTAGCGTATTTCAGTGTCATGCTTGATTGTGTTTTTTTTTGTCTGCGTTTGTACTTGTGGAGTGTTGAGTGGGTGTTTCACGATCAGCCACCACTATTAGCTGGCCGAGCGCGTTGGATTACCACATAGTCACCGTCCGATTGCCAGGCGAACCGGCAAATCTTCCAGCTACAAGCTCCGCCGGGATGACCGCTGCGCTTCCTCATGCCAGGAAGGTCATGCAGCGGCCACACGTCAACCCAGATAACCCTGGCGGAGATTATTATTATTATTGTCGTTGTCGTTGTCGTTGTCGTTATTATTGTCGTTGTCGTTGTCGTTGTCGTTCTCGTTGTCGTTGTCGTTGTCGTTGTCGTTGTCGTTGTCGTTGTCGTTGTCGTTGTCGTTGTCGTTGTCGTTGTCGTTGTCGTTGTCGTTGTCGTTGTCGTTGTCGTTACCGTTACCGTTACCGTTACCGTTATTGTTATTGTTATTGTTATTGTTATTGTTATTATTATTATTATTATTACTATTATTATTACTACTACTACTACTACTACTACTACTACTACTACTACTAGTACAACTAGTACTACTACTAGTACTACTACTACTACTACTACTACTATTATTAACACATCTGAGTTAACGAATAATTTTATTTTCCAATTTATTGTCTTTAAAACCAATATGTCATTTTAAGGGACCCATCAGAATCTCTTTGAGTATCCATCATACTTGTTTGCCGGACCAGACGCTGTATATTTTGCCGTATTTGTTTTTCTTGAGGAAGCGGTTCTTGTTCTGTATATAGTTCTATATTGTCAACATAAGACAAATCTTTATATAACGAAGTTTGTGCAGATAACCTGAAAAAAAAAATCTGAATCGGTATGTTGTATTCATCTAAATTAAATAACTTTCTTGTTGAAATCTCTTGAAAAAATTTGATATCAAAGAAAATTGTCTTTACGTGGAAAAGACTTTCTCACGCCACAGCGTAAAGAAACGTACTTTTTCCAACACATACATGAAAAGGGCATTTTTTTAAGCTTGTAAACCGGTCGGCAAATTAAGCATTTCGAGTGTGATTGACTTTAGTGGTGAGAAATGCCTATTTTTTCCCTCTTTAGCGGCTAAAATCGGCAAAGCGGGGAGAAATATTCATTCCGCTAAAGCTGGAAGAAATGTTCATTTCTTCCTGGTTAATCGGGATGAAATATTCATTTTTTTCCGGTTAATGCAGGAGAAAATATTCATTTATTGCCCCTATGCGAGAGGAAATATTCATTTATCCGACAGACCCAAAGGCATAAAATGGTCCCTATCATGCCTATGTTAAAAAAATACGGTGTGTAATACGGAGAGAATAGTTCATTGTGCAATTAGGTGGGAAAATAGATTTTTTGTAAGCAAAGATGATGATTGAACATGAGTTCTCAATTGTGTGAATAGGGCCTCTTTCATGCATACAAAGGAAATAGGGAAATGGGCATTACGAGTCGTCTACGAGACCTAAGAAATTCAGGAGTGGGAGCTTTTCAAACTTTTCATGTATTGCATGTATTGAAAAAAATTCATTTCAGGCTCGGGTGAGTAAGTATATTTATTCTAGTAGAGACATTTCTTCCAATAAAATTTTTACAAAAAATACATTTTTTTTTTCATAATATAAACTTTTTTAAAAATATTTTTAAATTTTTCAAAATTTATCTTATACGTAATTATAAAATCTAAATGTTAATTGCACATATTACGTTTTTCTTTTAATGGTGTGGTGAACGGCTCAAAATGCCCGATTCCCCATCCGCATTACATGCATATAAAAGATCATACTCCTGCACTAATTAAAAAAATACGGTGTGTAACAGGGCGGGAAAGGGGTTTTTCAGATTCGGATGGTGATTTGTGCACTCCTGTTAGTCTCGGACTTTCGCTGAAGGCTCCCAAGACGAACTAGAGTGCTCAATCATCATCCTCACTTAGAAAAAGCCATTGTACTCGTACTATTGTTTGTATCAAGTAATATTGTAGTGTAAATATAAAATATAAGTATGGTGCTTCGGTTAAATACAGAAATATACGACAGGAGTAAGTAAAAATATATAGGTATAACTACAACTAAATAGATTACTGTTATGACGTTGTATGAATAGAAATTGAACGTCAAACGTTACACTTCAAAGGTGAATAAGGATACTGATTGGCAATTGTTATTGATTGCCGAAGCTACTTCGTTATGCCTTTTATCAACTTATTACCGAAAAATTAAATAAATATAAGTCGAAATTAGAATAGATTTTGTTTCATGTTTGATTATATCCGTATTTATGCAATTTAGATGCAGAAGTCCTTATAGTATCGACATTTTAGCTAAGCGTGCATTTGGCAGCACGAACTGTAAACGACCCATTGGAACGTACACTCGACGAGAAAAATAACTCCGAATTTTTGGAACATGAGCTTTCATATTTTCCGTCGTGCGTTAATAAACAAACGCTGCGATCTATTCGATAAGTCTTCTAGTTCGGACGAAATAGGTGTTTATTATACCTTTTCGGAGCATCAGATGCGGGAACGTAGAAAAAACGATTAATGTTTGCTTAAATTACGTAAAAATATATAATTTAAACTTATCTTGCAATAAGTTATTTATATAAAAAATAAATCTATTAAGAGGTTATATCCTCCAACTTTTTTTGTTTTTTTCCAATTTTTTTATTGGCTTAAATCTTGCCAAAACAATCCTAGAATCAAAATCTACAACGCCCAAGTTACAATTTAAACTCAAAATTTTTTTAAATCAATTTTTTCCAAACAGCTTTGATGCTCCAAAATCACAATTTTTGCTTATTTTAGCGATGCTCGCTTTTTTTAATTTCGCGGCTTTGGAAATTAGTAGAAAGTACTTACGATCGATATCGTGTTTTAAATTTGAATTATAGAGGTCGCTACATGACATTACGACGGTTACAGCGTCTTTACAGCACGTGTTTACTCACACTTGCCCTGTGTTTAGTCGATCAGCCGTTCTCGTTGTTTACGTAGTTATTTTGAGGTTTGTTTTACTTTTTAACTGTGAATTATATTTACAAGTACTTAATTATGAGTGAAAAGGTGTACAGTGGCCGCAAAGGCAGTAAAACAAGAAGTACAGGTACAAAACGGAGTAAAATTAGTAATCGACGCCCGCCTAACCGCCATTCGTTCGAAGGCGATTCGGAGCACGTTAGTACCTCGGCTAAGAAATTGAAAACTACTGATTTAGACCATGACCGCGATGTTGATAATAATTTCGGCTACTGTTTCATCAATTTTTTCGCTGTATTTACTGCTCTTTCTGAATTAGTAGTATGCAAAAAATGTAATGGTGACGTGCGGTTTTTAGACTCGAACAAGCGTGGACTAGGCTTCAAATTTATTGTGTCTTGTTCGAACTGTGGTAATGCTGATATTAACAGCTGTCCTGTAATAAATGGTCGTGCTTATGAGATCAACTGCCGTATTATTTTAGCTATGCGCATCATAGGCATAGGCATCAACGGTATAAAAAAGTTCTGCTCTATGATGGATCTTGCAAAGCCTGTTTTTCAAACAACTTACAGTAAGATCATATCTAATATCGCCACTGCTACTTCATCTGTTCGAATTATATCTATGAAAAAATCAGCGATTAAAGAAAAAGAAATTGCTATCGAACGAGGTGAAAAAGAAGGTCTCACGGTGTCAGGCGATGGATCTTGGCGAAAGAGAGGGTTCACGTCTTTGTTCGGATTGGTGACTTTGATTGGTTGGTACACTGGCAAGGTATTGGATGTGTGTGTAAAATCTAAGTACTGTAAAGTGTGTGAATATTGGCAAAAAAAGAAGGTACTGCTGAATACGAAGTATACCCTTCACACAAACAGAACTGTGATGCCAACCATGAAGGTAGTGCCGGGAAAATGGAGATCGACGCAGTTATAGAAATGTTCAAACGCTCAGAAAAACTTCATAATATCAAATATTTGAAATATATCGGCGACGGTGATTCAAAAACATATAAAGTTATAGTCGACTCAAAACCTTATAAAGATTTCATCGTCGAAAAAAAAGAATGGGTCGGACACGTTCAGAAGCGCATGGGAACACGTCTGCGCAATTTGAAAAAAATAACGAAAGGTCTTGGCGGCCGAGGAAAGTTGACCGGAAAGTTAATTGATGAACTTTTTATTTATTACGGACTTGCTATTAGGAGAAACTACGATTCAGTCGAAAAAAGGCGGAATGAAATTTGGGCAACGTTACTTCATAAAATGTCGACGAAGAAGAATACACAGCATGAGAAGTGTCCCGTCGGAGTAGACTCTTGGTGTTCTTGACAGCGCTTGGTATACTTGCAACGTACGAGCACAAAAGTCCAATGCATGAGGATGTTTTTAACGCAATAAAACCCATTTATAATGAACTAAGCTCTGACAACCTTCTGTCACGCTGCTTCGGTGCGTATACACAGAACAATAACGGGTCGTTTAATGCTGTAGTGTGGTCAATTGCTCCAAAGACGGTGTCAAGCGGTAAGACTATAGTTGACATTGCGACTGACGTAGCCGTTATTATCTTCAATGAAGGCTTCTCTGGTCTGTTTGCCGTTTACGATGCTCTTGGATTGACTGTTGGACCAAACATGTACGAGTTTTGCGTGGAAACGGACGCCAATTGAAACCATGTTTTCAAAATCGGCAAGCAGTAGAACTCAAAAAGTTTACATCTGATTCACTTAAAATTTTAACAGTAGCTTCATTGTTTGATTATCTAGTGAAGTACGCACGATTTTAACGATCAATTAACAAGAAAAAAAGTTATAAACAATTTAAGTCGATTTTTTTCGTCGATAACACAATTTTTTGTTAAAACAATCACCATTTTGCGAAAAAAAATCTAAAAATATAATCATGTGTACTTCACTAGCAAAACTCATGTAGATAATAGAAAAAAAATTTTTTGGTATAGATGGAGTTGGACGAGACTTGTACTGCTCGCCGCGAAAGACCTTTTTGAAAAAGCGGTTCACGGTAATCACTGCACAGCCGCCATTTAGTAAAAAAAATATCAATAAAAATTTTTTTTCTCTTCTTCAAGAGTTGCTTAATCCGATGTTATATTATTTGTATACCTTTAATCTCAAATGTTCTTTAAAAAAAATAATTAACAAAGCCTTGCTTTTTAGAGCATAAGGGGGATATAACCCCTTAAAAGAACTTCTAAAATCCATTTACCGGATTTAATGACAGTCTTAAATCTATTAGTCCGCGCAGTAAAATTTCGTTCATTGCCAGAAAAATTTGTTGTTATTTGCATCCATTAGCTCACGCTAACTGACTATATTCTGTTTAGCACTCTATCAAAATGTATTTGCATTTTACGGTCTAAATAAAATCATTCCTGTTAAATGAAATTTTAAATCCTGATTTATCTAACGAAATAAATAAATATGTAGACTAAATAAAATATAAAAGGAAGTGAATAAATAAAAATCAAGTGCATATAAAAATGAAATTGTGAAATTTTAAAAATACAAGTGTGCCCTAAAATAAAGTAATATTGTCGTTCAATAAATGAAATAGTGAAAACTTTTATTATTTAAGTAAAAATTTGAATGAACATATTTATTTAAAGTGATTACGAGTGTAAAATAGTGACAATTTGTGTAAATTAAGAAATGTAAAATAAAAGTTTGTGAAGTGGTATTGAATGTAAAGTATTGTTAATTTATGTTTATTATGAAGTTGAAAATCTTTGCCAAATGAAATAGTGCAAAATCGTATTATTTAAGGAGGCAAGCCTGTGTTAAACCCAAAAACAGACTTTTTTTACGAATCCAGAAAACATTTCATGTTCAAAAGCAATCATTCTGAAAAATTATATGCTATCAAACCGTAATATCTTAAATTTTACCATTGGTAAACCTCAAAGTCTTGATCCTACACGTCACAATAAATCACTATTTTCAATACCATATCTTACAACGGTCACAAACCCCTGCATCCACGAGAAATCCATTAATAAGACCGAACACCGGTCTAACATTCAATCCTTTATATTTTTTTGACAAAAAAACTACTAAATTTTTATGCGCCAAAAAAACATGCACATAAAATAAGTTGAGCACCACTGCGCAAGTTGCGCACTACTGTGTATCCCCAGCGCGCAGATATTACTCGAGTGGGGAAACGGCCGCAAAGCATGCGCGAATTTGTATTATTGGCATATTTTCGCACACTCCGAGTCGAGCCGCCTAATCGAGCCGCCGAATCGCGCCTAGCGAGGAGCTAGCAGAGCAGCGGCTTCGGTGACGAGCGACACTCTGCAACCAACTACCAAGTATATTACGCACAAAAATTTACAGCTCTGTATTACAGGAACTTCAGATAGCCGAGTAAGGGAGCACCGCACGAGTCAATTTTTCTGTCGGTTATATGTATGAATATAACACAACATAACATGGGCATGATGGTAATAAATATTATATATGTCTTCCTGTATGTACTAGCACACCTGAAAAGGAGACATATGTAATAGTAAGTGTTCTAATATATTAACTAACATTAACCAAATAACCTCGGCCGTAGGATAGTTTTTTTTATGAACGAAACTACGAAATCGACTATATGTCGATTTTTGCCAACACTTTTTATATGTTCTTAGTCTAAGACAGGCCGTGGGAATAAGCTGCAAAGCCAAACCACGGGCCGGCGAAAGCTGGCTTAGCCTCGCCTAACACATAAAATATCGATATAAAAAAACGGAAAAGAGTGCAACAGCACCCCATACACACTATGCCTGTAGCTAATCTGTATGGTTGGTTTAATCGATCACCCGCGCGCGTCTCGCTTTAAAATTGCCATACCTAACACTAAAATAGAGTCACGGGTAAATTTCGGTCAAATAAAATCTCAACACGGTATGTCCCTGTACTAAGTATATAATGTGCGAAAGTGATGTGTATAGCAAGATTGGGGTTTTGTAGGTCGCCGTGTATGTCGAGTATATACTTATATACTGCGTCACGAACATTATTCCGCAGGTTTACGCGAGTTCTGCGATAAGAGTTCGGCTTGTAATTGGGATAAAAACATATTCAAGTAAAATGTTATCCTGTTTGCTAATATTATAGTATGTAAAATTAAAGTTCAGATCAGTACGTTTCAACAAGATAAATTCACATATGGAATAATTAATGAGTGTTATTTTAGAGAGAGAGAGAGAGAGAGAGAGAGAGAGAGAGAGAGAGAGAGAGAGAGAGAGAGAGAGAGAGAGAGAGAGTGTGATCTAAAATATTATATTTTCTTTTACAATAATCAACTCTTTATAAACAATGTTGCAGAAATATCCGTCACCAAGACGCAGCTAATTGCACGAATGTTTTTCAGCAACAGATAATATCAAGAAAAACTTAAATTAAAAGACAGTTTAAATTTTACATCAAATCAGATTATTATTTATTGATATTAAATCCATTATATATATTTTATTTTTGAAGAATAAATACAGTAAATAAAGGCGGTTAGCCACGCTTATTTTTTTTACAACATAAATTATATGTTATTTTATTTAATAATATAAATAAACCCTGTGTACATTATTTTTACCTCCTCACAAACCAACTGTCCTTAGGTATTTTAATAATAATCAAGATTTATTAATAATCGTAAAAATATTATCATGTATAATAATTAAAGTGGAAATAATTAACAGGAACACTTAGAAATGTATTACCATTATTAATAATAAAATAAGAACTTGAAATCGATTAAAGGAACTTTGATCCTCACATGATTCGGGGTGCCACGATGAACAAAAAATCTTTTTTTGACGATTATTCAACTTCTTTTGACATGTATTAGAAAAACAGCGGAGCAATTTTGCGTTAAAAATTTTTTATTAGTATTTTTTGGAGATCAAACCAATTTTTAAAATAATATTAAAAAAAATTCAAAAAATCTATTGGATCTCCGAAAAAAAATAACAAAAAAAACTTTAACGAAAAAGTGCACCGCTCTTTTTGTAATACATGTCAAATTTATGTAATCGTGTCAGGATCAAAGTTCTTTAATAAATATTCTATTGAAAATAGTGATTTATTGTGACGTGCTGGGTCAAGATCTTCAGGTTTCACAACGGCAAAATTTAAGATATTGTGTTTTGATAGCACAAATATTTTCAGAATGATTGCATTTTAACATAAAACGTTTTCCGGTCTCATAAAAAAAGTCCTTTTTTGGGTTTAACCCAGGCTTGCCCCTTAAGGAGAGAAAATATTTGTTGGAAAGTGCTTACGTGTATAAAATAGTGACAAATTGTGTAAATTAAAAAGTGTAAAATATATGCTCGTGAAGTGGTTATGAGCATAAAATATTGGTAGTTTATATTTATTAAGAAGTTAAAGATCTAGTTCATTAGGCGATTACAAGTGTAAAATAGTGTCAAATCTGTTCATTTAAATGTGTAAAATACGTATTCCTTGAGTGATAACTAGTATTAAATTGTCGAAACGTGTGTTATTAAGAAATTAAAAATTTTTGTTCTTGAAGTAATTACGAGTGTAAAATAGTGGAAAGTTACGTTAATTTAAAAGTAAGAAATACTCATTTCTTAAGTCAATGCGTATGTAAAATAGTGAATAATCATGTTATTTAATCAGTGAAAATGATTTTATCATAAAGTGATTACAGGGGAAAATAGTGTAAAGTCGTGCTAATCGAGACGTAAAAATTATTTGGTATTGAGTGATAACTAGTGAAAAATAAGGCACGCAATCTATCGATTCAATCATTCGAGCTCAAGCAGTAAAATTTTTGTGCCGATAATAAAAGGGAAAATTTCCATTAAGGAGGGATTAACATGTAGAACGCAGAAAAAGGATGAGGTAAGTTTGGGGAATTCTTTTAGTGAGCCAGTTCAACAAATATTTTCTAAATTTGTTGCATGTGTTTATGCTTATAACAACAAGTTAAAAGAAAATTTTTGTGAAAATTGGTGTAAGCTTTGGTGTCCGTTGCACTCAACTAAAACGGAAAAACCAAAAAGATTTTTATTCTGCATGACATTACGCTGTCGATAAACCTCTAAAATCAAATATAATAATTTTTTAATTACTTTTATTTTCATAAATTAACGAAAAATTTTTTTTAAAAAAGATCTCATCATCGGCCCCCCTTGTTTATCTAGAAGATACCTTCTGTGGTTCGAGCACGCGAAGCTGGCGAAATAATGAAATTCGACCGGACTTGTTTACTAATTTTGTCTGATCAGTTGCTCGGTTGGTACTGCTGGAGTGTGGATAGCAGGTATAACCGAACAGCTCGGTCAAATCTATCGAAGTCCACCGTAGTAATGGTAAACAATAGCCTCCGTAAATTTAACTAAGGCGGCTTCGGTAGTTCTGACTGAACTATTCTCTAAGTGTAGCTAATAAGCTACAAGGAAATAATGGAAACTTTAGAGAAAAATTTAAAAGATTACTTATAAACAATTTTCCGCCAGAGAATCTTATATCAGTCGTTACTAATATACATAATCACAACTTTAATAAATCTTTCAAGAATAATCGAATATCTCAATCTCCAAACAGAATTAATGAAAAAGAGACTTGCGTCAATTTTATTCAACATATCATGCATATTAAGTGGTCAAGCCTGGGTTAAATTCTGTAAAAAATCAGTATCCATTTTATAGAAGGTAAAAATATTTTGACACAATCTAAGTTGATGCAAGTTTTTATATCTTAAGTTTGTATATTGTATGTGATTTTGCCACGAATTTGACCTCTTTAAGTGGTCTTTATAGTCCCGTGAAAATTCGGTAATCTACAGTATTGAATTTTAGCCTTTTAAACCACTGGCCACGGGTTTCTGAATCAGGCGGTGCATTTCTCATGGTCACCGATGCTTTAAACTATTCTTCAGAAGTGTATTCACGAATTAAAGGAGCCACATTTTAAAAAAAGTTTATTTGCAATCGTTAGAGACATACATATCAATAATAATACTATGAAATTACTATAAAACTACTATTATTGATACATGTGCATTTAACAATTGGAAATAATCTTTTTTTGAAAATGTAGCTCCTTATGTCCATGAGTATACTTCTGACGAATAGTTTAATGTCTCGGTGACCATGAAAAATGCACCGCCTGATTCAAAAACCCGTGGTAGGTGGTTAAAAACGCTTAAATTCAATTATGTAGATTGTCGAATTTTCAGGGGACTATAAAGACCATTAGAGGAGTCTAAATCATTGCAAAATCACATAATATACATATTTAAGATATAAAAACTTGCATCAACTTAGATCGTGTAAAAATATTTTTGCTGTCTATAAATTGGATACTGATTTTTTACAGAATTTAACTCAGACTTGACCCCTTAAGATCTAATATTTCTTATCGCCAAGCATCCGATATATCTGATCGCCAAGACTGTGATATATTTGATCCCCGTCAGTACGATAGTTTTCATAATTTAGAAGCAATAACAGCAATCAAGTTGAGCATGATGATAAGGAAAATACTTGTAAAAATATTCAAATCATTCAAAGAGAAAAGTATAAGATTCTTAGGAGACCTTATGTTTAATTTATTATGAAAAATAGGAAGGATTGTGAAACGATTGATATATGTAAATGGAATATTGTGGATATGATAGAAACCAAGAACCTATTTTCTCGATAGATTGTACGAGTATGTAAGAGTAAATATTATGAATCTAATCAAGTCAATAATACTTTTTTAATTATAAATACTTTTATGTATTATCATACGAATTATCACTGTCTAGACGGCTTAAGTAAATGTTAACCTGATGAACGTGAAAACAGAGATGAAGATGCTTATAGGCACAGGTTAGAGGAGAGTCTTTATGAGATTAATTTGGATTTTAACTGTTTGATTTTTGAGGTATTTAAAAAGATTACATGAGTTCATTTGTAATAAGAATGGTACACGTAAAATTACTAAAAATATGATTAATTATTATAAACATCAATATAACCTTTGGTATGATCACACTTTAAGTTACTTATTCGGTAATAAAAAGAAAATACAAACAGCCATATAAATTTTATTAAAAAATGTGGATTATAATGTTATTAAGGATGAATATAATACATTTGATACTTATAAAAAACCAACGTGCAATAATGATAATAATTATTATTTTAACAGTTTTAATTAAATTAGCGCTTCTGAAAGTCATGAGATCCGTTACAATTTGAATGCAGTTAAAAAATATGTTATTCTAATTGTGTCATTGTACTCTTAAAAACTAAGTTAATAGGAATCTGGTTACTTCTTCGTACTATAAGTAGTAAGGCTCAGACTCAAAATTATTTGTGGAATAGTATGAATTTTTATGAATATAACTTACAGAAATACCATAACGTATTGAACGTGAAAAACATATTTGGAAGCGAACATGTATATGATCAGATTTTACATGTATCTCAAATACAGGTAATTTCTATCACATATTATATTGACAATATTTACATTTTTAATACCTTAACATAGCACTTAATTATATTGAATAGGAACTTGTATGGCACTAATTTAAATAATTATTTTGCAAAAATAATAGGTATAAATAAATCATGTAAAAATAGCACTTAATATAACTGCATTTAATATAACTGAAACCAAACGAATAATGAATTCAAGACATTTGCATAATATAAGAGAAAATATTATGGGACATCTTTTTCGGAAAATTAGAAATGTTTTAAAGAGGGCTTGCCTAACAGTAAAAAACAGTTTTTCTTAATTTTTATAAAATGCTGTAATGTAGAATTAGGAATTAAGAATTGAAAAACTACGATTTAAAAAGTATTTGTGACAATTTTTCAAGATTCAAAACCAAGCAGTTAATTTTAGAAACGGATACCGTAAGTATTTCAGATACAATAAAATTGAATAAAATAATATCAGTATTAGGTAGATGTTTCCCACGTATAGAAAATAAATTAATACGTTGATAAGGCAATCGTTTAAACAATATAAAAAGACAATTTTTAATCATACGGTATCATGTCTCAGTTATTATAGAAAATTTTTATATTCATTTAAGTTGGCAAATCAAGATTATATAAAAGCAAATATTCAAATAATACTCTGATAGGAATTTACTTAGATTCTATTAAGAGGGTATGATCCCTATAAATTATAAGAAGAATAATTCTTTTTTATATAAAGTATTCTTAATTTATAGGGTGTTAACTACTTAGAAATTAAATTTGAGGCACTGATAAAGTAAAGCAAAATCTTCTAGGCCTTAAATTATCATTTTATTACTACTACGATTTCAAAATTTGCGCGAGTTTCATATTAATTATTACAGTATAGACTATCATATGTGGAACGTTATCTATTTTTACCGACGCAGGCAAATTCAAGCTTACTTCTATCAGCTTACAAATGATTTATTTTTACGGTATAAAGAGTGCATGGAAACGGTGTATTATCATAACAAATGCGCTAAATGAGATAATTACACAGCCCCACAAAAAAAAGTTGTAAGTCCCAAAAACTTGACCACGGTATTTATATGTTTTTGGGATCGCTAAATCCGAATCCAGGGTTAGTTTAACCCCATCAGATCTTTCTCAAGGTCAGTTGAAGGTCAAATTATCGAAATACATGAAAAATACACTAAAACCATGGTATCTTGGGGTTTTTGGGGTCGCTGAATTCGAATCCGGGGTCAGATTCAACAATCAGATCTTTCTCAAGGTCAGTTGAAGGTCAAATTATCAAAATACATGAAAAATACACTAAAACCATGGTATCTTGGGTTTTTTTGGGGCGCTGTTTCTGAATCCGGGCTTATTACAACCCTATCAGGTCATGGTCAAGGTCAGTTGAAGGTCAAATCATAAAGATTCATAAAAAATAGAGTCAAACCATGACATTTAGGGGTTTTTGGGGTCGCTGAATCCGAATCCAGGGTCAGTATAGTCCCATAAGGTTATATTTATGGTCAGTTCAAGGTTAGTTCAAGGTCATGGACGTAAAGAGAGTGAAAAAATTAGTTATAAACTGAAACAATGCAAAAGGTAATGTAAACCATAAAGCAAAGAACAATGTATATGCAAGTACAATCGTATCCTTTAAAACTATATCATAGTTTGCTGCTCCTTCATTTACTTTAAATTTGTTAGAAGTATATGCAATTCAATAAAATACCCGTAAAAATATTAAGCCCATCACTCTTTTTTATGGTAACGAACTATTTTATTGTCAAATGATCTACGAAGTGGATTACGCTTCCGCTTCTCCGATGTTGATGGTAGATCTCTTTTTAACGACCAACAGTAATCTGCTAACATATGTACGTCCCATCTTCCTTGGTACCTGCGCTCCATTTCCTTGATATCTTGGTGAAATCTCTCTCCCTGCTCTTCGCTGTAATCACCTAGGTTTTCTGGAAATTCATCAACATGCGAATATAAAAAGTGTAATTTTAGATTCATTAGGCAGCCTTGATTTTTGTAACTATTTACTAAATTTAAAACTATTTGTTGGTAATTTGGGCTCTTATGATTTCCAAGAAAGTTTTTAATTACGTCCTTGAAACATAACCATGCTTCTCTCTCTCTGTATGATTCATTTTCGTAACAAAAATTTCATCATTTATCATCTTACGAATCTGAGGGCCATCGAAAATTCCTTCATTTACTTTAGCATCATTTAATTTGGGAAACTGATTTCGCAGATACTTAAAGCAGCTACCATCTTTGTCTAAAGATTTTACGCATTGTATCATAAGTCCCAATTTAATGTGCAGAGGTGGTATCAGAATTTTTGATGGATCAACAAGTGGCTTATCTTTTATATTCTTAGAACCCGGTTCGAACTTTTGTCTAAGGGGCCAGACACTCTTTATGTAATGATTCTTTCTATCCCTACTATCCCATTCACATAAATAGCAAGGATATTTTGTGAATCCCGATTGTTGCCCCAGAAGTATTGTTATGATTTTAAGATCCCCACATATTTGCCATTTATGATCATTGTATTTTATTCGGTCTAATATTACTTTCATGTTACAGTACTCTTCATTCAGTATTACCGAATATCCTATGGGAATGGCTGCATAAACATTTGTATTGTGTAACAGAACGGCTTTTAAACTTCTCGTTGACGAATCGATGAACAATCACCACTCGTTAGGGTTGTAGGGGATGTATTCTTCGTCACTTGTATCACTTGTACTAGCAACGTCATTGTCTTCATCAGGCGCTATTTCTTCTTCCGCAATAATATCTCCTTCCTCCATTTCTTCTTCTAAGATTTCATCTTCATCATGTCTTTCTAAATTTTCCTCAAGATCCATACTTCCACTTGCGTACATACCCAGTGGATCTTCTCTTTTATCAATTGACGATTCATATATAGGTTTCGTGACACTTTCAACGTTAGCGTAATTAATTTGCGACTTGTTTTTACTATTAACTCCATGCAAATTCGTATTACAAAAATAACAGTCTTCTTTTCTTAAAGGTTCCTTCCATATCGTAGGCACTTTCATTTTTACTTCAGTTTTACCATTTTTGTCTTTCTGCAGCATTTTCCTACATATTGCGCATATGATTTTAGGAACCCAATCAAATTCATCAATTTTCATGTCTAAATCAAACATGTTCTTATACTGCTCTTTAATATTTTGATTGATTTTTCTTCTATTTTTTGGGGTCTCATACTTGCTACAAATGTAACAAAAACTATCCCGTTTTGCTATAAGGCATTCTTGGTCACCAGACCTCAAGTGATAAATTCTTGTAGTATTATACTCTTCGAAAGCCAAGTTTCCCACTAACAAAGAGCTGCGGTCGCTTGATGACGACGACTGCGGGCCCGCTTGCTCACCCTGACCAACCGCCGATACTGGGGTTCCGAATCCCTGCATCGTAATTTTTTGTTGTTTTTCTGCCATGACGGCTCTAAAAAAAAGAATCGGTCGTTGCTCACCGTCATCACGTGGAGGTACCCTGGGGCAAACAAACAGCATATTCATATCCGTTCGTATCAAGTAGGAAATACGAGTGATACAAGGGAGATGAAGATCACTGTAACATGACTTTGGAAACCTTTTGGGAAAGAAGACCTTAACATAAACCCAAGATAGTCAACATTAATCGTCTTGGGACTTACACCGAGAGAGAAACCCGATAATGAAGACAGCTCTGCTCACGGTTCTTTTGAGCTGTGGTTTTAAACATGGATGTTACAACCCTAACGAGTGGAGATTGTTCAATCAATCAAAATATTAAAGAGCTGTATAAGAACATGTTTGATTTAGACATGAAAATTGATGAATTTGATTGGGTTCCTAAAATCATATGCGCAATATGTAGGAAAATGCTACAGAAAGACAAAAATGGTAAAACTGAAGTAAAAATGAAAGTGCCTACGATATGGAAGGAACCTTTAAGAAAAGAAGACTGTTATTTTTGTAATACGAATTTGCATGGAGTTAATAGTAAAAACAAGTCGCGAATTAATTACGCTAACGTTGAAAGTGTCACGAAACCTATATATGAATCGTCAATTGATAAAAGAGAAGATCCACTGGGTATGTACGCAAGTGGAAGTATGGATCTTGAGGAAAATTTAGAAAGACATGATGAAGATGAAATCTTAGAAGAAGAAATGGAGGAAGGAGATATTATTGCGGAAGAAGAAATAGCGCCTGATGAAGACAATGACGTTGCTAGTACAAGTGATACAAGTGACGAAGAATACATCCCCTACATTACTAAGAAGAAGAAAGGTCCACTTACACAGGAAAAAGTGAATGATCACATACGCGATTTGGGCCTACCAAAGGATGGGGCGGAGTACTTGGCTTCATGGCTAAAAGAAAATACTAATGAAGCTGGAAAAATTAAAGTTTCTTACTACCGAGACAGAGATAAGAAATATCGTGATTATTTCGCTAAAGATGAAGAATTTTCCTTAGTTTACTGCAAAGATATAGTTGGGTTGATGAATTGCTTTAAACATGGATGTTACAACCCTAACAGTGGAGATTGTTCGTCTATTCGTCAACGAGGAGTTTAAAAGCCGTTCTGTTACACAATACAAATGTTTATTCAGCCATTCCCATAGGATATTCGGTAATACTGAATGAAGAGTACTGTAACATGAAAGTAATATTAGACCGAATAAAATACAATGATCATAAATGGCAAATATGTGGGGATCTTAAAATCATAACAATACTTCTGGGGCAACAATCGGGATTCACAAAATATCCTTGCTATTTATGTGAATGGGATAGTAGGGATAGAAAGAATCATTACATAAAGAGTGTCTGGCCCCTTAGACAAAAGTTCGAACCGGGTTCTAAGAATATAAAAGATAAGCCACTTGTTGATCCATCAAAAATTCTGATACCACCTCTGCACATTAAATTGGGACTTATGAAACAATGCGTAAAATCTTTAGACAAAAATGGTAGCTGCTTTAAGTATCGGCGAAATCAGTTTCCCAAATTAAGTGATGCTAAAGTAAATGAAGGAATTTTCGATGGCCCTCAGATTCGTAAGATGATAAATGATGAAATTTTTGTTACGAAAATGAATCATACAGAGAGAGAAGCATGGTTATGTTTCAAGGACGTAATTAAAAACTTTCTTGGAAATCATAAGAGCCCAAATTACCAACAAATAGCTTTAAATTTAGTAAATAGTTACAAAAATCAAGGCTGCCTAATGAATCTAAAATTACACTTTTTATATTCGCATGTTGATGAATTTCCAGAAAACCTAGGTGATTACAGCGAAGAGCAGGGAGAGAGATTTCACCAAGATATCAAGGAAATGGAGCGCAGGTACCAAGGAAGATGGGACGTACATATGTTAGCAGATTACTGTTGGTCGTTAAAAAGAGATCTACCATCAACATCGGAGAAGCGGAAGCGTAATCCACTTCGTAGATCATTTGACAATAAAATAGTTCGTTACCATAAAAAAGAGTAATGGGCTTAATATTTTTACGGGTATTTTATTGAATTGCATATACTTCTAACAAATTTAAAGTAAATGAAGGAGCAGCAAACTATGATATAGTTTTAAAGGATACGATTGTACTTGCATATACATTGTTCTTTGCTTTATGGTTTACATTACCTTTTGCATTGTTTCAGTTTATAACTAATTTTTTCACTCTCTTTACGTCCATGACCTTGAACTAACCTTGAACTGACCATAAATATAACCTTATGGGACTATACTGACCCTGGATTCGGATTCAGCGACCCCAAAAACCCCTAAATGTCATGGTTTGACTCTATTTTTTATGAATCTTTATGATTTGACCTTCAACTGACCTTGACCATGACCTGATAGGGTTGTAATAAGCCCGGATTCAGAAACAGCGGCCCAAAAAAACCCAAGATACCATGGTTTTAGTGTATTTTTCATGTATTTTGATAATTTGACCTTCAACTGACCTTGAGAAAGATCTGATTGTTGAATCTGACCCCGGATTCGAATTCAGCGACCCCAAAAACCCCAAGATACCATGGTTTTAGTGTATTTTTCATGTATTTCGATAATTTGACCTTCAACTGACCTTGAGAAAGATCTGATGGGGTTAAACTAACCCTGGATTCGGATTCAGCAATCCCAAAAACATATAAGTACCGTGGTCAAGTTTTTGGAACTTACAATTTTTTTTTGTGGGGCTGTGTTATCAAAGTGTAATTACTAATCTGATTGTTAAAAAGATTTGATTTATTTGTATCTACTTTTATTTTCAGAATATCCAAAGAAAATAAGGTAAATGCTAATAGTAAATAATACCTTTTTTTAAAGAAATTTTATATAGAGATATTTTACTAAGGAAATTACACGGCTCTGAAAGGTTAGTCCTTAAGTGTTGTATATGTGTATTGTTCACACTTTGTTTGTACAGCTATAATTTTTACATTTTACTTATGTGGGATCAATCTTTTCAGGTTATATTATGAGTGTAGAATGTCATCTTTCATGTCAAAATAGTTATTTAAGTGAATAAATATGTGATAGTCATCAATTAGGTATGCTATTTAAACGTATTCGTATATTAATGGAGCAGGCATGGGTTAAAACAAAAAAAAAGACTTTTTATTATGTGTCGGAAAAACCTTTTATGTTTAAAAGCAATAATTCTGAAAAATTTTATGCTATCAATGAACAATAATATTTTTAATTTTGTCGTTGTGAAACCTCAAAATGTTTACACTATACATCACAATAAATTATTACTTTCAATACCACATTTATTAAAGGAACTTTTTTCCTCACACGATTCTAGGTGACACGTTGAACGAGAATTTTTTTTCGACAGTTATTCGACTTCTTTTTATATGTATTACAAAAAGAGCATTTTTTAGTTAATTTTTTTTATTATTCTTTTCGGAGATCCAATCTTTTTTTGAAAAAAAGAATTTAATATTTCGTAAAAAATTGATTAGATCTACCAAAACAAATAATAAAAAAAATTTGAACGGTAAATGCTCCGCTGATTTTGTAATACATGTCAAAAGGAGTCGAATAACTGTGGAAATACATTTTTTCATTCATCATATCACCTAGAATCGTGTGAGGAGCAAAGTTCCTTTAATAAATATGGTATTGAAAATAGTGTATGTATAACGGGGTGCTCAATTTGTTAATAATAATTATTTAACAACCGAGTTAATATCCTGCTGTCATACACCACACGCAACACGTGTGCGCGAGTTACCACAGCGCTAACCTTTGGGTCGACCCGCGGTGACTCGCCGCTGTAGTCTTACCGTGGTGCAGCTGTGCAGGCTTTTACCACGTATACGTCGAATCCACGAGGATTACGACTTTGTACGGAGTTTTCTCGACACACTAGTTTTCGCGACCTGAAAGGAGCGCGAAAACGCGAAGATTAATTCTCTCCCTACGTGAGTAGCAATTCAGTTCCACTTGTCGGCCTCACTCTATGCGGGGAGCAGGCGAGTCCGGGTTAATTAACGATACTGAAATTTAACAATAACAACAAATCAACTATATTCTGAAGTAACACTGAATAAGAAAATTATAACGAAGATGACACTAAAATATTAACGATGAATTTAACAATTACGCGCAGGTCAAGCGTCGCATGCCGCCGAAATGAGGAAGGGATTCGAATGCGCGCGGGACTCTCCTATCGCAGGCTATTCGGAGCCCTTATATTCTGGGGGCACCGCACACTATTCGAGGTTTGGCCCTTATGCACACACGCGTTTACCCCCGAGCTAGCCGTTCCGTCTATTAAATACAGTGTGTGGGGATCGCATACCGAATGCCGTTGATGAAGCTTCTCTCTCTCTCTCTCTCTCTCTCTCTCTCTCTCTCTGTTGTTGTTTTTCCGCATCTCGACTACTGCTCTCTAGTGTATCTGGATGCGTCACTCGAACTTCGTAGCCGGCTGCAAAGACTGCAAAACTCGTGTGTGCGATACGTGATTGGTGCTAGGAAGGATGAGCACATCACCCCTTACAGGGAGCAATTACAGTGGACTCGGGTGTACTCTCGAAGAGCCGTTTTTATGGCGATAACCATCTACAAGGTTCTTCGGACAAGGGAGCCAGTCTATCTCGAGCCGCTTTTCAAAAAGAACGAATCGAAACGCCCTGTAAGGGGTGAGGTTAAAGAACTCTCTATTCCGCAGATGCGTACTGAAACTGGAGTAAGATCTTTTCAAGTACAAGGTGCGCATTTGTGGAATTCACTCCCTTCACATATACGAACGTTACCATCATTGAAAGTCTTCAAGGTGGCGGTCAATAAATATTTTGCATGCTTGGATTAATAGTCATTGTTGATTTTTCTATTTTAGTATTTGTTTAATTTTTTGTGATAACTTATCTTGTATTGTTAATTCAAATTTATTGATATATTTATGTATTTTTATTTATTTATTTTATTTTTAATCAATCAACAAAACAATTTTAAAGAGTATGCATGTATTTATTAGTATGAGTATGCATGTATTTATTAGTATGAATGAAAACGACTGTTAATGTATGTATGTAATTTATCCAATGACTGATAGATATAATAAGAACGATGTAGAGATCATGACTTATTTGACAACGAAGTGCAATACTTTATGTACCTGACGTCTCATATGTGCAATTATTTTAGGTTAAGTAACAATATGATATTAAATTTTAAGTGAATATGACATGTATCAAATGTTTTGTAAGTATTTACAAATAAATATTATATCTATCTCTCTCTCTCTCTCTCTCTCTCTCTTTCTCTCTCTCTCTCTCTCTCTCTCTCTCTCTCTCTCCACACCTGTTGATGATGGTGGACGTTGAGCGTTCGCCTCCACCAGTCGTTCTTGCACCCACGCACGCGATAATCACCGTACGTAGCACAAGCGTGAACACGTGCAGGTTCGAAGCGGGAGAATCGCCAAGTTGGCGGCAAGCAAGCAGAAATCGTTCTGCCCGGCGCGATAGCGTTAGCGATAATGGCATTTCTCCACGGCCTCGGCGGCATCTCGCCACCTGCTCTCTCTTGCCTACCTGTTAAAGAGCGCGGCTGTCAGATGGTGACCCTTAGTCCATTCCCTGCCCTGTATTACTTGCGAGTTATTCGCGACTCGTTGTCGTAATATTTCACCTGCCTGACCCGTTCAGCCTTGGAACACAGTGCAGATTGTTCCTGCGCGGCGCGCAGTCTTGACATGCATGCATTTCAGAGCAGTAGCAATTCTTGCTGTATGGACTCGGACGTAGAGTTTTCTTGCTCCCGCACCACAGTGCCGGGTGGCGTGGATTGCCTTCCGTAGTTTAGCATTGCTGGACTGAAGCCAGTGGAACTATGCTTGGCAGTGTTCATTGCGAATACCAGTTCTGGGAAATTCTCCCTTTCCACGGGATTTGCTCTCGGACAGTGTAGGGGAGTCGTGGTATGGTAGATCACTTGCCTCATCAGATATTCATCGACGGCCTTGTTCTTGAATTCTGTGCCGTTGTCTGAATGGGTCATCTCCGGTACTCCAAACCGCATCACGATTCTTTCGTGTAATTCCTTAACCACGCTTTGGGCGGTCGTTTTCCGGATGGGTATACATTCGTCTCATTTTGTGTATAAATCTTGGAATACCAAGATATATTCGTACCCCCTTCTGCTGCATAGCAATTGTCCAGTGATATCGCCGACAACAATTTGCCACAGTTTCTCTACCGGTCGTATGCCCATCAGTCCGATGGGTGGTTTTTGAATCACCTTACACTGCTAACACACCATGCAGCCGCGGACGTATTTCTGGACATCTCCGTACATGTATGTCCAGAAGTACTGATTTGCTACTCGGACGTATGTTTTTTCGCGTCTTAGATGTCCAGCAGTGGGGTTATCCTGAGTATCCCGCATAATGGTGTGCCGGTGTCCGAGCAGAATTACTAGCTTCCTGGAGTCATGGTCGCCAATGACGTACTCGAGCTTTACGTTGGGCTTGTAGTGATATATATTGTCTCCTACGATTTTCCAGTTTGGGTTCGCGCAAGGGTTCGAAATCGTTTCATTGAGAATGACTAGGTACCACTGATCTTTAGTGCTGACTAACTTAAGGAGCCGATGGATGTTTCTTCTCCCTCATACATCCTTGACAAAGCGTCTAGTCATAGCCTCGCCAGACTCAAGTGATCCATTCCCACTCGAAAGCGGTAGCCCTCGCTATATGGGCGGAACTTTTTAATGGCCCATACCACTGCCAAGCATTCGCGCTCGGGTACGCTGTAGTTCCTTTTCGCCGAATTTAACGTCCGGATGGCGAATTTAAGCACTCTTTCCCCCTTCGCGATTTCCTGGAAGAGTACTGCGCCGATTTCGGTGTTACTAGCATCCTTGTTCACCACGAACTAGGCCTCTGTTAGAGGACTCTGTAGAACTGGAGCTGAAGTGATGAGTGCCTTCAGTCTGTCGAATACGTCTTCTTGGTCTTCTAGCCAATCCTATTTCTGATTCGACTTTAAAAGACGAGTCACTGGCTCAGTCAACGTTGCGTAGTCCTTCATGAACCTCCGGTACCATGAGGACACCAGAAAACGTCTTAATTGTTTCAGGTTCTTGGGCGCTGGGTATTTCATCACCAGTTCGCTCTTTTCCGGATCTGGCCTAATCCCCTCCCCGTTCACTAGGACTTCTAAATATCTGGCCTCGGGATTCCAAAATGCGCATTTCTTCATAGTGCTTTTGTTTGTCGTGCTGTTGGTTCCGGTGACCTCTAGTGTTCCCAATAACGAATGCTCGAGATTCCTGTGGACTTCTGTATGCGTTATCAGTCAGGCAAGTGTGAGTGTGTTTGGTTCACCAGTGTATATGCCTTCCTTGATATCGGCTGGTATCGTTGTGTCGATAAATTGACTTCGCAGCCGTGGTCGATCATTGATGGTCTCGTTCTCTTCTCCTGTTTCATCAATGAAATCGTTGGTCGTTTAGCCTCCCAGCAACCATTACTGCAACCGGTATGCTTGCACGAAATAGTTGCCGTCGGTGGACATCTTGAGTTATGCTAGTGTACCGATTAATTGCTGGTCGTTCAACTCAGTCAGCCATTCTTCCACAGTTGTTTTTGTCTTTCTGGACATATTGTGATCTGATGGGTAACTATCTTCCTTCGCCGCTATCTATCATCTTTCGCTTCGCAAGATTCTTTTCGCAAATCCTATCGTTTTCGTTTCCGCTATTTTGGCTATTTATTCACTTTATCAATCCAATCAATCACGGGTACACCTATGTTAAAATTTAATAAAAATTTGACTTGTACTAACCTCTTCTAAGTTCGAATCTGGTTTTCAAAATCGGAAGTGTGTCTAAAATGTTTCGCACATTGTTCAGAAACGAAAAATATATTCAGTCTTTATTTCTCATAATTTTTCTGCTATAATTGTCTTTTTTAAGGAAAAAAATACTTTTAAAACTCTAAAGTTCAATCGACCTACTTTTCCAATAATAATTTCAAAAATGCTTTCAATTTTATGTAGCAACTTTTTAAAATCGTATTCCTTAATTTCGAGAAAAATAAATCTTCCTAAAAAAACAAAAGAATTTATTTTCCAAACGAAATTTAATTTTCGAAAATGTTTGATTTTCCAAAAGAAAAATTTTCAGTATATTAACTATTTCTTGTTTCGTTTTTCGAGGATCTTCAAAAGCAGCTCGTTACTAATTGGATTTTTGTGTTCAAAATGATATTCAGGAATAAATTTAACTTTTTCAAAAAATTTCTAATTTCCAGAAAAAAAATTCTCCCACTTTCTAAAATGTCAAAAATTATGGACAATTTTTCTTCTGCAAAACTTTTTCCAAGTTGGTTCAACCAGTTCCATTTATTAAAAAACGAAAAGTCTGAAGATGTTGAATATTTCGTATTTATTGTTTATTTCTGTTCAATAAACAATAATTTTGTAGAAAAACAATTTTCGAAATTGAACAGTTCGATATAGTAAAATATTTTAAAAATACTAAAAATCCAAAAAGAAATATTTATTTTTCGGAAATCATTGTGTATTAGTGTTGAATAAACAATAATTTTGCAGAAAAATAATTTACAAAAATAAATTAAAAAATCAAAAATATATTTTATTCCTCTTATAAATTTCAAAAATCCGGAAAAATCCAATTTTCCGAAATTATTGTTTATTAATAATAAATAATGAATACTTCTGAAAAAAAAACAAATCTTGACAAATAAGAAATTATCATGAGGCGTGGGGTTCCTGAGCGATCACCCATCCGTGTCCTGACTCCTACCAATGCTGCTTAATTTCAATGAACGTTCTAAGATAATTTATATTTAAAATCTCAAAATTCAAAAAAATAAATTAATTTTATTAACCCTCAATAAACAACCAAAAAATTGAAAAAAACATTTTTTGCAATAAACAACAATTATCATCGTGGGGTTCCGGGACGGTCACCCATCCAAGTACTGACTGCTATCAATAATGATGCCTTTCTTAGACTTTACTTATCGCTCACGGATGAACTTTTCAAAAAATCTCAAAACTCAACAAAAAATTCCTTCTTTATGATAATTGTTTATTGACCCTCAATGAACAACCAAAAAATTAAAAAAATTAATTTTTGCAACAAACAACAATCATAAAAATAAAAAAACATCCCATCACTCCGAATACTGAGCGTGCCTAACAGTACTTAACCACGATGATCAGTCGATCATCGGATCACCGAGCGCTGCACGGGTACCTTGGCGACTGAATTAAATTTTCACACACTTCACTAGTGAATGGGAACCAACAGCGAAAGCCATCGACTGTTGCGTAACATTGTGTATAGGTGCACACACACGCAGCCCGCACATATCACAACGGAGGAACCCAACGCTGGCGTCGACTAGCAAGCGATGAGCACGCTCGGTCGTGGGCCACCTCCTCTCCTACTCTAGACTCCCGATCCTTGCAGGTCTAAGTACACGCGTTAAAATAACCAACATGAAGGTTATCGATAAATAATAGCAGTAAGTTTCACAGTTTATGATTTTAAATTAAATTAATAGAATATTTATAAATATTAATTAACGTTTTAGTATCCTCAATTCTATTTAACGTGTTAACATAATAAAAAATATTTATAATTTTAGAAAAATCTCTCTGTACTTTATTATTTTCTATATTCATAATCTGAAAAGAATCAAAATTAATAACATCTCCAGTCTTATAAATATGGACCGCTAAAGACGAAGTATCAATCTTATTGTTAAGTACATCATTCCTATGCTCTTTCCGTCTTATACCATATTTATGTGTAGTACGGCCAACATAAGATGCTGGTCAATCCACACAATCCACTTTATACACAACATTACATACTTCTAATTTATTAATCTTGTATTTACCTGACTTAATCGAGTCATTGAATCTATTAATATTGCGAGTGATGGGAATAATGTTGTAAGTATATAAAGCCCGCTTAATTTTAGGAGTTATAATTTATTAAAAGGAAAAATAATAATCTGTTTACGTAAATCTAAATTAGTATTTGAATTATTATTTCTATTTTCTATGAGTGCCAGTCTATTCTTAATATGTTTGTTAATAAAATTAACTAGGTAGTTATTAGCTAATAAAAATATTTTAACAAGTAATAAATTATCAGCGTGAAAATATTTACGGCCAGTACAATGCACTTATCAACAAGATTGTATATAATCGCTTTTTTCTGAGAGACGGAGTGGTGCAGCGCAAAATTGTTACATCCACCCGATGCTGTGTCTTTTCTAAACCAATTCGTTTTGTAAATATCATTCGGAACTCTACTGATCTTCATATCTAAGAAACTGATTTTATTATTGGATTCTAACTCTACTGTAAATTTCAAGTCAGGATTATATTTATTGAACATGTTAACAATTCTGTTTTATCTGTTACATCAATTACAAAATAATCATCTACATAACGTTTAAATAAAGTGATATTATTCTTTAACACACTTCAGCAGTGGTTGTCCAATAATTTCAGAGACATATCAGCAAACCAAGAGGTAGTGTAAAATCCCATCGGTGCACCTTTTATCTGCTGGTAATATCGTCCAATGAATTGCATATATTTCGAGTCAAGTATATGCGAGGCCCCTTCTAGGAACTCTGATTTAGATAAACAATTTTTTAAATAGAATTCAAGTTATCTGCATTTTTTCCCTACTTCTTTGAGAATAAAATCTTTGGGAAGGTTTGAAAATAGGGACACAACATCTAGAGAGATCAATGATTGTTTAGCGGGAATAATTGTGTGATCAATAATATCTTTGAGTGCGATGTTGTTTTTCAAAGAAGACTTAGGTCTGGGTATGCAAATATTGAAAAACAATGATTACCATTTATCAAACCAATTAATCGAGCTGTTTATAGCCGATACTATAATTTCTATAGGGTAGTTAGCCTTATGAATTTTAATTAGTGCATACTAATTTAGCATCGTGAATCTTAACTCCAACATAGCAATCAAAGACACCTTTATTGATCTACGTTGCTAATAATAATGAGGTATTATTTTGTACCGCACGGAGGGGATTCTTTTGATTGGTTTGTATTAATTCACATCACTCAAAGAGTCTTCAACTTTTCTTATGTAAACAGTTTTATCAATAGCAACGGTAATATTGCCCTTATCCGCTTTAGTTAAAAAAAGGTTGTTGTTTTTAATGAAAAGTCATTTTTTTTATTTTTTTAATTGTACCTTCTATGCTAATGTGAGGTTTATTCTTAATCTGATTATTAATAATGTGCAAAACATCGTTTCTTACTGTGAGCGTTGTTGTTTCAGAGTTCTCAAAGCTAAGCTCTAAACTGTTGAAATATTCAAAAGCTAAGCACTTGCCGCAATCGATATTAAAATTAAACTTTTCACCCAAACTTAAAACATCTGAAATATCTTTGGGAATTTGAATAATAGAAATGCGAATTAACCGTTGGTTTTTTAAAGACGAAATCTAGGTTTGATCAAAATTAGATTGGTGTAAATTGCTATTGTTATTATAACAAATGTTATTATTCTCATCTATGGATATCATCACCCCATAATTATTTGTAATATCCGATTTATCCTTAAAATCAAAACCACTAATATTATTGAATATTCTGTCGAGAAATCTATGTTGCTATAATATAAATAAAATCATTTTAAATACTCGTATGTAGTAATTCGTTACTTTCATTGTCAAATATATTGCTCATTTTGTTAAGGTAGTTAATGTGAAAAATAAAATCTGTTATTTCAAACTTTAACATTTTTTTACGTATGAAAAAAGCTAAGAAGTCGGTTTTTTTGTATAAGACGAGCTATGGAAATGTAAGTTTATCACCGGTAAAGACGAATTCACTATGTACTTAGGATAAACATCATAAGACTTACATGTTAATAAAAAATTCCTTTGACATTTAGCTTGTTACGAGCCGCGTATAATTCGCGAAAGAGAAGGCGCGAAAGTGGCATGGGACGCCATCTAAGAAGAAAGCCACCACCGCTTGAATCCTCACGCGTGTGCCTCGAAGTGCCGCTTCGCCGTCATCTTGAGAGACGCCAGCAGGGACGCTGATTCCCGGCCGCTCGAGGGAACGCGCACTACATAGCCCGGCAAACAGAGTGCAGTGCGGGGTTGTGAAAGGGAAGGTGAGTAAAAACTCCACCACTACCACGAGTTCCATACAGTGAGTGGAAGGACCGCCTGCGAAGCGGTGTACAGGTAGCAATCAGAGAGACAGAGAGAGAGTAACAGACAGCTTCGACTGGGGCGTACCGTCGTCTCTACCGCAATGCTCTAACAGATAAAAGTAAGGGCTAGACTAGGGGTAATCGCGTACGTGCCCCCAGAATATAAGGACTCTTAGTATCCCGCGATAGTAGAGGTCCGCGCGTGTTCGTAACCCTCTCAGAGTCCGGCGGCGTGTTCAGCAACGGTCGTGCTGAACACGCAAGCGGCGCTCGACCTACGCGTAATAATTATTAAAATCATTGTTATTTTTCTTCTTGTTATCGTCGTTGTAAATTACCTTATTTATTTTTCAAAATATACTATTAATGTTTTACTATTATTAGTTGTTATTGTTAAATCAATATGTCGTCAATAAACCCGAACCCGCCTGCTCCTCGCTTTGAGTTAGGCCAGGAAACGAAGCTAAATCGCTATTCACGTTGCGGGAGACTTAGCATTCGCGTTTTCACGCTTCTTGTAGGTCGCGAAAACTAGTGCGTCGAGGAAACTCCGCACAAAGCCGAATCCTCGTGGATTCGGCGTATAGGTGGGAAAAACCTGCACAGCTATGCCGGGGTAAGGCTATAGTGGCGCAGCGGGGTAAGGCGTGTCACTGCCGGCCGACCCAAACGTAACAGAAAAAAGAACGCTGAAAAATTTCCACAACACCGTCTACCTCCATTTTTCCAGTGTTTCCTTGATGATTTGACGTACACTGACTTTGATGCGTTTCAATCCATTCTTCATAAGCTGGTGTGTCTTCTTTTCCTTCCCGTAAAGAGCTTTTACAAAAACTATTTTTTATAGAAAAATCAAGCACTTTTCCGGTATAATTGCATATTACACTTGAAACATCTTGGAGTGAGGAAAAACCTCTTTGTCTCCAAAAACCATCTCCAGACGCAGGAAGTCCAGCACTATCTGAAGGCAAGATACTCATTTCTTCTATCGCACCATTACTCATCGAGTCTTTAGGAATCACTTCACAAGCTTCACTCAATTGATCGTTGATATTGTCAAAATTGCTGTGCAACATTGTCTGTGGAAAATCCATAATTCCACAAAATGTTGAAATTCCAGCATGTCCATGACCAAGAGCACGCATAGCCAAAACAGATCTTCCATTAAGTTCATATGCATTACTTATTTTGCCAATGAATCTACTTGAATTAATTGATGCAATTCTTGGATTTGTAAAATTTGAACAAAAAATGTCAATTTTAAATCCGAGTCCTCATGCATCAGATTCAGAGAAATTCAGTTTTCCATGTCATATCTTGAAACATGCAATTTTTTGCAGTTCAGGAAATAGGACGTCAATGTCGATAATTCTATTCCTGATTTCACTGCCTTTAGTTATAATGTCCTGAACTTTTCTACTGGAAGTTGAGTTTCTTGGCTTCTTTCGAGAAGGACAATCTCCTATACTTTGATAAAAAATTTTCTTTCTTTTTGTTGGTCTTCCCCAAGTGAGTTTACCAGGGCCACTTGATACTCTACCTTGAACATCCCTTAGTCTGACACTCGGAGACATTACACTTACACTGTATACTGATTTGACAGAAAAAATATATAAATAATTATACACAACCCACCACAAACAACTTTTCTTACAGATTTTATAAAAAAAAACACTTGTGTACTTTAACACTTATACATACTTATATAATTATTCACGTACATACTTATACACCTATACAGTTTTACACAATAATTATAAAGCCCTGAAAAAGGCTGGTGAATGTAGGTTTTAATTTAAAAATAATGTACAATATTTTTATACAACAATAGCACAGATGTTTTGAAAAGTTAATCTCAAAGTAAACAACATTAAAGAGCGTTCACAACGTTCATACAGAAGTTGCGGATAGAGCATATCGGCGTTCTGGTCAGTGAGT
The DNA here is from genome assembly GCA_949152435.1 of Gastracanthus pulcherrimus. Classification (NCBI taxonomy): domain Eukaryota; kingdom Metazoa; phylum Arthropoda; class Insecta; order Hymenoptera; family Pteromalidae; genus Gastracanthus; species Gastracanthus pulcherrimus. Next base: position 99,857,013 of record OX424575.1, on the reverse strand, counting down.
GGTCGAAAGACAGTTACAGAGGAACATTGCGTCCTAGCTTAGTGCATTGGCATTGAAACGATACCGAAGCGCCAAAAATCCCATGTAAATTTCACCTGGTGGCGAAATTTCGAAACAGCGAGAGAGTATAGTTTTTCACTCAATTTCGCTATATATAGATATACTGTACGTGTTAATCTCTGACAGCTTCGAGTATTATCGAATATATATATATACTACTATATACTACTATATACTACTATATACTACTATATACTACTATATACTACTATATACTACTATATACTACTATATACTACTATATACTACTATATACTACTATATACTACTATATACTAGTATATACTATATATAGTAGTATATATACATAGACTCTTTGCATTTTTAATTATTTAACTTATTTAAATAGGATTTTTTACATGAAAGGTGCGGGTCTCTAAGGCCGCTTTTTGACCCAAATTATGTTTGAGCCAAAAATTAAAAAAAAAATTCCTACAGTGTCTACTAAAAATAAGAAGTAAATTCCACCCTAAACGGACCACCCCCACCTCCCTATTCACCCGCACCACTCTTCCCAAAAACTTATATATGTATTTTTCAGCATTTTTTTATCGGCCTTTTTACGATTTGACCTTCAAATGACCTTGACTCTAATGTGATAGAAGTCAACGGACCTCGGATTCGGATTCAGAGACCCAAAAAACCTATGGATGTATTTTTCTGGAGTTTTCATCGGCTTTTTTACAGTTTGATCTTCAAATGACCTTGAGCCTGATGTGATGGAGGTCAACGGACTTCGGATTCGCAATCAGCGATCCCAAAAACCCCAGGATATCCTAGTCAAGTCTGGTGATCAAGCTTAATATTTTGTATTTACATACCCTGCACATAAATAATTAATAAAACCACCCACTCCGCCCTCCTTAAGGGGGGGGGGGGGGGTAAAAAGGCAAAAATGATGAATAAGAGTGAAGGTAGTTCATAGAGTACTTTATTAAGCAAATACAAGTTTGACAGTATCGAATCTTTCCAAAAACGCTGAATACAAACGGTGAAGTTTTCATTTTTTGAAGGGGTGGTGGGGGTGAATAGGGGGGCTGAGAGTGGTCCGTTTAGGGTGGAATTGACTTTTTATTTTTGGTAGACACTGTAGGAATTTTTTTCGTATTTTTTGGCCCAAATCTAATTTGGGTCAAAAAGCGGCCATAGAGACACCCCCCACCTTTACTAAATTAAAAAAAAGCTACGTTGAAATTTTAGCTATAATTCTGTAACAAAACTTAATATCCTAAAATAGGTTGCAGGAGCTTATTGTACAAGAAAGTTTCTATCAAAATATGCAATAAAAACGTTATATTTTTGTTTTTTTAACCCAGGCCTGCCCCCATAAGGAAGGAGTCTGTTTTACCGGCTTCAAAAAATCGATTTTTTTTGTCATAAATCTATTCCAAAACTATCCAAGAATATGTCTTCAAAATTTCAGAGACCAATTCGACATATTTCCAAAGCTAGAGCAGTTTTAGTGGCCGAGCATCGAGCAGGTGCGAATGCTCGGGCAGACCCGAGCGCTGAAAAGGTCCAACCGTCCTTTGAAACATTATTTGGAGTTTCTAGAAGGTCTGTGTTGAGTAGTAGTAGGGAGAACGGTATACAATATAACGGTATACTATAGCTTTCGGCATCGGCTTCTACACTGCTGTTTGTAGCGTCAGCTTTCAGTTCCACTTTTGATTTTGCCGAGTACACATCGAAATGTAAAGCTACCCGAAAGGTGATCAATCTAAAAGACAGCGTGCTGCGGGACTGCGAAAGCGAAAATTTCATGACAATCCTTTTACAAGTGTTTCATCGGACGACGGAGAGTTACACACGAGCCGCAGTGAGCAGAAGTTAACGACAGCAAGCAGCGATGATGTAATTATTAATTCTGGGCACTGCTACCGCATTATTGAATTTATATCTGTGTTTCTCGCCATTTTGGAAATCGCAATTTGCAGATCATACAAGCAGAAATTAACGTTTGCAGAAAGCGGTCATCGAGGCCTAGGATTTAAAATTATTGTCCAGTGTATGCGTAGTCGACGTGAAATCCAGTCAGGACCATTGATAAATACCGGCTACGAAATCAACAGACGAATTGTTTTTGTTATGAGGCTTCTTGGTATCGGACGAGAAGGGATAAACGTATTCTGCGGCCTTATGGATATGTCTGCAGGTTTTGCAAAATCTACTTACCAGCAAATCGTTGAGTATTTGCACGCAGCGTCGAAGACAATGTTCAAGAGCACCTGCGAAAAAGCTATCAAGGAAGAAAAAGAAAAAAACGTTGAACATGAAAGACCTGCGAATCATTTGAAGGTTTCGGGCGATGGATCGTGGAAAAAGCGCGGTTATACTTCCTTGTACGGTGTAACAACGCTCATCGGATACTACAGTGGCAAAGTATCGATCTCATTGTAAAAAGTGGATATTGTCATTCGTGTGCCATAAGTAAAAATACTTTGGACGAAGACGCATTTGAGGAGTGGTATGAGAATCATAAAGACTCATGCTCCTCAAATCATGCAGGTTCGGCAGGAAAGATGAAGGTGGATTCCATAATGGAGATGTTTTCGAGATGCGTCGAGAAATTCGGAGTTATGTACACTAATTATATCGGCGATGGCGACTCCAAAACTTTTACTGGAATCTTAAATAGCAATTCTTACGGGGACGAGTGCACAGTGACGAAAAATGAGTGTGTTGGACACGTGCAAAAGCGTATGGGTACTCGTTTACGTAATAAAAGAAAAACCGAGAAACTCGGAGGAAAGACGCGTCTAACGGAGAGTGTAATCAAGAAATTGACGATATACTACGGTCTGGCAATTCGTCGAAATATTGATTCAGTGAAAGGTATGAAGAAAGCTATTATAGAAATATTAGACCACTACTGTTCCACGGATGAAAATCGTCGGCATGAAAATTGTCCAGAAGGCGCCGAGAGTTGGTGCGAATGGCGCAAGGCTCAAGCGGCGAATAATCTTGCATCTTACAAACATCCGGCGAGATTAATCGATGAAACCGTGGAGAAGCACATTCGTCCAATTTATGAAGAGCTCTCTAAAGACGATTTAATGACGCGGTGCTTAGGCGGCCACACTCAAAATTCCAACGAATCGTTCAATTCGATTGTGTGGCGCCTAAGTCCGAAACATTTGAATTGCGGCTATAAAATCGTCGAAATTGCAGCATATACGGCTGTAGGCACTTTTAACGAGGGCTACTCTGCTGTATTTTCCACCATGCAGCACCTCAATATCATCATCGGGCAGCAGTGCAAAAATTTTGCTGACGCCGTCGATGCTAAGCGCAGAACGCTGGAGAACCGGCACGCATCATTTTTTAGCAATAAGGCTCGTACAGCCCGAAGATTGGAAACCCTCAGCCAAAACGAGTTTTTTTAAGAAGAGGAAGGACTAATGTATGGCCCAGGAATAGCTGATTAACCTCTAATTACTGTAAGTACCCAAAAACTTATATTTTTTTGGACCGAAAACTTTAAAGCGCGTTTTCTCGAGTTTTCATTTTTATGATTTTTATAAAACGGTGCCGGTGATAGCAAAAAGAATATACGTCCGATCGAAAAAAATCAATGTGATCTAGCTTCAGTATTAAATTATCTTCCATTTGAACTGAAAAAGTTGGACAAAAGTATTATTTAAACTACTTTTTTTGAAACTTAAAGTGAATTTTTTTTCAAACTTTGAAAAAATTTGGAATTTGACAACTTCTTCGGTATTTTTTGAGTTCATATAGAAAAGAAACTTAAAAAAAATTAAAAAAAATTTGGCCCGACTGTTTGAGATGCACCGCACGACCTCCATCACCGGCACCAATTAGAAAGTGCAGACTCCAGGCGCTCCGGCAAAATGGTCATAACTTGAAAAAATTTTAATATTTTTTAATAACAAAAATTGTTTTTTAAAGCTAAAATATAGTACATTATGTTCTCAAAATTTCGTTTACCGCGACATTTCCTTCCCTTTCAAAAAAATCGCTGAAAAAACGCTTTTTTTTCGGCTCCTAAAGCAGACTCCTCCCTTAAGGAAAGGCAGCATTGGTAGCAGTCAGTACTTGGATAGGTGACCGCCCGGGAACCCCACACCTTATGATAATTTTTTATTTACCAAGATTTTTCTTTTGCAGAAGTATTGTTTATTCATTATTAATAAACAATAATTTCGGAAAATTGGATTATTTTTTGGATTTTGGAAATTATAAGATGAATAAAATCCATTTTTGATTTTCTTTTCTTTATTTTCGAAAATTGTTTTTCTGCAAAGTTATTGTTTATCGAGCACTAATGAACAATAGTTTCGGAAAAATAAAATTTCTTTTTGGATTTTTTCGATTTTTTATAATAATACAATATATCGAACTGTTCAATTTCGAAAATCGTTCTTCTACAAAATTATTGTTTATTCATCAATATAATAAACAATAAAATCGATAAATTCAAAATCCGAATTTTTCAATAAATAGAACCGGTTGAACCAACTTGGAAAAAGTTTTGCAGAAGAAAAATTCTCAATAATTTTTGATATTTTAGAAAATGGAAGAAATTTATTCATGACTAAATTGTATTATTTGTAAACTAGAAAATTTTTGAAAAAGTTAAATTTATTCCTGAATACCATTCGGAGCACAAAAATCCAATTTTTCTCGAAAATACAATAATAAAGCCCTGCTTTTCAGGATTTTCGAAAAACGAAATGAAAAATAAGTCCACATTTTATTTGATTATTAAACAAATAATTTAAGAAAAAAAACAATAATGTTTTTTGGAAAATTCTTTTGGAAAATTAGTTTTTCCTTTTTTTAGACTATTATTTTCTTCAAAATTAAGAAATAGGATTTTAAAAAATGGTTACCTAAAATTGAAAGAATTTTGGACATTATTAGTGGAGAAGTTCAAAAAGTGGATTCAACTTTAGAGTTTTTAAATATTTTTCATATATGTTTTCTTGGAAAAGGCAGTTATAACAGAAAAATTAAGAGAAACAAAGACCGAACTTATTTTTCGTTTCTGAACAGTTTGCGAAAAATTTTACACACACTTCCGATTTTGACAACGAGATTCGAAATCAGAAGAGTTGAGTGGCAAGTAAACATTTTAAGTTTTTATTAGATTTTAACAAAGGTATACCCGTGATTGATTGAATTGACAAAATGAATTGATAGCGAAACTGCAGAATCGAAAACGATAGGATTTGCGAAAATAGTACACTCAGCTACAAGACAAATTAAATTGTGAAATTTTTCTTGTTCCGCCGTATTGTAATACCCCCGCACGAAGATAGTTATTCGTCAGACCGCAAGATATCCAGCTTAACATAAAACAGATGTGAAAGAATGGGTAACTGAGTTGAACAGCCAGAAGTTAAACAAAAGCTAATGCAACTCAAGATGTCCATCAACGGCAACTATTTCACGCAAGCATACCACTTGCAGAAATGGTTGCTATGAGACTACACGGATAACGATATCATTGATGAAACCGGAGATGAGAACGAGATCATCAATGATCGAGCACGGATACGACGTCAATTTATTCACACAACCATAGTAGCCGATATCAAGGAAGGCACACACACTCGTGAACCAAACACACACAAACTGGCCTCACGGATAACGGATATAGAAGTTCATAGGAATCTCAAGCAGTCGTCACGGGGACCACCAGTGGGCACCGGAACCAACAGTGCGACAAACAAAAGCATTGGGAAGTCACAGATACAACCAAACAAAGAGGAGATGATTACGTTGATATCTACGCAAAGGAACCAATTCCAGATACCAAAAGATGTATCGTTCTTTATGGCAGAATTGATGTCAGAGGTCAGATCGTTCAAAAGCCAGATGGAAAACCTGAAACGCGAACAAATACTATCGAGCACAAGACAGGAGGATGCAAGATATCCTGGACAGGTGAATTCCCAGGACACATTTACGGTATATGGTAACACACAGCTGGACTAATCAGACAACCACACGCGGCCCCCTCTCACGGTGACCGGCGCCTGGGGGGGAGGCGGTAGTCGACGAACGACTGCAGCTGATGGGCGTCAGCAAAATAAACCAGTTGTGGATAGAAGAAATTACCTTAACGCCTCAAGTTCTAGATTCGCGCCAGAAAGCCGAGAGCAAACATCAAGGCTCGGCAGCAACGCCAAAGATGTTGGTCAAATTTTCAGGAAATAGAATGTCAAATTTTCTGGCAAGAAACACCAGAGCATAGACGTTTACGTTTTCCTATCGCGAATCAGTAAGACTGTAATGCGCTGAGCAACCTGTCAGACGAAGAACTCCTTGCAGCGTTGTCCGAACTCTTCAGTGACAACGCAGCGACTTGATACAGAAACAACAAAAGGAAGTGGAGAACATGGGATGATTTCACCACTTTAACCTGACGCTTGTACGGTATAAGACGTCAGTACCAACAAAGACTGCTAAATGAGGCCAACTTGCGCACGCAAGGCCCGAACGAACTAGTCCTTGATTATCTCACATATCTGATAGGTATACTGAGCAAATTATCGCCCAGACTAGAGGATTCCCAGTAATTAGATCTGCTGCATAAAAACATGTAGTCAGATCTACAAAAAATGGTTAGAAGGTGTGATATCGCCAGTGTGGAGACGCTATTGGATGCTGCATTGGACACTAAGCAGCGCTGGAGCGTGAAAGAATGATACGCCCACCTCCGACTTCTGAAGCTTCCCTGCTACCAGAAGTGGCCTATAAGCCTACATAGGGAGCGAAGAAGTAGAAGTCGGAGATATCTGCTGCAGCGAAGGAGGAAACGAAGCCTCCTGTGCCAGACCTTACGGCGTCATGCTAGACGAAAAGTTGAAACATCTTCAACACCCAAATAGAACCGAGAACTTCTGGTCCATGTATGTACAGGGGAAAGGGGGTAGAGAAGCCTTAAGAGGTCTACTGGAACGCGTCAACCGAGCAAACCTCCACCCAGGAATGGGCAACGTAAGCCTAGGTCGGACCGCCCTGGTGCGACGCCAGGGGGGAAGAAGCAAATATTCGATCCGACGCAACCTTTGAAGTGCTTGGGATGGGGAGAATTGGGGTACTCCATTTGAAATCGGCCTAATTCGTAGGGTAGCGCGTGCGTAACAAGCGACAAAAAATCGCTTCGTTACAAATCATAGATGCAAAGCTCCCTTAACCATTCTTAAATCCATCAAGTAATTTAAGTAAAAGTTTATTAATTATTAAAAAATGAAAATAAAAATAAAAATGGTAATATAAAAAAAGAATCGACTTCGAAAAATGTACTAAAAAGTATGAAATAATTCTCAATAATGTTCTCGAAGTCGACACCGAATTACAAATTGACATATACTGTCACCTCTTTTTGTTTCAGTGGGAATCTTATTCTTGACTAATTGTTTGATAGCGTAGTTTACGTACCCCCGCTAGGTGGCGATGGCCTAAGCATATTAAGATTATCCCGGGGATAATACATAAAAGCTCGCGCCAGCAATTACAATTGTATTCCAACAGTATTATTTGAATTATATGTGATAGATTAAGCCGATGACTATCATTTGAAGAAGATTGTTGCATTGGAAGTTCTTTTTAAAAGCATTTTCTCTCAAACCAGTGCTTTCGATTATGAGTTATTAACTTTAAGTAGGATATACGATAGTGGGACACATATTTTGTTCCAGGTTTAACAAAATTGGGCCCATTTCAATATTATTTATAAGTTATATTCTTGAGCAAGATACTACCATTCCGGACCCTATTGTGGATCAGTGCCTCTATTGTGAATCAGTTTATGATAAAACTATATTGTGAAAGTTTTGCGTTACTTTTATTATTATTTTGAAAGACTTATGTATCAAAATAATTAAAGAAGTAACGCAAAACTTTTATAATGTCTATTTAGAAGTAAAAGATTCTCAATAGAGGCACTGATTCACAATAGGGTCTGTGACGGTATATGTCAATTAGTGATTCGGCTCCGACTTCGAGAACATTTTTGTGAATTATTTCACACTTTTTAGTGCATTTATTCACACTTTTTAGTGCATTTTTCGAAGTCGGTTCTTTTTTTTTCGAAAATTTTTTTTAATTCAAACTTTTTACTTATAAGGGCTGAGTTTCATTCAATTTATATTGTAATATAGGTCGACCAACAAAAGATGCATCCGAAAAAAAAAATTTTCAGTTCTAAAAATGTACAAAGTATCAGAAAATGAAATAAAATTGTCGAGTTTTTCGTCTAATTTTACTATAGCACCACCTTAAATCAATATTAATTTATTTAATATTGTTTCCTCCTACAGGAAGCTTTGTATTCCTAGAAAAAAACATAATGGAACCACCACAGCATAATTCTCTTTTATTCAAAAAATAGTTTATCCAAATTGGTTCAATAGTTTCCGAATAATCTGCAGAAGAACATAACAAATCACCAGTACTGACATAGTACTGGCTCCATACTGGCCCAGTAATATAGTCGGAACAACATGAGATCATTCTCTTATATTAAAAAAATATTATCAAAATCGGTTCAGTAGTTTCCGAATAATCGGCGGAAGAACATAAAAAATTACCAGTACTTACGTAGTACTGACTCTATACTGGCCCAGCAATATAATGGGACCACAATGGGATCATTCTCTTTCATTAAAAAAATATTATCAAAATCGGTTCAGTAGTTTTCGAATAATCAAAGGGAAAACATAATAACTTACCAGTACTGACGTAGTACTGCTCAATACTAGCCCAGTAATACAATGGGACCAACATAAGATCATTCTCTTTCATTAAAAACAAATATTATCCAAATCGGTTCAATAGTTTCCGAATAATCGGCGGACAGAGTCGGCAGAGGCCGAAATGTACAGAAAAAATATTCATAAAAAACTAAATTACTGGCGAGATACTGGACAAATAATCACAAAATTTTGAATTGGATAACCGGAGGATAATTACCTTTCATATAAAAAAATTGCATCCAAATCGGACGAGTATTATCGGAATAATCGCTGGACAAACATAAAAAAAGAAAGCTATGTCGAATTGAGAACCTCCTCCTTTTTCGAAGTCGGTTAACAACTGAAGACTTACGATGTAAGAACCTCCGGAGAATCATCACGCATGAGCGAAGCTGCATAGACAAACGATGTTATAGGCATCATGATGCTCCTCCACTCGTACGCGGGCGACTCGTGTTGGCAGGCATAGCGAATTTCGGCTGCCATGCAAAATTTTTACAGCCCGTACATATCACAGCGGTAAAACCCCACGGCTGACCTCGGCGAGGGAACGATAAGCACGCTCGATCGTGCGCGACCTCCTCTCCTAATCTAGACTCTCGATCCTTCCAGGTCTAAGTATGCGCGTTAAAATAACTAAAATAGAGGTTATCGATAAATAAAAACAGTAAGTTTCATAGTTTTTGATTTTTAATTAAATTAATAGAATATTATAAGTGTTAATGAACTTTTTAGTATTCTCAATTCTATTTAACATGTTATCGTAATAAACAATATTTATAATCTCTGAAAAATCTCTCTTTATTTTATTATTTTCAATATCTCAAGGCAATGTATAAGGGCAAAATATATAAGGGCAATATTACCGTTGCTATTGATAAAGATGTTTATATAAGAAAAGTTGAAGACTCTTTCAGTGATGTGAATTAATACAAACCAATCAAAAGAATCCCCTCCGTGCGGTACAAAATAATACCTCATTATTATTAGCAACGTAGATCAATAAAGGTGTCTTTGATTGCTACGTTGGAGTTAAGATTCACGATGCTAAATTAGAAAAAACGATTTTGCCACTCACGTATGCACTAATTAAAATTCATAAGGCTAACTACCCTATAAGAATTATAGTATCGTCTATAACCAGCCCGATTAATTGGTTTGATAAATGGTAATCATAGTTGTTCAATATATGCATACCCAGGCCTAAGTCTTGTTTGAAAAACAACATCGCACTCAAAGATATTATTGATCACACAATTATTCCCGCTAACCAATCATTGATCTCTCTAGATGTTGTGTTCCTATTTTCCGAAAGATTTTATTCTCAAAGCAGTAGAATAAAAATGGACATAACTTAAATACTATTTAAGAAATTGTATATCTAAATCAGAGTTCCTAGAAGGGGTGTCACATTTACTTGACTCTAAATATATGCAATTCATTACGCGACATTACCAGCAGATAAAAGGGGCACCGATGGGATTTTGCATTAGCTGTTCGTTTGCTAATATGTCTCTGGAATTATTGGAAAACTACTTGCTTAAGTGTGTTAAAGAATAATATCACTTTATTTAAACATTATGTAGATGATTATTTTTTGATTGCTATAACAGATAAAACTGATAGAATTGTTAACATTTTCAATAAATATAATCTTGACTTGCAATTTACAGTAGAGTTAGAATCCAATAATAAAATCATTTTCTTAGATATGGAGATCACTATAGTTTTGAATGATATTTGCAAAACTAATTGGTTTAAGAAGGATACAGCATCGGGTAGATTTAGCAATTTTGCGTCACACCACCACCTCTCTCAGACGAAAGCCGTTATATACAATCTTGTTGATAAGTGCATTTTACTGGTCCATGAATCTTTTCACACTGATAACGTATTACTTGTAAAAAATTTTTTATTAGCTAATAATTACCCACATAATTTTATTAACAAATATATTAAGAATGGACTGGCATACATAAAAAATCGAAATAATAATTCAAATACTAATTTGGATTTACGTAAACAGATTATTATTTTTCCTTTTAATACATTTTTAACTCCTAAAATTAACCGGGCTTTAATAATACACCGTAATCAGCGTGAAAAACTGAGCTTAGGAAAGTTTGTCCGAAAATTTTTCCGATGAAAATGAGCTCAGGAAAAGCCATTGAAAGTAGCCAATCAGAGCGCGCGTATAGGAGCGGAGAATTTCCCCTCGCCAGGCTAACCGTCTCGCCCCGGTGGGAGAAGGAAACCGGCGCGCGCCGCCGCGGTTCGCTGCGTTAAGAAGTAGGGAGTCACGCGCGCCGTGCGATCGACAAGAGCGCGACAAATGAATGTGCGGTAGACGAGTAGCTGCCACGTTCGCCGGTATTGCCGGTCACCTAAGCAAACGTGCTTGTTATTTCCACTTTCAAATTGTTTCTTTTAACTTTAAATAATTATTATGTTAGTTCAAACCATTGACTAAAAAAAACATTTTGACCGAATTTACTCCACATCAAAGAGTAATACCGGTCAGCCTTGGTACAATTCCGATCATTATTAGAAAGTTACTTTTATAGGTGAAATATTTCTTTAAATCGATTATATGAACTTTCATATGATCCGTCGCATTATTATTCGCACTAACATAGTGAAACATATAATAACATAACCACTGTTCAATCAAAAACACTTAAGCAAAATCACCCTACCTGAGAGCGCAGCGAAACGTTTTCTTAGCCTCACTTTCGAGAGCGTCATATAAATAACATTGTGACCGGGATTACCCCCATTCTGCTTAGTAATTTAAATTGAAATGACAAAAAAAGTAATAGGTTTATACTCTATTTTCTTCACTACTTCGTATTCTTAAATTGCTCAAATAAATAAAGATGCAAAAAATAACTGCATAAAGCAACAAATAATATGCAGAAAAGCTTATTTTATAGACCATATTTCTTATAAGAAATGTAGGCCTACACTTCGATTGTGTATAATTCCTTAATAAAACTGAATAGAAGGTTGTTTGGACATTAGATTAATTGCATGTTGCGTTTAATATACTATTCGAATTATTACCTAAAAATGTTTAGATTATTGAAAATTGGGGTGACCGGAATTAACCAATGACCGGCATTACCCCGTTCTCCCCTAACTCTCGGGGATCTCGATGCGAATTCATATTCCATAGTAGAGATCAATTTCAGCTAACGAATCAAGAAAAATTCAGAAAGATTGACTACGATCCGCTGCGCTTGAGCTGTTACGCTCAGCTGCGAGTTTCTGCTTCACAAATCTGTTGCGAGTCACGGGCGAGTTGCCCTTCGAGAGTCAAGCTCGTTTTCGATTAATTTTCAGTAATGACGCGATAGAAATTTCCTGCGATACTCGACGGCCGAGTTCAAACACTCAGTTCCGAGCTTTACCTAGACGTATCTCTCGTGAATCACTAGGCGAGTTGCCCTTGTAGAGTCAAGCTCGATTTCGATTAATTCTACGAGGTGACGCGAGAGAAAGCTCCTGCAATGCGGTGCGGCCGAGTTCAAGCACTCAATTGCGAGATTTACCTCTTTAAATCTCTCGCGAGTCACTAGGCCAGTTGCCCTTCGAGAGTCAAGCTTGTTTTCGATTGATTTTACGAGGTGACGCGATAAAAAGCTCCTGCGATGCGCTGCGGCCGAGTTCAAACACTCAGCTGCGCGTTTTACCTCTTTGAATCTCTCGCGGGTCACTAGGCGAGTTGCCGTTCGAGAGTCAAGCTCGTTTTCGAATTATTTTACGAGGTGACGCGATAAAAAGATCCTGCGATACACGGCGGCCGAGTTCAAAGAGTCACCTGCGAGTATTACCTCTTTAAATCTCTTGCGGGTCACTAGGCGAGTTGCCCTTCGAGAGTCAAGCTCGTTTTCGTATGATTTTACGAGGTGAGGCGATAAAAAGATCCTGCGATACACGGCGGCCGAGTTCAAAGACTCAGCTGCGCGTTTAACCTCTTTAAATCTCTCGTGGGTCACTAGGCGAGTTGCCCTTCGAGAGTCAAGGTCGTTTTCGAATTATTTTACGAGGTGACGCGATAAAAAGATCCTGCGATACACGGCGGCCGAGTTCAAAGACTCAGCTGCGAGTATTACCTCTTTAAAGCTCTCTTTGGTCACGAGGCGAGTTGCCATTCGAGAGTCAAGTTCGTTTTTTATTAATTTTCGGTAATCTATAAATTATGTAACAGATATTGTTTTTTTTTCATGACTGTATACAATATTTTTTTTGTCATATTTATTACTCTTTTTTTAAGAATAAATATTTAATTTTCGAACCTAGGTCTGTCAATTAGTATGTTCGACAACTAATATGTGAAGTTGTCTTTAGTAGGTTATCGATTTAACTGTTCTGTTTTGATGTGCCTCAATGTGTCAATAATTTTGCGCTAAGAATGTCAGGAAAGGTGTCTGTTACTTCTCGCTTTTTTAAAAACGCAAATAGATACAAGACCTTTGTAAGTGTTTTTTCAACTTTCGATGATCCTGAAAATTCCAGTTCGCAACGTCTCCGCAGTATTTACGAACTTGTTTTTGTTTCAAGGCCTACATTTCCGAAATTTTGCAATTAAAAAGTTTTTTAAACATTCACAAACAAGAAATTTTGTCCCATATACAGTAAGTAATTTTAATATATTTTTAAGTGAATTTTATAAATCCTTAAGAATTATTCAGCATAGTCTCTCCATGATTTTTAATTTAAAGGTAATTACAAATGTGAGAGTTAATCCAAGAGAGATCAGAGTCCAAAAGTTTTCGACACGAAAAACGTGTCAGTCAGTTATCTGAATTATATGCAAAAGGTGCTTTTTGCATATAAGGTGCTTTTTGCATACAATTGAGATAACTGACTGACACGTTTGCCGTGTCGAAAACTTTTCGACTGTTATTATGACTAGTTTTTAGATTATTTATGTAATTATTAATGGCTTGAAAAGGTCCACAACCGTTGGACGAAACGTTGCAACTTATGGAAGTGTGATTTTAATTTTGTTTACTAGGGTTAACTCTCACATTTGTAATTACCTTTAAATTATAAATCGTTAAATTATATAAAAAAATTTTATTATAGGTTATACCAGAATGAGCCACATGCGAAGTTTCTTCTGAAGGAACATGTTTCAGATATATGTACCAAAATTAAACTTTTTGACGTTGTTAAGAATTTGGATATGGAAACAGCGAACTACGACATCGAATTTTTGAAAAATATTATGGAAAGAGAATGGGGATCGCAAGCACCTACCAATGGACTATCTCTCGTAAAATCTTATGTCAGAAATAAGTTACAAGCTTCGAGAGATAACAAGGAGTTACCCTTTCCAGAAAGTGGAAAAGGCTACCGGATTATTAAGGTAAGTTTCTTATTAATAAACATGAACATACATACACGCACACGCCCGCGACAAGTCAGTACAGAGAGGCCGGCCTCTCTCCCTGGTTTGCAAAAAAGCTCGCACATACACACGCATTTGCCCACGACAAGCCAGGACAGAGAGGCCGGCCTCTCTCCCTGGCTCGCATGAAAGCTCGCACACACACACATACATACGCACGCATGCCCAGACATACGTACGTACACACTCACGCATTATCCCGCCACAATCCAGTACAGAGAGGCCGGCCTCTCGCTGGCTTGCAAAAAAGCTCGCACATACGCACGCATTCGCCCGCGACAAGTCAGTACAGAGAGGCCGGCCTCTCTCCCTGGCTCTTCGAATTCCTTTTTTATGTATCATATTAATGCAATATCTTTTAAAAATTTTCAGAATCAATTGTGTTCGCTCAACAGTCAATATGTCAAGAAATGTCTTGAGTAGAGAAGGTTAGAAGTATGTTAAAATGGCTAAATTTTACTGAAGATTTTGTAGATGATGTACTTATCGGAAAAACTTCAATCAGATTATCGCAAATTGAGAAAATTACTAATATATCAGATTTCTTTCAAGATGAGGATGTCGATTTAGATATTTTACAGAATTTTCTGCAAATTGACGCTTTTGAAAAATTAAAAACTATGGTTCAGTCAAAAATAATGTTACAAGAATACATGTGTAAGAAGTGTCAGAAACCTGTAATAACTGACGCAGCTCAATGTGATTCATGCTTATTGTGGTATCATTACGTTTGCATTAATATCAAGACATCAAAAGTCGTGCGCCAGATAGAAAAGATAGATTGGTTCTGCGATTATTGTAAATAAATGCATCAAAAAATGAAATCACAATCTAAAATTATTTGACCTTTATCAAATCACTAATTTCCCTTTTTCTTTCCTTTGTATCTTCATTTGAAACATACATTTTGAACCCTTATTTATATTGTGTATACAATTTTATAATAACAAGTCCAACGGAGATCCTAGCTCTACAATTTCAAAGACGCACACACACACGCGCGCACACACACACACACACACACACACACACACGCACGAACGCACATACATACACACGCACGCACGAACGCATACACACAACCGCGACAGGTCTGTACAGAGAGGCCGACCTCTCTCCCTCGCTTGACAAAAATGCTCGCACATACACACGCATTCGCCCGCGACAAGCCAGGACAGAGAGGCCGGCCTCTCTCCCTGGCTCGCATGAAAGCTCGCACACACACACACATACATACGTCTGAATAGAATTTTATGGTCGGATGAGGCTACGTATGTACGCACTGGAATGGCTAATGCGCACAATGAACACTGCTGGGCTCACGAAAATCCACATTTAGCAAGAGAAGGTACAAAAATTTCTATAATATTTCAATCTAGTTACGTCAAAACCAAGATGAATTTGACAAAAATATATTTAACCAATTATTTATTTATAAAGATCGTTTCCAGACTCGCTTTGCAGTAAATATTTGGACTAGAATGCTCGGCGATCAGCTGATAGGTCCTTGGGAGTTGCCTGCGAGGCTAGATGGGCCCAATTATTTAGCGTTTCTGCAAGACGATTTGCCTCGCCTCCTTGAAGAAACGCTAACCGAAGAACAACGGCAAAATTTGATTTTTATGCACGATGGCGCTCCTGCCCACTTTGCCATCGATGTTCGCAATCATCTGAACCAAATCTACCCGAACAGATGGATTGGACGAGGAGGACCAACTCCATGGCCAGCGTGCTCCCCGGATATGAATCCATTGGACTATTTCTTTTGGGGATACTCCAAGGAGCAGGTGTACCATAATGGTGCTCCTGAAAATGTAGAAGAGTTATGGCGTCGCATTATGGAGCAAGCCGACGGTGTACCCCCCGAAAAAATCTAACGTGCAACCCACGATATTCTTCGACGTGCACGAGCATGCATTGAAGAAGAAGGAGGTCCCTTTGAGCACTGTAGAAGAGCACCAAGAGTACGAGAAGAAGCATGAAAAATTTTATGAAATTTTATTATTTTATTAAATATATTTATTTATTACATATATTATTTTTTCTTCTCGAAAAAAAAAGAAACCTTCGAAGTTAAAAAATAAATTGGACTCTACAATGGTGAGTACCATAGAGCCCTACAATAAAATCGCGAAAAGATACAGTAGTACGTCAGAACTTGGCCGCGGCGCGTCGCATGAGCTTTCCATCCCGACATCTCTAAAAATGAATCGAGCTTGACTCTCAAAAGGCAACTCGCCTCGTGACCCACGAAAGATTCGTCTACAAAAAGCTCGCAGCTGAGTGTTTGAAGTTGAAATTGTAGGGTTGTAAATAATTAATTAAATTTTTAATTTAATTACTATGTAATTAACAATTAATCGTTTTGGTTTTAATTAAACCGAATTGAATTAAGAATTAAATAGTTAATCGTTAATTCCAACAGGTGGAATAGAAAATTAAAATTTAATTCTAAATTACGACTTGTCAAATTACGAATTAGATGGTTAATTGTTAATTCCAACAGGTGCAATTGAGAATTAACATTTAATTCTAAATTACGACTTGTCAAATTACGAATTAGATGGTTAATTGTTAATTCCAACTGGTCCAATTGAGAATTAAAATTTAATTCTTAATTACGACTTGTCAAATTACGCATTAGATAGTTAATTGTTAATTCCAACAGGTGCAATTAAGAATTAAATTTTATTTTTTTACATGTGTTTACCGTCTACACATGTGCGACGGCACATGGCAGCGCTACCCGCACGGCCGGCCAGGCCAAGCGCCGAGCAGAGTATTTTCGGAATTTTTCAATCGCTCTAACTTTTGTTAAATAATCGCTAAAGATCTAAATCTTTTCTAGAAAAGTTCCTTGACTCATAAGGAACAACTTTGTAGCTGTAAGTTTTCTCAGTTCGAAAAAACGTCACATAACTTTATTCATTGAATGAATACATTCATGTTTCTGAGAATTTTTTGTTCAAAAATTCATTTTACGGCCCTGAAATATTTTTTAAGCTTGAGAAATATTCGAATAATCGTAGAATATATTTAAGAATGTTCTATAAAAATTTTGAAGTGAAATATTTAAGCACGTAAAAGATTCGGCAGGTTGAAGTGAAAAAAGTAATAACAAAAATTCAGGTAAAAAATTGCTTTTTTTTAGATAAGTCAAAAAGGAAAACTGCTCGTGACATACTTTAAATACAAAAAAGATATGCTATCGAATTCTCTACAAGAATCAATGGTCAAAATCCGAATTCGAGCTATGTTCCGAAAATTCCAGTGTGCAATGTTTTTAACAGCTAACCCGACAAATCAAACAACATGATCATTTCAATAATTTTTTCAGAAAGAGCTGAGGCCGGAGTTTACATCCGCGCACATATGACGTATAGAAAATATTTCCAGAGTTATAGAAAAAACCGCTGCCAATTCATTGGCACTTAGCTTACTCTAACTAAATAAATTGTTCCAATATGAATTTCTATATTCTTATACATTATTTTAAATCGCTATATTTCTTCCTTATAATAGCTCAAAAAGGTTGTTTTTTTATCATTGATTGTTGTCAAAAGATAATTTAAAAAATGATGAGCTTGTGATCGTAGATCGATTTATGATTATTAAGCATCGATTTTAAAATATCATAAAATAGAAAAATCGTTATAAAACAAAAAAAAATCTACGAATCTTTAATTTTGTTTCTAATATTGTTTGTTACTGCCAAAGATAAAATGAAGTTTTAAGGTTAGGTCACGATTTCATGCGGTTTGGCACTTATTTATCTATTGCGATTGTGCAACTAAGTTCCGCGATTATAATACGAAACAATAATTTTTACCATCTCTCTGCACACATATTTTTTTATTCTAAACATTATGTAGGATATAAATTTACGGTTGTAAAAGATAGTTAATTTTGTGCTTTATTTAATGAATTTACAATAGATTTATCATAATATTTCACCATACCAAAAAAACAATAAAATAAAACTCAAAAATCGATAAACCTAAAAATCATTATAAAACAAAAACAAATCAATGTATCTTGAAATTTCTTTTGAATAATAAATCTTCAAATAAAAACGAAAACAAATGAACCCTGAATAATCAAAAATGACTGCGCCGTTCTCGAGATATAAAGTAAAGTACCCAGTACCGGGACAAAGTGAAAATTTGGACCAGTAGTGGGACAGTAGCAAAAACCCTTGATTGCTGTTAAATATGATAAAGGTACTGATTCATTAGCTTTATTTATGATATTATCTTTACAGTCAAGTTGATATTTTTTTAGTTTAGATTTTTAAATTATTATAAAACAATATATAAATCTTTCGAGATTATGTTTCATAAGCATGTATAGGCGAATGTTTGTCCCACTTCATATGCCACTCAATTTGCATAACCCAGTAGTGGGACGCATTTAATAATATATGTCTCAATACTGCATCCAAACGATGTCCCAGTACTGCTTCCAGCTCGACATAGCCTGTCCCACTTCTGTGTCCTTGTTTATATTTTTTCAAAGATACTTTTTTAATATAAAAAAGCATTTTAATGCCTCTGTGCATAAATTAGTAAAATTGATTGTGAATTAAGGATTAGATTTAAATATATATGGAAAGACTTTATCAATCTTCCTGAGTCAGGTTTTTAAAAAAAAAATGCAGTCGTTTTTTTCTTTAACTTTTCGGTGGTCATTGCCACCTTCATCAGAAAGATATCGATGACGCTTTTTACATATGTTGGATTTGACAAAACGATGGTTATATTATCATCCTCCACCGCATTAAGCAGGGAGTAGGATTGATACGAACTGAAGATGTACTCAGTTCGAAGAATCACAACTGTTTGTTGTACATCATTAGATATACATGTTTTGAACAATATTACTTATAGGCTCTAAAATCGTCGTCCGTTCGGAAAGCATATTCAAAACTGTCCCACTACTGGGTACTTTACCTTAAGCGATAAAAGAAATTAAAAAAAATATAACCTCAATATCTCGTAAAATACATTATATCATGATCTGAAAAAACATACAGGTCATTAGACGGCAAAAAGAAATCTTACCGTAAAATTTCAGATAAAATGTTTTCGATTTACTTCAATTATCGTCGGAAAAAAAGCGATTTTTTTAACAAAATTATTTTCTTCTCGACAAAAGAAAAATATGAAGCCTAAAAAATTTTACAGATTACTCTTCTAAATATTCCTAATCATCTCAATTATTTCTAAAATTTTACGTCTTATATTTTACAGATATAACCGTTTGAAAAAAAATAACGATTTAGTGTAAAACAAAACAAAATATCTTTTTCTAAATTTCGGATCGGAAAAGTTCGGTAATTTACGCTCTTTTAAATGCATTTTTGATGGATCGACGATGTTATTTTCAAGGTATTAAAAAACCAGAAAAACTAAAACTCAAGAATCTAGAACGCTCTAAAAGAACAAAAAAGTATCTAAAAAAAATTTTTCTTATCTTTGTGCCGCTTTTCTTTTAAAAAAGCAAAAAAATGAGCCCTGAAACCATTTGATTCACCAAGTTTATACAGAGTAATTCTAGTAACCATACGCACACGCACGCACGCGCGCACACACACACACACACACACACACACACACACACACACACACATCCATACAGACATTTGTTAAAAATAGTGTATTTTGATTTCTTAAGTCTCAAAGTATGTTTCTAACATGTTTTTAGCAAAACAAAGCTTCCTCTTTGAGAAAGCAAAATTAAAAAATCGATCAGAAGTCGATTTCAAAGAGAACCTAACTGCCACACACACACACAAACATATATACTTAATGGCATATAATTAATAATTAAACGATTTAATTATCAATTATATATCGTATAATTAATAATTGTTTAATTCTCAATTGGATGAATCATAGTTAAGAAGTAAAATCTAATCCTCAATTGTACCTATTTAAATTAAAGATTAGTAGTTTAATTCTTAATTACATGATTCTGAATTAAGAATTAAAATTTAATTCTCAATTGTTTATATTATAATTAACAAATAATTGTTTTATTTTGAATTAAATGAGCCGTAATTAAGAATAAAAATTTAATCTCTAATTGTGTCTAATTCGATTAAAGATTAATTGTTTAATTCTCTATCGAATGAATTTAATTCTCTATTGTTAATGCTATAATTAACGATTAAGTGTGTAGTTCTGAATCGAAAGCGTTGGAATTAATAATTAAAATTATTTTTTAAATTGTGCCTGTTTAAATTAAGAATAACAATTTAATTCTTAATTAAATTCAATTTAATTAGGAATTACGAGCTTAATTGTTTAATTATTATTCATTAATTAAAATTTTTACAACACTAGTTTGAACTCGGCAGCAGCGTATCGCAGGATCTTTCTATCGCGCCACCTCGTAAAATAATTCGAAAACGAGCTTGACTCTCGAAGGGCAACTGGCCTAGTGACCCGCGAGAGATTTAAAGAGGTAAAACTCGCAAGTGAGTGCGTGAACTCGGCGGCACCGCATCGCAGGAGCTTTCTATAGCGTCACCTCGTAGAATTAATCGAAATCGAACTTGACTCTACAAGGGCAAAATCACCTGGTGACCCGCGATAGATTTAAAGAGGTAACACTCGCAACTGCGTGCTTGAACTCGGCCGCAGCGCATCGCAGGAGCTATTTATCGCGTCACCTCTGAAAATTATACGAAATCATGCTTGACTCTCAAAGGGCAACGCGTCTAGTGACCCGCGAGAGATTTAAAGAGGTAATACTCGCAGCTGAGTCTTTGAACTCGGCCGCCGTGCATCGCAGGATCTTTTTACCCCCTCACCTCGTAAAATCATTCGAAAACGAGCTAGACTCTCGAAGGGCAACTCGCCTAGTGACCCGCGAGAGATTCAAAGATGTAAAACTCGCAGCTGAGTGCTTGAACTCGGCCGCAGCGCATCGCAGGAGCTTTCTCTCGCGTCACCTCGTAAAATAATTCGAAAACGAGCTCGATTCTTGAAGAGCAACTCGCCTAGTGATCCGCGAGACATTTAAAGATGTAATACTCGCAGCTGAGTCTTTGAACTCGGCCGCCGTGTATCGCGGGATCATTTTATCGCGTCACCTCGTAAAATAATTCGAAAACGAGCTTGACTCTCGAAGGGCAACTCGCCTAGTGACCAACGAGAGATTCAAAGATGTAGAACTCGCAGCTGAGTGCTTGAACTCGGCCGCAGCGAATCGCAGGAGCTATTTATCGCGTCACCTCATAAAATCAATCGAAAACGAGCTTGAATCTCGAAGGGCAACTCGCCTAGTGTACCGCGAGAGATTCAAAGAGGTAAAACGCGCAGCTGAGTGTTTGAACTCGGCCGCAGCGCATCGCAGAAGCTTTTTATCGCGTCACCTCGTAAAATCAATCGAAAATGAGCTTGACTCTCGTAGGGCAAATCGCCTAGAGACCGGCGAGAGATTTGAAGAAGTAATACTCACAGCTGAATCTTTGAACTCGGCCGTCGTGTATCGCAGGATCTTTTTATTGCTTCACCTCGTAAAATAATTCGAAAACGAGCTTGACTCTCGAACGGCAACTCGCCGAGTGACCAAAGAGAGCTTCAAAGAGGTAAAACGCGCAGCTGAGTGTTTGAACTCGGCCGCAGCGCATCACAGGAGCTTTTTATCGCTTCACCTCGTAAAATCAATCGAAAACGAGCTTAACTCTCGAAGGGCAACTCGCCTAGTGACCCGCGAGAGATTCAAAGAGGTAAAACGCGCAGCTGAGTGTTTGAACTCGGCCGCAACGCATCGCAAGTGCTTTTTATCGCGTCACCTTGTAAAATCAATCGAAAACGAGCCTGACTCTCGAAAGGCAACTCGCCTAGTGACCCGCGAGAGATTCAAAGAGGTAAAACGCGCAGCTGAGTCTTTGAACTCGGCCGCCGTGTATCGCAGGAACTTTTTATCGCGTCACCTCGTAAAGTCATTCGAAAACGATCTTGACTCTCGAACGGCAACTCGCCGAGTGACCAAAGAGAGATTCAAAGAGGTAAAACGAGCAGCTGAGTGTTTGAACTCGGCCACAGAGCATCGCAGGAGCTTTTCATAGCGTCACCTCGTAAAATAATTCGAAAACGAGCTTGACTCTCGAACGGCAACTCGCCGAGTGACCAAAGAGAGATTCAAAGAGGTAATACTCACAGCTGAATCTTTGAACTCGGCCGTCGTGTACCGCAGGATCTTTTTATCGCGTCACCTCGTAAAATAATTCAAAAACGAGCTTGACTCTCGAACGGCAATTCGCCTAGAGACCCGCGAGAGATTCAAAGAGGTAAGACGTGCAGCTGAGTGTTTGATCTCGGCCGCAGCGCATCGCAGGAGCTTTCTATCGCGTCACCTCGTAAAATAATTCGAAAACGAGCTTGACTCTCGAACGGCAACTCGCCGAGTGACCAAAGAGAGATTCAAAGAGGTAAAACGCGCACCTGAGTATTTGAACGCGGCCGCAGCGCATCGCAGAAGCTTTATATCGCGTCACCTCGTAAAATCAATCGAAAACGAGCTTGACTCTCGAACGGCAACTCGCCGAGTGACCAAAGAGAGATTCAAAGAGGTAAAACGAGCAGCTGAGTGTTTGAACTCGGCCGCAGCGCATCGCAGGAGCTTTTCAGCGCGACACCTCGTAAAATAATTCGAAAACGAGCTTGACTCTCGAACGGCAACTCGCCGAGTGACCAAAGAGAGATTCAAAGAGGTAATACTCACAGCTGAATCTTTGAACTCGGCCGTCGTGTACTGCAGGATCTCTTTATCGCGTCACCTCGTAAAGTAATTCGAAAACGAGCTTGACTCTCGAACGGCAACTCGCCGAGTGACCAAAGAGAAATTTAAAGAGGTAAAACGAGCAGCTGAGTGTTTGAACTCGGCCGCAGCGCATCGCAGGAGCTTTTTATCGCGTCACCTCGTAAAATCAATCGAAAACGAGCTTGACTATCGAAGTGCAACTCGCCTAGTGACCCGCGAGAGATTCAAAGAGGTAAAACGCGCAGCTGAGTATTTGTACGCGGCCGCAGCGCATCGCAGAAGCTTTATATCACGTCACCTCGTAAAATCAATCGAAAACGAGCTTGACTCTCGAAGGGCAACTCGCCTAGTGACCCGCGAGAGATTCAAAGAGGTAAATCGCGCAGCTGAGTATTTGAACTCGGCCGCCGTGTATCGCAGGATCTTTTTATCGCGTCACCTCGTAAAATAAATCGAAAACGAACTTGACTCTCGAAGGACAACTCGTCTAGTGACCCGCGTGAAATTCAAAGAGGTAAGACGTGCAGCTGAGTGTTTGAACTCGGCCGCAGCGCATCGCAGGAACTTTTTATCGCGTCACCTCGTAAAATCAATCGAAAACGAGCTTGACTCTCGAAGGGCAACTCGCCTAGTGACCCGCGAGAGATTCAAAGAGGTAAAACGCGCAGCTGAGTCTTTGAACTCGGCCGCCGTGTATCGCAGGATCTTTTTATCACGTCGCCTCGTAAAATAATTCGAAAACGAGCTTGACTCTCGAAGGCCAAATCGCCTAGAGACCCGCGAGAGATTCAAAGAGGTAAGACGTGCAGCTGAGTGTTTGATCTCGGCCGCAGCGCATCGCAGGAGCTTTCTATCGCGTCACCTCGTAAAATAATTCGAAAACGAGCTTGACTCTCGAACGGCAACTCGCCGAGTGACCAAAGAGAGATTCAAAGACGTAAAACGCACAGCTGAGTGTTTGAACTCGGCCGCAGCGCATCGCAGGAGCTTTTCATCGCGACACCTCGTAAAATAATTCGAAAACGAGCTTGACTCTCGAACGGCAACTCGCCGAGTGACCAAAGAGAGATTCAAAGAGGTAATACTCACAGCTGAATCTTTGAACTCGGCCGTCGTGTACCGCAGGATCTCTTTATCGCGTCACCTCGTAAAGTAATTCGAAAACGAGCTTGACTCTCGAACGGCAACTCGCCGAATGACCAAAGAGAGATTCAAAGAGGTAAAACGCGCAGCTGAGTGTTTGAACTCGGCCGCAGCGCATCGCAGGAGCTTTTTATGGCGTCACCTCGTAAAATCAATCGAAAACGAGCTTGACTCTCGAACGGCAATTCGCCTAGAGACCCGCGAGAGATTCAAAGAGGTAAAACGCGCAGCTGAGTGTTTGAACGCTGCCGCAGCGCATCGCAGAAGCTTTATATCGCGTCACCTCGTAAAATCAATCGAAAACGAGCTTGACTCTCGAACGGCAACTCGCCGAGTGACCAAAGAGAGATTCAAAGAGGTAATACTCACAGCTGAATCTTTGAACTCGGCCGTCGTGTACCGCAGGATCTCTTTATCGCATCACCTAGTAAAATAATTCAAAAACGAGCTTGACTCTCGAACGGCAACTCGCCGAGTGACCAAAGAGAAATTTAAAGAGGTAAAACGAGCAGCTGAGTTTTTGAACTCGGCCGCAGCGCATCGCAGGAGCTTTTTATCGCGTCACCTCGTAAAATCAATCGAAAACGAGCTTGACTATCGAAGGGCAACTCGCCTAGTGACCCGCGAGAGATTCAAAGAGGTAAAACGCGCAGCTGAGTATTTGAACGCGGCCGCAGCGCATCGCAGAAGCTTTATATCGCGTCACCTCGTAAAATCAATCGAAAACGAGCTTGACTCTCGAAGGGCAACTCGCCTAGTGACCCGCGAGAGATTCAAAGAGGTAAAACGCGCAGCTGAGTATTTGAACTCGGCCGCCGTGTATCGCAGGATCTTTTTATCGCGTCACCTCGTAAAATAATTCGAAAACGAACTTGACACTCGAAGGACAACTCGTCTAGTGACCCGCGTGAAATTCAAAGAGGTAAGACGTGCAGCTGAGTGTTTGAACTCGGCCGCAGCGCATCGCAGGAACTTTTTATCGCGTCACCTCGTAAAATCAATCGAAAACGAGCTTGACTCTCGAAGGGCAACTCGCCTAGTGACCCGCGAGAGATTCAAAGAGGTAAAACGCGCAGCTGAGTCTTTGAACTCGGCCGCCGTGTATCGCAGGATCTTTTTATCACGTCGCCTCGTAAAATAATTCGAAAACGAGCTTGACTCTCGAAGGCCAAATCGCCTAGAGACCCGCGAGAGATTCAAAGAGGTAAGACGTGCAGCTGAGTGTTTGATCTCGGCCGCAGCGCATCGCAGGAGCTTTCTATCGCGTCACCTCGTAAAATAATTCGAAAACGAGCTTGACTCTCGAACGGCAACTCGCCGAGTGACCAAAGAGAGATTCAAAGACGTAAAACGCACAGCTGAGTGTTTGAACTCGGCCGCAGCGCATCGCAGGAGCTTTTCATCGCGACACCTCGTAAAATAATTCGAAAACGAGCTTGACTCTCGAACGGCAACTCGCCGAGTGACCAAAGAGAGATTCAAAGAGGTAATACTCACAGCTGAATCTTTGAACTCGGCCGTCGTGTACCGCAGGATCTCTTTATCGCGTCACCTCGTAAAGTAATTCGAAAACGAGCTTGACTCTCGAACGGCAACTCGCCGAATGACCAAAGAGAGATTCAAAGAGGTAAAACGCGCAGCTGAGTGTTTGAACTCGGCCGCAGCGCATCGCAGGAGCTTTTTATGGCGTCACCTCGTAAAATCAATCGAAAACGAGCTTGACTCTCGAACGGCAATTCGCCTAGAGACCCGCGAGAGATTCAAAGAGGTAAAACGCGCAGCTGAGTGTTTGAACGCGGCCGCAGCGCATCGCAGAAGCTTTATATCGCGTCACCTCGTAAAATCAATCGAAAACGAGCTTGACTCTCGAACGGCAACTCGCCGAGTGACCAAAGAGAGATTCAAAGAGGTAATACTCACAGCTGAATCTTTGAACTCGGCCGTCGTGTACCGCAGGATCTCTTTATCGCATCACCTAGTAAAATAATTCAAAAACGAGCTTGACTCTCGAACGGCAACTCGCCGAGTGACCAAAGAGAAATTTAAAGAGGTAAAACGAGCAGCTGAGTTTTTGAACTCGGCCGCAGCGCATCGCAGGAGCTTTTTATCGCGTCACCTCGTAAAATCAATCGAAAACGAGCTTGACTATCGAAGGGCAACTCGCCTAGTGACCCGCGAGAGATTCAAAGAGGTAAAACGCGCAGCTGAGTATTTGAACGCGGCCGCAGCGCATCGCAGAAGCTTTATATCGCGTCACCTCGTAAAATCAATCGAAAACGAGCTTGACTCTCGAAGGGCAACTCGCCTAGTGACCCGCGAGAGATTCAAAGAGGTAAAACGCGCAGCTGAGTATTTGAACTCGGCCGCCGTGTATCGCAGGATCTTTTTATCGCGTCACCTCGTAAAATAATTCGAAAACGAACTTGACACTCGAAGGACAACTCGTCTAGTGACCCGCGTGAAATTCAAAGAGGTAAGACGTGCAGCTGAGTGTTTGAACTCGGCCGCAGCGCATCGCAGGAACTTTTTATCGCGTCACCTCGTAAATTCAATCGAAAACGAGCTTGACTATCGAAGGACAACTCGCCTAGTGACCCGCGAGAGATTCAAAGAGGTAAAACGAGCAGCTGAGTCTTTGAACTCGGCCGCCGTGTATCGCAGGATCTTTTTATCACGTCGCCTCGTAAAAAAATTCGAAAACGAGCTTGACTCTCGAAGGGCAAATCGCCTAGAGACCCGCGAGAGATTCAAATAGGTAAGACGTGCAGCTGAGTGTTTGATCTCGGCCGCAGCGCATCGCAGGAGCTTTCTATCGCGTCACCTCGTAAAATAATTCGAAAACGAGCTTGACTCTCGAACGGCAACTCGCCCAGTGACCAAAGAGAGATTCAAAGACGTAAAACGCGCAGCTGAGTGTTTGAACTCGGCCGCAGCGCATCGCAGGAGCTTTTCAGCGCGACACCTCGTAAAATAATTCGAAAACGAGCTTGACTCTCGAACGGCAACTCGCCGAGTGACCAAAGAGAGATTCAAAGCGGTAATACTCACCGCTGAATCTTTGAACTCGGCCGTCGTGTACCGCAGGATCTCTTTATCGCGTCACCTCGTAAAGTAATTCGAAAACGAGCTTGACTCTCGAACGGCAACTCGCCGAGTGACCAAAGAGAGATTCAAAGACGTAAAACGCACAGCTGAGTGTTTGAACTCGGCCGCAGCGCATCGCAGGAGCTTTTCATCGCGACACCTCGTAAAATAATTCGAAAACGAGCTTGACTCTCGAACGGCAACTCGCCGAGTGACCAAAGAGAGATTCAAAGAGGTAATACTCACAGCTGAATCTTTGAACTCGGCCGTCGTGTACCGCAGGATCTCTTTATCGCGTCACCTCGTAAAGTAATTCGAAAACGAGCTTGACTCTCGAACGGCAACTCGCCGAATGACCAAAGAGAGATTCAAAGAGGTAAAACGCGCAGCTGAGTGTTTGAACTCGGCCGCAGCGCATCGCAGGAGCTTTTTATCGCGTCACCTCGTAAAATCAATCGAAAACGAGCTTGACTCTCGAACGGCAATTCGCCTAGAGACCCGCGAGAGATTCAAAGAGGTAAAACGCGCAGCTAAGTGTTTGAACTCGGCCGCAGCGCATCGCAGGAGCTTTTCATCGCGACACCTCGTAAAATAATTCGAAAACGAGCTTGACTCTCGAACGGCAACTCGCCGAGTGACCAAAGAGAGATTCAAAGAGGTAATACTCACAGCTGAATCTTTGAACTCGGCCGTCGTGTACCGCAGGATCTCTTTATCGCGTCACCTCGTAAAGTAATTCGAAAACGAGCTTGACTCTCGAACGGCAACTCGCCGAATGACCAAAGAGAGATTCAAAGAGGTAAAACGCGCAGCTGAGTGTTTGAACTCGGCCGCAGCGCATCGCAGAAGCTTTATATCACGTCACCTCGTAAAATCAATCGAAAACGAGCTTGACTCTCGAAGGGCAACTCGCCTAGTGACCCGCGAGAGATTCAAAGAGGTAAAACGCGCAGCTGAGTATTTGAACTCGGCCGCCGTGTATCGCAGGATCTTTTTATCGCGTCACCTCGTAAAATAATTCGAAAACGAACTTGACTCTCGAAGGACAACTCGTCTAGTGACCCGCGTGAAATTCAAAGAGATAAGACGTGCAGCTGAGTGTTTGAACTCGGCCGCAGCGCATCGCAGGAACTTTTTATCGCGTCACCTCGTAAAATCAATCGAAAACGAGCTTGACTCTCGAAGGGCAACTCGCCTAGTGACCCGCGAGAGATTCAAAGAGGTAAAACGCGCAGCTGAGTCTTTGAACTCGGCCGCCGTGTATCGCAGGATCTTTTTATCACGTCGCCTCGTAAAATAATTCGAAAACGAGCTTGACTCTCGAAGGGCAAATCGCCTAGAGACCCGCGAGAGATTCAAAGAGGTAAGACGTGCAGCTGAGTGTTTGATCTCGGCCGCAGCGCATCGCAGGAGCTTTTCATCGCGACACCTCGTAAAATAATTCGAAAACGAGCTTGACTCTCGAACGGCAACTCGCCGAGTGACCAAAGAGAGATTCAAAGAGGTAATACTCACAGCTGAATCTTTGAACTCGGCCGTCGTGTACCGCAGGATCTCTTTATCGCGTCACCTCGTAAAGTAATTCGAAAACGAGCTTGACTCTCGAACGGCAACTCGCCGAATGACCAAAGAGAGATTCAAAGAGGTAAAACGCGCAGCTGAGTGTTTGAACTCGGCCGCAGCGCATCGCAGGAGCTTTTTATGGCGTCACCTCGTAAAATCAATCGAAAACGAGCTTGACTCTCGAACGGCAATTCGCCTAGAGACCCGCGAGAGATTCAAAGAGGTAAAACGCGCAGCTGAGTGTTTGAACGCTGCCGCAGCGCATCGCAGAAGCTTTATATCGCGTCACCTCGTAAAATCAATCGAAAACGAGCTTGACTCTCGAACGGCAACTCGCCGAGTGACCAAAGAGAGATTCAAAGAGGTAATACTCACAGCTGAATCTTTGAACTCGGCCGTCGTGTACCGCAGGATCTCTTTATCGCATCACCTAGTAAAATAATTCAAAAACGAGCTTGACTCTCGAACGGCAACTCGCCGAGTGACCAAAGAGAAATTTAAAGAGGTAAAACGAGCAGCTGAGTTTTTGAACTCGGCCGCAGCGCATCGCAGGAGCTTTTTATCGCGTCACCTCGTAAAATCAATCGAAAACGAGCTTGACTATCGAAGGGCAACTCGCCTAGTGACCCGCGAGAGATTCAAAGAGGTAAAACGCGCAGCTGAGTATTTGAACGCGGCCGCAGCGCATCGCAGAAGCTTTATATCGCGTCACCTCGTAAAATCAATCGAAAACGAGCTTGACTCTCGAAGGGCAACTCGCCTAGTGACCCGCGAGAGATTCAAAGAGGTAAAACGCGCAGCTGAGTATTTGAACTCGGCCGCCGTGTATCGCAGGATCTTTTTATCGCGTCACCTCGTAAAATAATTCGAAAACGAGCTTGACTCTCGAAGGGCAAATCGCCTAGAGACCCGCGAGAGATTCAAAGAGGTAAGACGTGCAGCTGAGTGTTTGATCTCGGCCGCAGCGCATCGCAGGAGCTTTTCATCGCGACACCTCGTAAAATAATTCGAAAACGAGCTTGACTCTCGAACGGCAACTCGCCGAGTGACCAAAGAGAGATTCAAAGAGGTAATACTCACAGCTGAATCTTTGAACTCGGCCGTCGTGTACCGCAGGATCTCTTTATCGCGTCACCTCGTAAAGTAATTCGAAAACGAGCTTGACTCTCGAACGGCAACTCGCCGAATGACCAAAGAGAGATTCAAAGAGGTAAAACGCGCAGCTGAGTGTTTGAACTCGGCCGCAGCGCATCGCAGGAGCTTTTTATCGCGTCACCTCGTAAAATCAATCGAAAACGAGCTTGACTCTCGAAGGGCAACTCGCCTAGTGACCCGCGAGAGATTCAAATAGGTAAAACGCGCAGCTGAGTGTTTGAACGCGGCCGCAGCGCATCGCAGAAGCTTTATATCGCGTCACCTCGTAAAATCAATCGAAAACGAGCTTGACTCTCGAAGGGCAACTCGCCTAGTGACCCGCGAGAGATTCAAAGAGGTAAAACGCGCAGCTGAGTCTTTGAACTCGGCCGCCGTGTATCGCAGGATCTTTTTATCACGTCGCCTCGTAAAATAATTCGAAAACGAGCTTGACTCTCGAAGGGCAAATCGCCTAGAGACCCGCGAGAGATTCAAATAGGTAAGACGTGCAGCTGAGTGTTTGATCTCGGCCGCAGCGCATCGCAGGAGCTTTCTATCGCGTCACCTCGTAAAATAATTCGAAAACGAGCTTGACTCTCGAACGGCAACTCGCCGAGTGACCAAAGAGAGATTCAAAGACGTAAAACGCGCAGCTGAGTGTTTGAACTCGGCCGCAGCGCATCGCAGGAGCTTTTCATCGCGACACCTCGTAAAATAATTCGAAAACGAGCTTGACTCTCGAACGGCAACTCGCCGAGTGACCAAAGAGAGATTCAAAGAGGTAATACTCACAGCTGAATCTTTGAACTCGGCCGTCGTGTACCGCAGGATCGCTTTATCGCGTCACCTCGTAAAGTAATTCGAAATCGAGCTTGACTCTCGAACGGCAACTCGCCGAGTGACCAAAGAGAGATTCAAAGAGGTAAAACGCGCAGCTGAGTGTTTGAACTCGGCCGCAGCGCATCGCAGGAGCTTTTTATCGCGTCACCTTGTAAAATCAGTCGAAAACGAGCTTGACTGTCGAAGGGCAACTCGCCTAGTGACTCGCGAGAGATTAAAAGAGGTAATACTCGCAGCTGAGTCTTTGAACTCGGCCGCCGTGTATCGCAGGATCTTTTTATCGTGTCACCTCGTAAAATAATTCGAAAACGGGCTTGACTCTCGAAGGGCAACTCGCCTAGTGTTCCACGAGAGATTTAAAGATGTAAAACTCGCAGCTGAGTGCTTGAACTCGGCCGCAGCGCATCGCAGGAGCTTTCTATCGCGTCGCCCCGTAAAATAATTCGAAAACGAGCTTGACTCTGGACGGGCAACTCGCCTAGTGACCCGCGAGAAATTTAAATAGGTAATACTCGTAGCTGATTCTTTGAACTCGGCCGCCGTGTATCGCAGGATCTTTTTATCGCGTCACCTCGTAAAATAATTCGAAAACGAGCTTGACTCTCGAACGGCAACTCGCCTTGTGACCCGCGAGAGATTCAAAAAGGTAAAACGCGCAGCTGAGTCTTTGAACTCGGCCGCCGTGTATCGCAGGATCTTTTTATCGCGTCACTTCGTAAAATAATTCGAAAACGAGCTTGACTCTCGAAGGACAACTCGCCTAGAGACCCGCGTGGAATTCAAAGAGGTAGGACGTGCAGCTGAGTATTTGAACGCGGCCGCAGCGCATCGCAGTAGCTTTTTATCGCATCACCTCGTAAAATCAATCGAAAACGAAATTGACTCTCGAATGGCAACTCGCCTAGTGACCCGCGAGAGATTTAAAGAGGTAATACTCGCAGCTGAGTCTTGGAACTCGGCCGCCGTGTACCGCAGGATCTTTTTATAGCGTCACCTCGTAAAATAATTCGAAAACGAGCTTGACCTTCGAACGGCAACTCGCCTAGTGACCCGCGAGAGATTCAAAAAGGTAAAACGCGCAGCTGAGTCTTTGAACTCGGCCGCCGTGTATCGCAGGATCTTTTTATCGCGTCGCCTCGTAAAATAATTCGAAAACGACCTTGACTCTCGAAGGGCAACTCGCCTAGTGACCCACGAGAGATTTAAAGATGTAAAACTCGCAGCTGAGTGCTTGAACTCGGCTACAGCGCATCGTAGGATCTTTTTATCGCGTCACCTCGTAAAATAATTCGAAAACGAGCTTGACTCTCGAACGGCAACTCGCCGAGTGACCAAAGAGATATTCAAAGAGGTAATACTCACAGCTGAATCTTTGAACTCGGCCGTCGTGTACCGCAGGATCTCTTTATCGCGTCACCTCGTAAAATAATTCAAAAACGAGCTTGACTCTCGAACGGCAACTCGCCGAGTGACCAAAGAGAAATTTAAAGAGGTAAAACGAGCAGCTGAGTGTTTGAACTCGGCCGCAGCGCATCGCAGGAGCTTTTTATCGCGTCACCTCGTAAAATCAATCGAAAACGAGCTTGACTCTCGAAGGGCAACTCGCCTAGTGACCCGCGAGAGATTCAAAGAGGTAAAACGCGCAGCTGAGTATTTGAACTCGGCCGCCGTGTATCGCAGGATCTTTTTATCGCGTCACCTCGTAAAATAATTCGATAAATTCAAATACGTGAATGTATGTTCTCTGTATTCGTACATTTGTAAATGCGGTAAGCTCCCCATTGATCATCCTAGTGTATACGTCGGTCGTGAAAAATATCGACAGTTTGTGAGTTACAGCAACGACATATCTCGAATAAACGGTTTGCTCGTGTGTAATGTACTTCAACCACAAAACTTATATCACCCCGTCTTACGAGCAAATGTGATAGGATGAGTGCCCACAAGAGGGCCGAAACTAATGAGTTTGATGAGGTACATAGCTTTCCGAGGAAATCAAGATGGCTGTCAAATTAGGTTACGTTGTGTAAAATGTCTATGACATTTGGCAGTACCAAATGACGCGATACAATTCGAGAGCGCGAGAAAGTGGTCTGTTTGCTGAATGCATAGATGAATTTTGTATGCAAAAACTTTAGTCTCTGGATATCTACCCGAGTGAACCACGGCCGAGGATAAAGAGCGTTACGTAAATGAACTTGAAGCAGCTGAAG
Organism: Gastracanthus pulcherrimus; assembly: GCA_949152435.1. Taxonomy (NCBI): domain Eukaryota; kingdom Metazoa; phylum Arthropoda; class Insecta; order Hymenoptera; family Pteromalidae; genus Gastracanthus; species Gastracanthus pulcherrimus. Next base: position 99,824,062 of record OX424575.1, on the reverse strand, counting down.
GCATAAGATTGGACAACAACGCTATATGCTTTAACGCTGGTTTAAGATGGGTAGCTAAATTATGTCTAAATTTCTTATGGGGTAAATTTGGTCAACGCGAAAACTTGTCGTGAATGTAGGCAGTTACAGAACCTGAAAGACTTATAGGTTTACTTACCAGTGTTGAAGTAGACGTTAATGGAATTTTTACTGTCAACGACCAAACACTGTGCGTCAACTGATGCTACAAAACCGAAACTCTGATATCATCTCCAACCACGAATGTTGTCATTGCTGCTTTTACACAGGACATGGCTCGATTGAAACTGCTTGAATACTTTCAAGTTTTAGGACCCGGGCCCTTGACTATGACATAGATTCGGTCTTTTACGTTAGCAAAAGCGAGAAAGTGAGCACGATTTACCAATCGGTACAATACTTGGTGGTCTTACTAATGAGTTGGCCGACAAGGGCATCGGCATATTACGTCATTTCTATCAGGTGGCCCAAAGTCTTACGCGAACAAATGCAAAAAACCGGATGGTTGCGAGGAGTACGTATGCAAGGTAAAAGGTATAAGATTAAAGTATACCAACAGTCCGAAGATAAATTTTGATACGATTCACGAGTTGATCACTTCATCGCACACAGAGATAGTGGTATAGAATTCTGATATGCGTCGAACAGTTTTTCATGAAGTACTAATGCAAAACGAGACAAAGTCGTGTAAATCGGTGTATGGAAAAATGAGATTCATGTCGTTGGACAAGAGTTATCCATATGGTTATAAGAGCGGCCCGACGACCACTAACGCAATTCCACAGAATAATTTGGAAACTTGAGATACAGATGGTGCTAGTATCGATAATAAATTTTTGATGGGGGAGCTATCGAGTTGATTGTTTGCATCAGCGCGGATGTGGAATATCAGTATCAAAGACGTAGTCACAAACAAGCTGATTGGACATGGAGCGGCGCTTGACGAAGAAGCTCATTGGCGACCGCTGCAACATCCACGAGTTAATTGGCTGCCGCGATAAACGAGCTTTCATGTGGCGCTAGCGTCGACAAGCTGATTGGTGCTGGTACGAGCTCCATCACAGTACTCACGGAGAGGGTTTCATCTGCTGAATTATGTGTGTGTGTGCCACTATGATGTATGGATGCGCGCTGGATACACCCGTTCACGTCAATGTTTTTGTTTTTTTTTTCATTAAGCTTTATTGAAACCTATTTAAAGGCTTATTTAAGCTATACATTGGGTGGTTTTACGAAAATTTCCTCAACGTTTCTTACGTTTTACAAAGATGACTTAGAGATACGTTAATAAAAATACATTGTTTCTATATATTTAGCTTGCATTTTTCCAGGAATGAGAAAACAATTTGACACGCTGCAATATGAGGATCGGCTATTAGCATTTCAATGTTAAGCGGAAGCTGGAATTTGAGCTTATTTAATTTTAAAAGTAATTCGCGTCTTGTGGCGTCATATAATTTACACTGAAATATGACGTGATTTAAGTTCTCTTCTTCTTGACCGCATTTGCAAGTAGGGCTATTAATTAAATTAATTCGTGCTAAAGAGGCTGATAAGTTGTAATGGTCAGCTCTCATACGGTTTACAGTAACAGTGAATTTGCGACTGAAATTTTTGCGAGAAAACCAAGGAGATTTCGCTTTGTTCTAGTAAAAATTGAAATATTGTATACCTTTGATTTTGCCTTCCTCTTTTATTATTTCAGCGGTCAAGGAGCTTTCTTTTTCCTTAAATATTGTGTACAGATCTGTGTATGGGATAACAGTGAAGTCGGCGGAGTCATTTGAAGTAGCGCTTTTGGCAAGAAGATCCGCGTCCTCATTCCCTCTGACTCCAACGTGAGAAGGGATCCAGAAAAATTCTATTGTAACGTCATCCGCTTTTTCTCGCAAAAATTTTTTGTACTTGTCTTTAATTTGAAAAATGTAAGGGTTGGTTTTAGCAGTCGACTTAGTAGAATTTAGGCTTTGTAAAGCACTTAAGGAGTCAGAGAAAATGAGGAAGCTGTAGTTTGTATTTTCTAGCGCTATGTCGAGCGCGTCTCCTATCGCCAAAAGCTCAGCCGGAAAAATGGACGTACATCCGAATGAACTTTTTTTATAACTGATGTTAAGTTGTAGACAGATACAAGCTGAGCCGACGCATTTTGAGCCTGGTATTTTGCTGCCATCTGTATATATGGCGTAGGGGCTTTTGTCGTTTAGAAAGTTATTGAATGTGAAGTTTGCATTAACAGCTTTTTGCAGTTTCAGGCCGAATTCTTTATTGAAAGGGATATTAGTAAAAGTGGTGTTATAATCGTGAGTGTAGATAGCGTAATTGCTTTGACAGTAAATATGTTTAGAAAAATTCATTACATAATTGATGCAATTGTTGAGAAGGCTGCTTTTTTTATCATTAGGTTTCTTTTTGTTTTTCAAGTTATAATATCTTATAATGTTCTTATACGTCAAGGAGTTATTATTTGACATGGTTTTAGATAAAAAACACTCTCCAAGGTACATTATACGTTCTCTTAGCGAAGGTATCTTGGATTCGGCTATTAGTATATTGGTAGGAGTCGACATGCGGTATCCCAAAGCGGTTCTTATAGCTATATTTTGGATTTTCAGCAGTTTGTTCGCGACAGGTAAGCGTGAAGGAAAATATACAAGCGATCCGTATTCAATGATTGGTCTGATATAGCTTTTATACAACGCGAGAAGGGTGTCGGGATCGCATCCCCACCATGTACGGCATAAATATTTCATCAAATTGAGCGCTCTTATACATCTTTTATTAATAGACTCAACCTGTGAAATGAAAGAAAGCTTGTAGTCAAAAATTACTCCAAGAAAGCGCGCAGTATCTTGTGATTTGATTGAATAATTGGCGACTTCAATTTGAATATTACCTGGTAGTATATTTTTATTATTAAAATGTACAAGGACTGTTTTGCTTGGTGAGAGATTTAATCCAAGATCTTTAAGATTATTTATAATGATCTCAATGGCTTTCTGGATAATTTTTTTCCCTCTTAGTGTAGAACCGCATTTTACATATATCGCGAGATCATCGGCAAATTGAGAAATACATATTGTTTTTTGTACTTTGTTAGTAATGGTGGAAACATATAATAAATAAAGGAGAGGACTGAGGACTCCTCCTTGTGGAACTCCTTGATAAAAAAACCTACAGTCATCTCCTGTATGATCAGTATATATATGTCGCTCGTGTGTGAGAAATTTAATGAATTTGAGGAAGTTTTTGGAGCAGCCTATAGACGCGAGTTTTGATAGCAGAATATCGATGTTAACATTATTAAACGCGCCCTCAACATCTAGAAAGGCGGCTAGTACTTCCTTTTTTTCAATAAAGGCTTCCTCTATTTTGAGCGTTAAATTCACTAAATTATCGGTACACGATTTTCCTCGTCTGAAACCAAATTGAGAGTTAGGGATATGGTTATTATATTCGGCCCACCACTGAAGTCGATTTTTTAATATAGTTTCAAATAATTTGCAGGAACAAGAGGATAAGGATATAGGTCTGAGGTTTATACCGTCGCTTTTAGGAATGAAGTGCATAAAAGACATTTTCCAACTTTCTGGAAATTCGTTTTTTGAGTACATATCGTTAAAGATATCTAATAATAATAATTTGTACTTAATTGGTAAGTTTTTTAAGATCTCAAAGTCTATGCCATCCATTCCGCAAGCTGATTTTATTTTTTTGTCATCTAGTGCCGAGTTGAATTCCGTGAAAGTGAATTGGGTGTCAAAAAACGGATTTGTTTCTTCGCAGAGTCTGGATCGAGCCTTTGAACGAGACAGACGTGTTTACAAATCGCTCAGCGAGGCGAGTGGTCTCACGCGTGTATCGTTTCTAGTTAGTGCTCAATGCGTGAAACAGTGCTAAATATTTGCATAAGTGTACATCAGAAAAGAATCTTTCTACTATAAAACTCTTTTCGAGAACAGCAAGTGCTTCTGACTGCAGGGGCACTTGTTCATTTGTTTCTCGAAAATGACACCTCCAACGACCAACACCCATAACTCACCGTCTCTACCGCTCAAAGTAACATACGCCCAAATGACTCAACAAGTACAAGTTCCGACCAAAGATCAAGCCATAGTCATTGATGCAATTGAAGGAGTCTCCGTACAAGAATACGCTCGTGAACTTGCAAAAATTATTCCTCCAACCAACATGAAATTTATTTCCCGAATTTCATTCGGTCGTGTCTGTATCTACCTCAGCAGTAAGGAATTAGCGGACCGGCTCACGGATAATCACACCAAAATAAACATTGGAGAACAAATGCTTGAAGTTAGACCTCTTATATCGAAAGCCAAACGGATTATACTGTCTAACGCCTGCCCGATAATTCCGAATGAAATAATTTTAGACGAACTTTCGCGTATAAACATTACTCCAGTCTCTAAAATTACATACATTAGAGCGGGCATGAACGAAAGCGGTTTCACGCACCTGCTAAGCTTCAGGAGACAAATGTACATCAAACCTGAAGATGTCTCTATTATGCCTCCGGTGTTACCAATCAATTTCGACAACACCAAGTACCATCTATACCTCTCTACAGAAAAATTAACATGTTTTATATGCAACGAAGAAGGCCATCTTGCAAAGCATTGCAAAAATTCTACACAAACGCAAAATACCACTGATTCCCAGGTGGAGAATAAAAACACTGATCTTTCGACTTCTTCAGCAAATGACACAACCTCTCTCTCTCAGGAAGAAAAAGACTCAACTCCAGAAGCAAGCATGCCTCCGCCAAAATCATCAAATAAACGTCCTCCTGCTAAATCACTCTCTACCATAAGTTCTATTACTGAGGACAAGGTATATGATGAGCAAGCTGACTCCATAACGATCAAAAGAGACAGTAAAAAGGCAAAAATTATACAATCTCTAGGCATTACTCTTGAAGAAGTTACATCGCAACTAGATCCTGCTAAAAACTACTTCTTATCAAATTCCGAAAAAGTCTCGCTAGACTTTCATCAAATGGCTAAATTCTTACAAGAATCTCATGGTCAAAGAAATATCCAAGACATAGCTTCCAAATACACCGACGACTACAGCTCTCTCTGCGCCTCTCTATCAGAAATCAATCAACAAATTACCGATTCTAAACTCAGACATCGCATTATAAGAATAAAAAAACGACTTGAAAACTCCAATTTAGAAGAAACCTCCAGTCAAGAAAACAGCACATCGGAAGATATCGAACTTTAACACGCAGTCATCATCTTTTCAATTTTCTACTACAAAATGGTACTAAAAACTCTATTTTGGAACTGCAGAAGCGCAAAACAACACGACATGGACATACAGATTATCTCTAAAAAAGTCGACATCATCATATGTGTGGAATCATGGCTGACCCCGAAAGACGACTTCTGCATCCCTGGCTTTATTACGTACAAAAAGGACCGCATTCACTCAAGAGCAGGTGGTATATTAACATTAATTCGCAAGAACATAGCCTTTGTAGAAATCGACAACATCAAGTCCCCAGACTTAAGCGTAGAAATTTGCGGTATTCGTGTAAATAACACGTCGCTTCCGTTTAATTTAATTGTATGTTACCGAGCCCCAGGCCTCATGCTCTCCCAAGAGCAGTGGAACTCAATAGTGAACAATTTAGACAACAGAGAAAATAGCTTACTCATAGGTGATTTCAATTCACACAACACCATGTGGAACTGCAATCACACAGACAAAAACGGCGAAAGATTTGAAAACGCTATAGATCATAAAAATCTTTTTATTCACAATATCGACACTATGACACGAGTCGACACTTATCGCGGTTCAAAATCCAACATTGATCTTATACTATCCACGTTAGATATTTCCGACAAAATCAACATTAAAGTTCACGATGAGACCTGGGGCTCCGATCACTTCCCGATTTTTATAAACATCGTCACCGAAAGAAACCATTATGAAAAAAAGACATTTAAGCTAAAATCTGTACGTACAAATTGGAATAGCTTCTGCCTTGAACTAGACAATAGATATTCATCCTTTCTATCACTAGACTATGATCAATTATCCCCTAGCATAAAATATGACTTTTTTATTAACATAGTTACAGAAGCTATTAAAATTTGCACACCGAGAAAAAAAGTATTCCAAAAAAATTTTTAAAAAGAAAAAAACCCAACTCGATGGTGGGATGCTGACTGCAATAATATTAAAAGATTGCGATCAGCTGCGTTCAAAAAATGGGACTGTACAAAAAATTTAACCGACCTAATAGAATATAAAAAAATCACAACCCAAGCTAAAAAAATGTTTAAAGATAAAAAAAATATGTTTCAGGGAATTCGCTGAAAATATTAATTTTCGTACAGACCCATCTTACGTTTGGAATCAATGCAAAGTATTTAAAAACAGCTGGGTGAAAATTACTCCAAAAAACGCAACCGAAAATCTGCAAAATAACAAAAAAAAAGTTTAAGTAGTTTTAGATAAAATAAGTCCTCCCTGGGCTCAAACTAATCCACGTCAATGTTGTGCGAGCCCACAGGCTGCGAAAAACGGTATTTGTAAAAAGAATTTTTAAAAAAATCGTCCGAATGTGCGACACTTGAATCGAACGCATAATCGTTTAGTATTCAGAATGCCAGACGGGGCACAGAGATTTCGGCAAAGACGTTTAATTTCGCGAAGGTTTACCACAGAAAATTAACTACTTGGGTGATTCAAGACCAAAACTTGTGATTATAGACGATTTGATGCGTAGATCGTTCTCTGGAAGTGCAACAGTCGATATATTTTCAAAAGCTAACCGTCATTATAACCTATCTGTGCTATTCATAGCCCACAATATCTTGCATCAAGGAACGGGTCAGAGTGATATCTCCTTGAATGCTCAATATATGGTGTTTTTAGAAATTTGCGCTACAAGTCTCAGATACGATAATTTCTAGTCAAGTGTGCCCGGAAGATATAAAATTTGTACAAGATGCTTACTGGGACGCCACCGCAAAACCTTATGGCTATCTCTTGATGGACTTGAAGCAGATACACCCGATAATTCTCGGTTTCGAACTTGTATTTTTCCTGACGATGAGAGAAACTACGTTTAAATACCGTGAAAAAAGATAAATGGTAGTTGCGTCCTTGTGATGGCTCCAAAAACTTGACACCCTTTTGTCCACAAAGAGGCCACCATTCTACGAGCATTGTATCATCTCAATCAGAAACAGCGCAAGGATTTTTTGCAAACAGTGGCTCGAAATTGGTTCGACATATTAGCGATTGCAAACACGCTAAATCTCTACGAAAATTAGCAGAACGTAGTCTATGCTTGTCCAGAAAGAAAATACTTATCGTACAGTGAGGAGGATTCTTACCTGCTCTATTAGCACCACTCCTAGGTACCGTTGTGGCTACTCTTGTAAGTCAATAAAGAATATGAAGCACAGTAGAAAAATGGTTCCTCTACCACAGGAGAGCATGGAACGTCTGCAGAGTACGCTCGCAAACGGTTCACTAAAGTCTGTGCAAACACCAGATACAGTTATGATTAGACTCGCAGAGATATACCAAATATTAAATTCGTCGACGTAAAATGATGAGCGAGAAAAAGGGTCACAGTATCGACAAGTCTTACATTATTTTATTCACTTTGAGGGCGCCGATGGTGCGGTAAAGAGAAAAATGGTCAATGGGATAATGTCGTTGCTCCGGTTAATCAAGAACAGGATGAAGAAGAGGCAATGCAGGAGGATGAGGATGTGATAGAGGAGCGGATTGACACTGATATCCTGCAGAGTGTTTCTCAATAGTACAGAAATAAGGCAGGATAACTTCTATATCGCTTGCGTACCAGTGGTAACATGACTTGGGGCACTACCGAATCTGTAACGATAGGTACCAGGCGGATACGTGGCGGTGACGTGGTAGACCTATTGAACGACGATATGAGAGAGAGACGAGTAACCCCACCGTCAGGACATCTCCAGTTTGCTGTTGTACTCCGTGAAGTATTAATTCCTCGAGAGTTTATCGACAAAAAAAAGAGTTTGGCGAACCATTTTTCAATCGTCGTCAAGTGGATCGTCGACAGAGGGCATGGCTTACGCCATTCTTGCGCCACGTCCACGCTCTGTAAACGATCTCGATGGTAAAGATGATAGTGGTGGTGGTAATGATAAAAACTCATCTGCTTGCTGCAGTAACAGAAGTGACGTCCCCGGTGAAGGAGCTTGTGCTTTGCAAGTCAAAAGTAAGAGATTAAAGAAAAAAGGCACCTGACGTAGAGAACAAGAAGAAGAAAGTTTCGGCATCGAGGGCAGAAGTTCAAGTACGGCGTCGATTGAGCGGGGAGTTTAAGAAAAAGACAAAGAAAAAGATAGTTTGCAAGAAGACGGAAATTTACGAGAAAAAACAACGCATTGGATGCCTTGATTGATTTACTACCGTTTGAGATGCACATACTCTGTTACAGAGTCCGTGCACCAGGTACTAAATTAGCGGAACGCATCGAGCGCGGCGACGTTGGAGTTAATTCTTTGGGTGAAGCCTGTCGTCACCACGATCTCGGTTATGCTGATAAAAAAGGAGATCTTCATCAAACTGATAGAGTTTTGGCAGATTACGCTTTCTCTCGTATGCCTGTGAACGATACGGAAGCTGACGAAAGAACGCTGGCTTTAATGACAGCTTGTTGCATGGTTAGTAAAATAATCTTTGAAATTTTTGCTCGCATCTAGAGGACTATAAAGATAAAACAAAAACAAACAAAAAAGTAATCAAAGTCGAATGATAATATACCAAAGGTAAAGAAAGTGAAAAAAAGATGAACAATGAATAAAACTTTACTGATTCTTTACCGTAGTACTCCGCTACCTCCGGCGTACGTTGGTGCTGATAAACTTTTTCAAAATAAGTAGTAGATAACATGACCGACAAAGTGTTATCGAATGACTCGAGAGTCAATATGCCCACAATTTACACGGACTTGTTAGACGTCGATTCTCAAGATGAAGTTACAATGTGCGAAATTTTGACGATGTGTGGGAAGCTGATTTGATGGATGTGTGGTCTATAAAAACTTATAACAATGGCTACAGGTACCTTTTAGCTGTCATATACGTAGTAAGCAAATACAGCTTTGTGGAACCACCAAGTTAAGGATAAAACTTCGAGTCACGTCGCTGATGCTTTCAAACGCGTTTTGTTGAGAAGTAACAATCGAAAACCAGTGCATCTTCAAACGGACAAGGCAAAAGAGTTTATCGGTCGCGAAATGCAAGAAATTTTGAACAAATACGATATAGCATATAGAGTGGTACGCAGCCCTGATACAAAGGCCGCCATCATGGAATTATTTATACGAACTGTGAAGGAGAGAATATGGCGATATTTTAGGTTATGAGAACGGATGGACGTTGGAACTATTCAATATATCTTGAATATCTACGACACGTCAACCACCGCTATACTTTTTAAAAGACTTGGCAGACGAAGACATTGACGGTATCTTTTACGCAGAAGAGCTGAGCAGCGTGCAGACATTTTCGAAGTTCAGGAAGTTCTAAAAAGTAGAGGTAAAGGTCACTCTAGTATTATGTTAGTTAAAAAGGCTACCCCGATAAGTTTAATTCTTGGGTTAAAACGAGTCATTTAAAAGAGAGATAAAATGAAGGACTAGTTATATATTATTATTGCTCAGCGATAACAGCCTACAATATTTTAACGACAACAAGACTACAAGGGTTTTTTACGACTACAAGAGTCACGGGCAGTTATGCTTTTGGAGGTTCAAATGTCGCTGACGTTTCAACACGTGTCATCGGATAAAGAAGAAGAAAGCAGAAATGTTGTGTTAAGCAGCATACCACATACGTACATACATCTAAAGACAAACAAATTAAAAGTGAAAAATTACAGCATTGACCAGTCACTGATTCGGCCAGAAATTTACAAAGACGTGTAGAGCCTGATATTCGAAATAAATAATTTAGACTGTACGAGGGCTCATTTGGAGTTTAGATTCGAGTGTGGCGGATACGTGACGGTTAATGGAGTTCGTGCAAAGACGACTTGTATCGAATTTAGTCACGAGCTTTGTCTGTCGAAGAAATTTTGGGCTTTGAAAATATGCACAGCATTCTTATTAAACATCAGTATTCGGTAGAAGGCGCTAAACCAGCTCATCTTTCCAATGTATTACTATCCATGCTCATGATTTATACTGATATTTGTGAGCCTTACGTAACGGGGGTTGTTCAATCACGGTTTTGCGAGCACTATCGCTAAATATAGATGATTACACGTACGGAGACACCAGAATTAAAAGTTTATTCCCTCGCGTGTACCTTTACTATACTATTCCTTTCAGACCATCGAATTTGATATAAGGGACCAGCGTGGGCATCCAATGCCATTTTATTATGATACGTTAACGGTGACTCTTCATTTTAAGGAAATAAGATACAGATTTGCGGTAAAAAATAATTTTTTTTTATAATTTTATACTAATTTTTAATCAATATTCTTAACAATGAAAGAGATTTTACAACATAATTTGACTACTTTAAGCTGTTTTAATTTTCTTTAGTATTTTCGTTTTTATCTAAAATTCAATGTTTTTCAACATTTGTGTGACAAAAAAAGTTAAATAAGTGCACCCTAAGCAAGGCTAAACGTCAGTAAAATTCAAAACCTTATATCACTGGTGGACGACAAAATTATTCCATGAACAGAAAAGGAATCATAATTAATTACGAATTAACTGTTATTTAATAATTACTACTATTTTACTTTAAAGTCATTTTTCTCAACTCTTTATTTTCATAACTTCCAGTTGCGTCTTTCGCACCAGACTTTTTTCTTATGTTTCAAATTCATAGTAATCTACTTTTAAATACATTTTTTATAAAGCTATGTTGAGACCTATTGATACAAATTTAAATACAAATTATGGCTTGGCAATATTAATAATAAAATACATCATTTTTGTGAAAATAAAGAATTAAAAACTTAATTTAGCTATAGAATTATTTTAGAAACAAAATAAAATAATATTGCAACATACGTTTTTAAATTTAATTTAAAAGAGTACATAAATTCAAGCTGATCTAAATTCAGTGACGCCAGTTGCGCAAAATGATAATCAAAATAATGTTCTTTTTTGAAGGTTTTGTGGATGCACTGATTTTTTAACAACGTTTTAGTGGAATTCTAACTAATGTAAATATGATCTTTTTATGAATTATTATGTACAAAAAAAGAAAAATATATTTGTGAATACTTAACAGATTTTGGGTTTTTCTGTAGCTTCTTTCTTTAAGGGGTAACACAACTGTAGTAGCGAAAAAAAAGCATTTTATGGGTATTTTTTTGAGTGGAAATAAAGGTTATAGAGAAATGATATTTGGATATATTATTAGTCTAATATTGTAGTACATTTAAAAAAAATTGTGTAAAAAAATTACAAAATGGCTGATTTATAGCCGATCTGTTGAGGTCTCTTGCATCAGAAGCGCTCCACGGCAGGCATTGTACGAATCGCACATTTCAACTTGGAACAAAAAAAGTCCACTTATTATTGATGTTATTAGCTAGTGAATCACGTAGGGGACTTTGAAAATATTGATTTTTGGAAATTTACAGTAAATTGAAAACAAATTAAAAATTTTCATGAAAAAAGGCACGTTTTTGTTTATAAAAATTGTTTAAATCAATTTATTAAAAATCCCCTGCATGATTCACTTCGAAATATAATAATTAAGATATGGTTAAAATTTCAAATGGATCGGATGAAAACTGTTCAAGTTATGCTGCATGCCCGTTGAGAAAAACTCGTTTCGAGAAAAACCAACTTAAAGTCTCAAAATCAGTTTCGGACGTAAAAAAATGAGGAAATCATTTAAAGAATCATTTTGTTCGGGATGGGACCTTTTGCACCATATTCTAGAAGGTTCAAAGCGCGTTTTAAGCTAATAAAAAAATCGATTTTTTGAAATTTCTACAGTGGTGTTACCCCTTAAGGGGGTACCTTTTGTGGGGGTCCTCACATTAGTGGGGTTGAAGGAGGCTGTACGTGCTGGAATGAATATTATATCTGACATCGGCACACGACATACATCTATCAGAGAATCATTTCGCAAACGCATGAGAGAATTTGGTGAAACTCTGAAGAGAAAAGCTGAGGAAAAAGTAGATAAGCTGATGGGGGGGGGGGGGGGGTGGTCAGAATAGAAAATGCCCCGCCACGTCGATCCGCTTCAGTTGCAATTGCTCGGCGGACCTGTCACACTCCATAGAGGCAGGAAAAGGAAAAGAGTAGCAAAAAAGAGGAGAAAGATATAAAAGCACAAGTCGCCCGGTATGTAAAAAGGTAAAGTTAAGAATAAGCGAACGAAAATGAAGAAGACTAATAAAAGAACAACAAGAGATATTTTTGATAGCTGAAGATGGCATTTTTACTCTTGTTTGAAATTCCTCCTACTCAATCGACGATCGAAGACTCTCACTGGATAAATTATAAACCAATATCATCGTTAGCAGATGACTCACCAATAGAATTCGTTATACCTAGTTGTTGTTATATTTATTAATAAGATGACGGAATAAGAGGCAAGGAGGCTGACAGAAATAAATAACCCTCAAAGTATAAGAACACTCGTGTAATTTATTACAATAAATTGTAGAAGCTAGAGTACAAAAGTAAAGCACAACAATCAAACGTGACTATCCTATAGCTCCTGCTAGGACAACAGCTAAGAGCTTTCTGCTTCTCGAGGCACGCAGATGCTCGCGTCTCGCAGTGCTCTCGGTTCGCTCTACCGTCGGTCAAAACAGTTAGCCTCATACTAAATGTGAATTGCGTAATACTCTTATACTAACAACACTCCCACTCAATTCATATTTTTTTTATTATTTATTTACCACACATTTCATACGCATACAAATTACAATTTTAATCCATTTCACTCTTCATTCTAATTTGACGCATAAGATAAACAAACTTTTCTTTAGACAATGCTTTCGTAAACGGATCGGCTAACTGTTCGTTTGTTGGTATATATGTGACATTTATACATTGCAATTTTTGTTGCTCGCATGTGAAATAATATTGCGTTTCAACGTGTTTAGAACGCTTTGATGAATTAGGATTCTTAACTCATGTAATCGCAGCTTGATTATCGCAATAAACAGTCGTAGATAATGTTTGTAAATACTTTAATTCATTAAGCAAACGTCTTTACCATATGACTTCTTTTGTCACTGAACATAAAGCTTCTCGAGGCACGCAGATGCTCGCGTCTCGCAGTGCTCTCGGTTCGCTCTACCGTCTGTCAAAACAGTTAGCCTCATACTAAATGTGAATTGCGTAATACTCTCATACTAACAACACTAGTAATAATGAAGAATACATTGATCTTATTCACACGATGTTCAGTATATGTGTTCATCTAGCCTGTGGTATACCCACAGCTGATGCATCTGCGGATCCAGCAACTTCAATAAATAAAGTTGACCCCGTTAAAAACTTAATGCAAATTTAATCAAAAGCCTGTATCACCACCAACCAATGCATATGCTAACAGAGCGTACATTGTAACTCTGGTTAACTACGGACCTGCTGCAAAAACCTTTCACTTGACGACTGTATTGTGGTATGAAGATACTCCTGGAAACATAGAGAATCTGGTAGATGCCAGTGAGAGACTTGTACATTGACGAAAATTTCTATCAGTGGCGAGAGCAATCGATTTAATAGGTCATATTCACGAAAGCGTCTTAAAGCAAGAAAAATTGTTGAAAAACGGTGTTAAGGTATGAGTACGTTTAGTAAAAGCTCGCAATAATTTTACACTCATAGATCCTACGGTATATTTTTCTTTACATATCGAAGTAGCTAATCTTTTAGTTAGACGCGTAAAAATTTGTCCTGTTGTATTACTTGCGCACGCTAAATCACTTTCAAAAACAACTGCTAAATATCCTCTTACAAGAGTAGAAATCAAGGCTACTTCCATGCATAGTGATATTTACGATTTAACATTGGATAACGCTATATTAGGCTAGATACCAAAAATAATTATTTTCGGTTTTGTTAATAATAAAGTTAATATCTTAAGCATGTCGGTGACAAACGATATTATGAAATGCTTACTACGCTATTTTACATCGCCCGATGTATAACTGATGAACACCTGTATTTCGAAATTGCATTCCTTTTGTAAAACTTTATGTTTGCGCTTCTTTCTTGCAGATACGTCACTGGATTACGTACGTTAAGTTTGACAAAAACAAAGTATGTCATTACTCAATTAGGAAAATTTAAAAACTGCATTTGCGTTGTTATTAAATGCGTTGCATTGTTCAATGCATCTGTTATATTCTCTAAAAACATACTCAAATTCGAGGTAGAGAAGCGCAAAGGCATAAAGCCATGCTGAAATGTATGAATAAATCTATTTAGGTATGTAGATAATTTAGCAACAGCAGCAACCGCAAGAACAACAACAATAACAGCAGCAGCAGTAGCAGCAGCAGGGGTAGCAGCGGCAGCGGCAACAGCAGCAGCGGCAGCGGTAACAGCGACAGCGGCAGCAACAAGCATCAAGAAATACAACAGGAAAGAATAATAGTTAAATAGTTTATATATGAATTTTGAATTTCTTGATACTGTTACGTCCCGGTTGCCGTACAGCGCTTTAAAAATAAAAGGTAATGAACCGAATTTCTGGTACTTCACGGCCAGGGCCACTCTACCTACGGAAGGGCGGCGAACAAGCGTAGGCGCGTGATGACAGTCACAAAACAATCAGCGGGGATAGGCGGAAGCGTAGGCAAACAGTTATAAAAGCATAATGGCTTCCTGTGGCTTACCTTTATTATGGCACCCGTAGGGTTAACCCGCGGTCAGTGGGCGGTGGCGCTTGGCTCTGTGTAACGCTTTCTCTGCTTGGCCCTCTCGTGCTGACTCGAGCGCAAGAGGATTAGGTCGTTGCGGGAAGTTCAAATGACGTTGCCGATAATGAATGTTATAATGTACTGATACTTTTATTGACTTGAATTAATTACTATTTTACATATTGCAAGTCTCAATCTGAGTTACGAATACAATTACGATGCTCATCAGGCGGATTTACAGCTTGGTCTTCTGTTGGGCAGATGTTCGTCCTCCTTAGGAGACTAGATCAGAACAGATGCCCGCTTGGTTGTCTATTCAGCTTATATAGGCTGATTTCTGGTCTAAGTGAGATTATTTCTCAAATGGGTATATTGATATTCGTGTAGGCGTGGGTTAGGATATGTACGTGGAGGCGGAGGAAACTAGTGCTGTTTGTACGGAGGGTGTGGAGTTTTATTCTTTTTCCGGGAAATCGTAGTTTTGGGTTGACTGCTTCTATTTTCCTTTTTGCGGCAGTTGATCCTGTAATGTTTTTCCATCATCATGGCTGCGGCTCCCGGGGGGTGCGTGAAGAGAATCGTTGTTCCCCCGTGTGTATTGGCGCTGATGGTCGCGGTGATTTGGACGACTTGGTGGGCTGCCTAAGCGGTCGATTGGTTGTCTGGTTAACCGGTGTGTTCCTGTTGGTTGGCATAGTAGGGTGCGCGTTTAGCGGCAAATGGTATCTGCGTGAGTGATAACGCTGTGTATGGTAATGTGTAATGTTGTGGTGTGCTGCGTGTTTATTCGTGGCGTTGAAGCTTGCCGACGGCAGGTGGCAGGATGCAACAATTTCCCTCCTCGGAAGCTCGGAGCTCCGCGATGAGACTGTCAGAGCGTTGTGCATCGTCTCTGGTTTGTTTTGTTGTTGTTGGATTTTTTGTTGTTGTTGTTTTCTTGTTTTTTATTAATCGTTACTATAGATATTGACTTATAAAAAAGGAGGACAGTAGAAAATACAATTTTCCACTTGGTTCGCGATGCCTCTGTTGGATAATATATATATATTTGTTGGTTTAGTTGTTTGTTTTTTTTGTTTTTGTTTTTTTGGGGTTCTGGTGTACGCATTGTTTCAAGTGTATGCGTACACCCCATGTTTTGCATTAGTATTATTATTATATTATTGTTATATATATATTGTTTGGAAAGGATGTGTTTTTTTTTGGTTCCTTAAAAAAAGGAAAAGGGAAAAAAAAGGAATCATTGTTCATTGTTCATTGTTCATTGCCACTCCATTCCTCGTTACACTTGGAGGTTCCAGGGCTCGTCTTTGAGGTTGTAATCCTCGCTGTAGACGGAGGCGTCATCGTCCTCGCTGTAAACGGAGGCGTCATCGTTCTCCTGCATACCGATAACATCGTCGAGATTTTTTTTCCTGTCGAGCCCTTCTTCTCGGTCCAGGAAGACCAGCCCAATGAAACCTTCTATCTCACAGAAGTGACAGCACAACTCGTGGTCCTCATCGAGGTTCCACTCGCAGTTGCAGTGGAGTCCCTGGACCTGCCCTGTAGTAGGGCTACATGGGCACGGGAGTGTCTGCCGCACTAATTCGTCCCTGCAATGGTAGCACCTGCCTTTGCGTGCCTTTCCGAATCCTTCCCCTCCGTACCTTCGAGTGAATAGCGCCGGTAGGTGGGTAGACTGGAAATTGTCCCACAAGCTGCTCGTCATCTCCATCATGGTGTTGCTTTTGTCTATCATGGAACAGTGCGTATTCTCACTCCGCTCTGCGAATCTTTGTAAATAAAGCCGGAGCATCCCGTTGTGCAGGAAGCTGCCCACTCGCTCCTCCATTTTTGATCGGTCGGGCCGGTCCACTCCGGACCGTACGCCGCATCGTGGGTCTTCTGACACCACAAAGGTAAATGGCTCGTGTGCCGCCCAATGCATCACCATGCGCATGAGGATTTTGAAAAACTTTTCTTGGTTGCACATTTTTGTTACGATGCGTTGGTCTGTCAGTGACACTTGTCTGGTTTATGGTTGTTGGTCGGCTGGACTTAGAAGGGTACAGCGGCGAGTGGTGCCGTGATTACTGGCAGGTACTGGTTAAGTGGAGAGCAGAAGCTCTGCGTGGAGGTGAAATGGGGGTACTGGAGGGGGAAAGAAGGGAGGGTGCGGTACATCGGTGAGGAAAAGAGGAAAATTGTTTGTGAATATGTGTGTAAGTGGTGAGAATCGTAGTGTGGGTTTGGTTGTGTTGATGTTTTTATGATTTACAGGTAGTGACATAATCCCCTTTTGTTGTTTTTTTTTTTTATTTTTGGGGGCTGTACGCTGTTATGCGTGCTCATCCTCATCTACTTTTCTGGCGTTTATAAGTAAAATCGCTAATATAGTAGATTTATTTCTTACTTAATTATATCTCGGTGGACGTTTCTATACTCTGTCCTTGGTGTTTGCAATTGTGTCACAAGGTTACAGGGACTCAGTGTTCTTCACCTCGTTTTAATATATATTCTTTTTACTGTTTATGAACTAATCATCCCTTAATTAATGGCGGTACATGGTGGCACATTTGCATACATATTGGAATAGCATCGTATTTTATCGCTACATAATTATATATATGGGTGGTTCTCTGACAAATCCTGCGCGAAAAAAAATGGATTTTCCAAAAATATTTTTTTTATGTTCCTGTAATTTATAGTATGTATGAGTATCCCTGAATTTTTTCAGATTTTTTCCATCATTATTTTCCGAGTTACAGAGGGTCAAACTTGGCCATCTAAGCATTTTTTGGATTTTTTGGCCATACAAATTAATTTATAACTCCTCAAGGAAGCATTTTTCACAAAAAACGTATACA
Organism: Gastracanthus pulcherrimus; assembly: GCA_949152435.1. NCBI lineage: Eukaryota > Metazoa > Arthropoda > Insecta > Hymenoptera > Pteromalidae > Gastracanthus > Gastracanthus pulcherrimus. The sequence goes on along the minus strand of OX424575.1, from coordinate 99,806,306 downwards.
TACTTTTTTTTGTAAAATTTTCTGTAGTTTGCATTAAAAATACTTGCAAAGTCATATATATATATATATATATATATATATATATATATATATATATATATATATATATATATATATATATATATATATATATATATATATATATATATATATGTTATAACTATCTTATATGTCAATTAAACCTTAAAATGCTGATTCTGAGAGTTCGATCAAAGCCTCGACCACCAAAAAATTCATGGAGATACCTTTTTATAGTGCAAAAGTCCCAGTATAGGTCCCAGAATGGAGGGAAGCCTGTATCTTAGTCTAAAAATTAAGATAATCATCAATTCATGCTAAAAATGATTAAAATCATAGTTAAAACTTTTTGGAAAATCCATTTTTTTTCGCGCACGATATATATATATATATGGGTGGTTCTCTGACAAATCGTGCGCGAAAAAAAATGGATTTTCCAAAAAGTTTTAACTATGATTTTAATTATTTTTAGCATGAATTGATGATTATCCTAATTTTTAGACTAAGATACAGGCTCCCCTCCATTCTGGGACCTATACTATATACATATATATATATATATATATATATATATATATATATATATATATATATATATATATATATATGTATATATATATATATAGATATATATAGATATATATATATATATATATATATCTATATATATATATATATATAGATATATATATATATATATATATATATATATATATATATATATATATATATATATATATATATATATATATATATATATATATATATATATATATATATATGAATGGAGGGGAGCCTGTATCTTAGTCTAAAAATTAAGATAATTATCAATTCATGCTAAAAATGATTAAAATCATAGTTAAAACTTTTTGGAAAATCCATTTTTTTTCGCGCACGATTTGTCAGAGAACCACCCATATATATATATATATATATATATATATATATATATATATAGGGCAGGCTCCCCTCCATTCATATATATATATATATATATATATATATATATATATATGGGTGGTTCTCTAACAAATTTTCCAAAAATCCATTTTTTTTTCGCGCACGATTTGTCAGAGAACCACCCATATATATATATATATATATATATTTTGCTTATAGTTCCTTTGACACACCTCTTATGTTAATCCATAGTTCCTACTTATAATTTTTGGCACACTTTTATAAAATTATTTGTCCTGACATGCATCTAAGGTTATTTTGCCGATTTTCGTTAATAATTTTGACATATCTCCTATTGTCATTTTGCTGCACACATTTTACTTTGTTTTATAATTTGCTACACACTTCTCATAATAAATTTGTTTAAAACTTTTGACACGAATCGTATACTAAATTTCGTTGCATAACTTTTATATTTATCGCTGTATAATTGGTTACACACATCTTATAATGAATTTTGTTGTAATTTCGACACACATGTTATTGTAAATTTTGTTACATACATCTTATATTTTTCGCTGTATAATTGATTACGCACACCTTATAATGGATTTTGCTTTAATTTCGACACACATCTTATAACAGATTTTGTTACATATATTTTATATTTTTCGCTGTATAATTGATTACATACATCTTATATTAAATTTTGCTTCTAATTTCGACACACATCTTATAATAAATTTTGTTACATACATCTTACATTTTTCACTGTATAATTAATTACACACATCTTATATTGAATTTTGCTTCTAATTTCGACACACATCTTATAATAAATTTAAAATTCGAAATATATGTTAGGGTTGTTATGTTACGTTACATTGGGAATTACTTAATCTAGTATTACATTAAAGGTGACGTATTGTCCGCTTGGTTTGAACAGGAACAAGGAATTGCTAATATGATATTTGCTTTATAACTCTATTCTTAATTGTAATTTATTTGTTTCTTTTTTTGTTTACTCATGGTCTCGCCTACTTAATTAATTGTAGAGCAGTGTTTTTATCCGCAGGCCGGCGACGGGGGTGGTGGTGGTGGTGGTAGGTTGCCGAGTGGTGGGTGGCTCGCGTGTGTCGGGGAGAGTCGCACTCGCTGCGGTGGCTTGCACGGATTTGCGTATATGCGCTCTGGCTTATTGCCGAATACATAAGCGCACATGTTATGCAAATTAGTATTCCTGCAAGTAACCCGTACCAATACGCCGGGGTGTTGTTCTCGATGTTTACAATGTTCGTCGTCCCGTTCGCGTAGAGTTGCGTAAACATCATACTAATCATGCTAAGGTGAACTTTTGGTAAGAAATAGTTAGTTATTTCGCCAGGGGACGCTGTCGCTCTATAATAGATCCTATTATTAATTATTATGTGGCAGTTCGCGGGTAATTTCAGTTCACCGATGCCTTCGGAAGTTATTCGTACCTTTTCGCCGTTGCAGTACGCGGTCGCGTTAACAGTGTCATATGTTGTATAAATCCAGCGCGATGGATCCGTCATCTTTACCATATAGAAATTAGCTCCAGTAATTATTTCCATTTTACACGAACAGAGCGCGCGATAGGAAGGTTTTCTGAGTAGCGCGCTTTCGCACTCGCTGGACGGGATAAGGGCAACTTGTGCTTTACATAGCCTCGCGTTGCGAAGTTTTGAGCACTCTTTTCTTTCGTTGGCGCTTAAAAAATGTGTGAATTCCAACCCGGTTGGATGTCTATAAACTCGCCTGAAGGGCGTATGAGTAATGCTTTATTGCTTGGTAATTCTAAAGGATCGAAAACCGGTACAGGCGTTAATCTGTATACAGTGAAATTAGTTTGGTCAAGTAACGGCATTTGAATTGGTATTATTAAACGTTCCTGTACTAACAAAAGTTCTACTGTAGCAAACTTCATTAAAACGGCCGCGTTGATATACTCGGTGCCTATTGGTGCTTGCTTTCCCGTATGTTTCTCTATACTGGCTAGTGCATTGCAAAGAGTTCGAGTTGGGAGCATGTATAGTTTGGTTTGCATTAACTTAATGAGTTTATTGATAATCGCGATATTATCGTTAATTAAAAATAGTGCCGCGTTCATGATAGGGTCCATTTTGGACTCGGCTTAGTGTAATACCGGCTCTTCTAGAGTAAATTTTTTTAAATTCACGAAGAACATTTGTTTACCAAGCTCGAACTCTTTTATGCTTAGATTGATATCGTTCTCGATAATCGCGCGTCGGTCGTCGGGTAACAATTTATTTTTGGTTTTTTCCTTGCTGATTTTCATTAAATAAATTAATATATCAAAGGCTTCCGTGCGCGCCAGTGGGTTTTTCGTCCCCCCTTCTGTTTTCGTATCAACTCCCGATGTATACGTTGATGCTAGGATGTCGAAGTCTAGCTTAATTTCCTTCAGCTGCGCAATCTTGGTCTGCAGAAAATATACTTGCCCGATGGCGACGGCGTCCGTGAGTTGTAAAACAACCTCGGAATTGGTCACTTTGTTTAGGGCATCGTGAAAAAAGGCCTGTGTATCGAGTATACGGCTGGTGTCAATTGCAATAGCGATGCGCCAGGTCTCCGAAGTGAGTCGAATATCCTCGACTTTATTGTAGATAATCCCAGGGTCGTCCATCAAGGGGGTTTTTATGATCTCAGCGCGGGCGCTGAGGAGCAGCGCTACTATCAGAATGAATCGCATTTTCTACAAAAATGAAAGATTTTTACAATATTGCAAATATCTTGTTTACATCATCGTCGCTCTCTGCTCCCCCGTCATGCTCTACTTTTGACAATAGGTCGTACAAATCTGGCGGCAGTTGTTGTAACATATTCTCTACAATTTCCGTGGGTATTCCTGGTTTACTTAAATAGTCCAGCTGTACGGGAGCCGTCGCGAGTTCGCCAGATGGTGCTTCTATTTGTGGGTTACCGTGGAGATTATCGCCCGCCCCCTTGCTTGAGCTTGAATCTGAAGTGCTTGCGTCCCTTGTGTTACCCTACTGCGGGTCCCTTTTTTTTTTCTTTATTTGACGCGGACCTGGCGTGCTAGCGCTCGCGTTCCAGATTACAATAGATGTAGCTATTTCTGTCATTAATGTCCGCGTCCGCGATTGGAGTGCTTCGTCGATTTTGTGGGGTATTGTATTCCGCGTTGAATACCCTTCCTTCTAAAAATATCTTGGTGCTTTTTTGTTCACAAAATATTTGCGTTATCGGGCAAGCTTTAAAGTGCACGCGTGTCCCACATGTGATGCATGTAACAGCTGGGACCGACACTGATAGATCTTGCGTGGTCCTCATCACCGCTAACGATACATAATTTTGCGCTTGTATCGGCGTTTATCGAAACACCCCGTGCAAAGGGTTCCCACTCCGCTAAAGTAGTGAGCCGGTTCGTAATTTCTAACTACTTTCCTCCTCGTTGATCGATTCCCCGAGATCCGCCCCGACTTCGAGGTGTGAGATGTTGTTGCCGAAGCCATGTTTATGTACGCGGTATAGACAGTGACAAAGGATATAGTCGGCCGCTGGCTCTTCTAGTAAGAGTAAGGTGCCGCAAATTTTACAGTTTGAAGGTAGTCTGATTTTTGATAGGAGATGAATGTAATCCTTTTTTAAATATAATTGCGCTGGATCTACCACCAATTCGTGATAACACCCTTCGCAAAAAATATCCACAAAGTTTCTCGTGTAAAGTTTGGGTAATGTACCTCTTCGCGCGTACGAAAGCTTCCCGGCTAATTAGACTGTCACTTGGTTAGTGTCCATGGGCTCTATATATATATTTAAAAAAAAGGGTACGCAAGGTAGCTAATTGTATTCGATTTTTTTGTTCTATTCTCGTATTACATTATTTTCATCATATTCTGTTGTATGTTTTTAATGTCATCCAAACGCGCTTGGATTTGCTTAGCGTAGTTTTTAGCGTGTTCGAGACCCGAGTAAATTTCTGCCTTGCACATGTATCTTTTCACGTCTGATCGTAATCCCGTTACGAAGGTATATTTTGCTAACTGCTCGCGCTTTAAAGCTGAATCGTTTACCTCGTTAAATTCGTTTTTTCCGAGTTGTCTCAGATTTTTATATTCGCGTAGTAATTCTTCGATGCGGCGGCCGTAGTCGAGGGTTGTTTCGTCGCGTCGCTGCGCTGCCCACGAAAGTCTTTGTTTCGAATTTATTAAATCACTTAGAATTCTTTGTTTATCCCGATTATTTAGGTTCAGCATCTTCAATATATGTATAAATATTCTTTCTAAAAAACATTTGCTGCAATATATGTGTATGTACTCGGCCGCATATGCGCCAAAAGGTGGTATTTTTCTGAAAAGCGATTTCGTTCATATGCTTGTATATGTAAAGATGGAACTAAAAAAAAAATTTTTTTTATGGAAATATGTCTACTTAAAAGATTATTTAGTTCGTAATTCACCTGTAAAGATTTCATAATTTTCACAATAAATTTTACTACTTTATTACAAAGGTTACTCATTATGTTTATGCTCACTATTCGACTCTGTAATCTTGACTACTAATTGGATTATTATTCCGTTACATAAATGTGTGCTAATTAGACGTTTTGAGTGAGCCCTTTGCGTTTTTTTCTGGGTGGAAGGGAAGTGATGTTTGGTTCTTCCTCCTGGAGAGTGGGATATAGTTGATTGGAGATTACGGTGCAGTGTGTCCGGCCCTCCCCCTTCTCGTGCTGGAAGTCCACCTGGACTTCCCGCTGTGTTTGGCTCGACGGCGGAGGTGGAGTCGGCGGTGGCTCGTTTTCTGGTGGTCAGGTCGGCTTACCTCTGTTTGGTTTCCCGTTGCCTTTTTTTTCTCCTTGGATTGTTGTCGGCCGGGCTTCGCGCGAGGTGCAGAAGTAATTGGGTTACACTGGCCCACAATGCGCCAATGATTACCCCTGACCACCCACAAATGGAATGTAATGCGTATCCCCGCGGATGCTGAGCCGAAAGTCAAAAAACGCGTCCATATTTTGTTCCAAGTGCTGTCTGCTAGTCTAGTTAAGGCGTCCTCGTCAAACAGTCGCGCTGCCGATAGGCCGTCCATTCTACTGCTATGCCCTGACATGCTTAAAGCTATTGAGTTTAACATAGCTGGTCTTTCGACTGGAAACATTAAGTGTTGGCGTAATGCCTGAATTTGGTCGGGCGTATATATTCCGTTCCTAGCTAACTCTACCGGGTCTGTATAATTACAACTATGTTTTGTGTTGGGTTTTAAAATCGTAGGTGATTGCCCAATTGTTATCCCTCGCGGTAACATGGAAAGCCAGTCTGTCCCCAAGAGAAACATTGGAGGTACTAATTGATTACACGGAATCTCGGTCCCGTAGCGTTTCAATATGTGCGTACGCGGAGATAAGAAAAGTTTTTTGCCTCTCTTTTGTCACCGGTAATTCCTGATAACAAGTGCTGTCCTCTCTTCTCTGCACATCCACTAGGATACAATGCATTAGATGTACTACTTCCCCGTGCTCGCATTTTGTAAAATTAAGTCCTGATATAAGACCTTTATTTGTCCATTAATATGTTTCTCGATATACAGGAATTTGCAAAAATATCCAGATTGTTTATTGAGGGTACTGTTATTGTTTTAAAATTTTCAGTTGATGGTCCCTCAAGAAAAAATAATTTTGGATGTTCAGTGCGTATTAATTCATAAGAACAGACCGGAACTATTCCTATTGATGTAAAAGCAAATGTGATTTCGCTAGATTCCATCATATATACCGGGAATCTTTCATTACCTTTTTCCACTATTTTGCTTACATATCCCGAGTACAACTCAGCGTATTTCTCATGCTCACACGAGGTTACTGGCACGGGATCCCAGAAAGCGTATCCGTCCTCCACGTCTATACACTGGTCCTGATTAAGCGCGCATCGCGTTCCTGATCTTAGAATCACTTCGTTCGTATTCACATTAACAGACACTTCATATTCTTTCAGTGTTATAGTTATGTAGCCCGTTACTATTGTCTCGTCGAAAACGCCGTAAGGGTCCGAGTAAGTGCCTGCGTTACTGCAATCGCCCGATTCATCGATTTTCCCACAAAAGTCATTGAATGCGTATCCGTCCTCCACGTCTATACACTGGTCTTGATTAAGCGCGCATCGCGTTCCTGATCTTAGAATCACTTCGTTCGTATTCACATTAACAGACACTTCATATTCTTTCAGTGTTATAGTTATGTAGCCCGTTACTATTGTCTCGTCGAAAACGCCGTAAGGGTCCGAGTAAGTGCCTGCGTTACTGCAATCGCCCGATTCATCGATTTTCCCACAAAAGTCATTGGGTGTACAGTGTTTGAGTTTATTTTTAAATTGCTTATTAATTCATCACGGATTTTGTGTGCTCGATATATGTGCATTCTCTTACATTCTTCCGCCGTTATTTCGTCCAAAAATCTGACTTCACCCCGTGACTTATCTTTTTTATGTGAGAATGCACGGCAGTACTTAACATTTCTTTTAATTTCTACTTTACAAAGTTTCACGTGCGCGTTCGAAAATTTGTTTAACTTTAGTAACCGCACGTATACTTTAGAGGTATTCGCTTCGGGAACTTGTATGTCACATTCGCCGATATTTATTAATGAAAAGGTGGTTAAGTTCGAGACTTGTTGAGAACAGTCATATGCGATAATCGCGTAGCTAACTCTTGCGTAAAGTAGAATGTATGCTGAGACAAGAACCAGTTGAAAGTTATGTTTCATCTGTAAATATTAATATTTGGTATTATTTTAATAATAAAAAAAAATTGTCCGTTTAATTGTACGACAAAAATTAATAGGAAGAATGTAAAAATGAAAAAAGGTAGGTAGTTTGTGGAATTATGCTATATATATATATATATATATGTATATATATATATATATATATATATATATATATTTTATATAATTCGTGCTGTGAACGCATATGCACAACGGAAGAGGGAATTTCTATATGTCTTGCATTTTTGCCGCTGTTAAAAGAAAGGTTCGAGCATTATATATAATTGATTAAACACTAGTGCGTGTGTCATTTAATCAATCGGGTTTTCATCGGGGACGATATAATACATGCGTAAGCGACTAGCGTGCACTACTTTATATTTATTTTTGCTAAGCTGAATTTTTACGCTCCCATTTATCTCGATATCGAGCACCGTGTGTGGTCCCGTATAGTCTCCTTTTCCCTAATCATGTTTTCTCGTGCGGCCATTTCAATGCTATTTAAACGCGTTACTCGGAGCTTCATATAACCCTCGAAGGTCGGCAATAAATCGTCCGCTTCCAAGTTCCCGCTCATAGGCGTGCGTGCTATCCTTTCGAACACTATTTCGTACGGAATGTGGAGCGTAGTTTCGGATACGGAGGTGTTAACGTTAATGGTTGCTAGATCAATATAATCGTCCCAATCCGTCTTATTTCTTTGTACAAAGAACTTTATATTCCTCATAAGGCTTGCATGCGATCGCTCAAGAGAGCCGTTCGATTGTGGGTGAAAGACTGTTGTTTTTATCTGCTTAATGCGAAATCGCCTGGCTACCCTTTTCATTAGTTTACTAAGGAAATTTGTGCCTTGGTCTGTCAGTATGACTCGCGACGTCCAAAATACGCAGATTACCTTCTTAATTAGCGCATTTGCTACTGATATTGCGGATGTAGTTACTAGCGGTTCGGCAATCACGAGTTTTGATAGTAAGCCTTAAAAAGTTGATACATACTCATTTCCGCGCGATGTTACTGGTAATCGCGGATAATATACGCGGATAAAGTTTTGCATGTATTCCTTAAGGTTTTCCCAGTAAAAGTGGTGCTTAATACGTTGATATGTTTTTGTTACCCCTCTATGACCTCCGATTATGGAACAATGCGCTTCCTGAATTATTTTATTCCGGTCTTCCTGTAAGGGGTATTTGATTAAACCTAAACAGATTATTAATTTTATTTTATTCCTCGTAAAAACGCCCCGAAGCTTATTCATAATTAATTGTCATTCTAAGTTTTCGATTCTGTCTGTTTTGGCTACACTTACTGACTGTATATATATATCGGGTAAGAGATTGTTCAAATTACTACATAAAACATCAATGTTTTGGCTTATTATAGTTTGCCCGACGATTTCGTCATCGCGCAATGGCATAGCTATATGTAGCTTTGTGTTAACTTTCACTATATGGGGTAAACCTATTTCTATGTCTTTGAATCGTGGCAGTTTCCCCTACATATCTAGCTGCTTGCTCCTTCGTCGCATGGTTCGCCTTGAGTTGTAACAAAATGAAGGAAGTTATCCTTCCTCATAAATAACCTTTCTCTGCAAGCTATTTCATAAAAAGGAGTGCTCGCGGGAGGTTGTAAATCGCCGACAGTAAAAAAAATTCCTCGCTCTCTTCGTGCGTGTGCTTCATTTCACAGTTGTCCTGGCGTCCTTTCTCTCTCTCCTCCCCCTGCTCTCGTCCGAAGAGTCCGGCGCGACGTGGGTCGTAAATGGCGGCGGTTGCTCTCCCGACTCGTTGCTACACACTCCATCTTCACCTATTGTATTCTGCTGCTTTTGTAATCCTATTTTCTTACCTTTCCTCGGAACCAGCGCCTTTATAGCTTCTAGATATTTTTGTCCTGCTTTTCGCCCCATTTGTGCGCGCGTAGCCATTTCGTGCCGCGATGCTGGATTCTCGGTTTTTCTGCGTCCGATTGTTTTCGGTCGGTTTGGCATACCAGAATTCTTTCCGTTGTAATGGGGTTTCGGTAAAGGGCGTCAGCCACGTTTATCTTGCCTGGCCTGTACACTACTTCGAAGTCATATTCTGCTATCATCAGCCGCCAGCGTGTGATCCTAGAATTCGGATCTTTGTGCGTTTGCAACCACACCATGGGTCTGTGGTCGGTAACTAAAGTAAATTTTTTTCTGAAGAGATATAGCCGAAAGTGGTAGCTATTGCGTAGCCACTTGCATCAATTATTAAGTTAAAGTTTTCCACCAAGTCTGGGAATATAAAAATCGGATGATCGCACAATTTATTTCGTAAAAATTCAAAAGCTCCCTGGATTTTCTTGGTCCAGCTAAATTCAACATCCTCTTTTAACAAATGCGTCATCGGTTGTGCAACTTTGGCGAAATTGTGAATGAAACGTCTGTAATATCCTGCTAAACCCAAAAATTGTTTAATATTCTTTTTTGACCACGGTACCGGAAATTCTTTGACTACCTTCACTTTGCGCGGATCCAAGCGCACGCCACTTTGCGAAATTAAATGTCCCAAGTAAGTTACTTCCGGCTTAAAAAATTCGCATTTCTCCGGATGTAATTTTAAGTTGGCGTCCCTCAATTGCGCGAACAAATTATTTAATCTATTAACATGTTCAATTAATGTTTTTGAATACACAATTATATCATCGATGAAACAGAATAGTTCTTTATTTAGCGTTTTTGCCAGTGCAATTGAGAGCATTCTAGAGAAAGTCGCGGGCATTGTGCGCAACCCGAAACTCCCTCTATTAAAATGATAGAGTCCCCCATATATTGCGAACGCTGTCTTGTGTCGGTATTGTTCGTCTATCTCAATTTGATGATAGCCAGATTTAAGATCTAAAACTGAAAAATATTGTGCCCCGCCTAATGGTCTAAAATTTCTGTTATATTGGGGAGTGGATATTGATCATCTTACGTTTTGCTATTAAGCTTACGATAATCTATTACCATACGATATTCCTTATTCCCCTGTAAGTCGTCTTTTTTGGTACTAAAAAGCACGGGCTAGAATAAGAAGAGCTTGAAGGTTCAATTATTCCGTTTTTACGGAGATCGGCGACCTGCCTCTGGATTTCTTCCTTATGCACGAGGGGCAATCGGTATTGTTTGGTCGTTACTGGAATTTCGTCGGTGGTAGGGATTGTGAGTTTAAGGATAGAGGTAGTGGAAAGTTTTTCGTCCTCTAAAGAAAATATGTCACTAAAATTGTCTATAAGCCTTCCGATCTCGACTTTTTCTTCCCGTAATAAATGGTCAAGACGAAGCGTACCTTTTACTGCTTTCGCGCGCCCGGGGGTTACTTGGCTCAACTGCAAAACTCTGGTTTCCACTGTCAGGCCTTCTATTTTCTTATCCCTTAAAATACTTTTTACGTGCTTTAATATTTTTATTACACTTTCGACAGCTCTATGAAAATCTGCATCATTTATGCATTGCCTTTCCAAGTGAAAGAAAAAGTTATTTATCGTTTTTCTCAACTCTGTTTTTATTATATCAAAGTTCGCATGCATTGCAGTGAATTTCAATATTCACGTAGTTATATTTTCAATTTCTTGTTTATGCTCCAATAAAATGCCGTTGTTTGTAAAGCTGTCGCTTAGTAGTTTTTGCAAAGCACAAATTCCATCAAATATGATTATGGGCAATAGGATCAGTATCCATCTTTACCTTATCAAGTTTAGGATGTAAATGAGAGCTCAAGAATTGTGATATTGAATTTTTTGGCTTAAAAATTTTTCTCAAGAGTTTATTTGGCTTTTTTGGCAAGTAAGGTTTTCTCTCAGTTCTATTTTTATTCACTTTAATTTTGCCAGGGAAAGAGGTATGTATTGGATTTTGGTCTCTTGGGGTATTTATTCGAACACACTCTTTGGGTTAGAATTGAATAAAGAATTCTTTGGTTTCTCTGCTTGGGAATCTGATTGAAAATTCTGTGGATTTTCGATCTGATAAAAATTCTGTGGATTCTTGATATCATACGAATTTAATTGGAATTTCTGTGGATTTTCAATTTGCTGAAAATTCTGTGGATTTTCTATTTGGTACGAGTTGAATTGAAAATTCTGTGGGTTTTCAATTTGCTGAAAATTCTGTGGATTTTCGATTTGCTTAGCATAAGAACTAGGGTAAAAACGCTTTGAATTCGACTGCAAATTCTACGAGGTTATACCTTGGTTGGAAGTGTATTGAAAATTCTGTGGATTTTCAATTTGTTTAATAGAATTAGAATTGGATTGAAAACTCTGTGGATTTTCACTTTGTTTAGTAGAATTAGAACTGGATTGAAAACTGTATGAATTTTCAATTTGTTTAGTAGAATTAGAATGGAATAAAGAATTCTTTGGATTCTTTGTTTTAGAATTTGTTAGAAAACTTTTTTGATTTTAGAGTTGGTTTTTATGAGACTCATTTACCTCATATGTTAACTGTGGGGAGCGTTATAAGTTAATTGACAGAATTTGTGCTTTTCTGTCCCTCTTAGTCCCGTCGGTTTGCGGTGATTTTGCGCCGTCATGTGCGGGCTCCTTGATTTTACTAGACGCTTTTATTGCTAGATTTTGCTGACATAAACCTTTTACGACTGAATCGACTTTTTCTAGCTTAACGAACGTTCATTTTTGTAGTCAATATTTGCTCCTAGTTCATAAAAAAAATCACTTCCGAATAAACCGTCTTCCTTAATTGGGAAATCATCATCGACTAGGTGAAATTGTACCTTGAAATGCGGTAGGTAAAGCGTTATTTTTCCGGTAGTATAAATCACTTCCTTCGTTATTCTCTTTAATATTAATTTAATTCGTTGGTATCGATCAAACTTTTATTTTGGCAATTGCTGGCTTTTAATAGATTGGGTCCCGCCCCCGAATCTAGTATTAATTTAATATTTCTACCAGTCAAAGGATTATTCAATTTAATAATGGGCGAGATGCCGTTAGTATTTAAATTCACCTCTCTTATTGAGTACTTCGTTGCTAGAATTGTGTCTGCGGATGCGAATTGTATTGCGTTCCCTGTCTCGCGTCCTGTTGCAGGGGACCCTGCGTGTTTCCCTGCTGTATTTCATTACTATTCCTATATTGCCTTTTCCTACACTCTTCTATTGAATGCCCTTTATTTTTACAAAATCTGCAGATAATTGGCTCGGTATTAGTATTTGCAAATGTAGCCCTTTGCCTCTGGAGGTATTGATTATCCGGCGGTCTATCTGTCCTATATGGCGCTCCCTGCTGCCATTGCGTCGGCTGTGTATTACGCCCCTCGGCGCGCGGCCCTGCCCAAGCGTCCTCACGTCGTCCGACGGGCGCCCGTGCGGCTTCCCGTCTCGTTGCTTGCTGGATATGCCAACACCTGAGTGCCGTGTGCCCCCTTCTATTGCATATTTGGCACGTTTCTACCTGATTACTATCAATTAATTTTACACTTGCTAATTGTTCCTCTTTCTGCATGCTATCCGCAATTATTTTCATAGTGCTCGAGAATTCTTCCTGTTCATAGCATGCAAAGTCTCTTTCTATCTCCATTGCCTCTGACGTTGCGGCCTCTAGATTGCGAACCGCGCCCATTCGCGCCATGATAACCCATCGTAGTCCTCTTAAAAAAAACTTTACTAAATCCTGTTCCAAGCAAAAATGAAATTCGGCTGTAATTCGTTTTTCTCGTTTTGCGGCTGCTATTATTTCTTGTTCGACCGCGCGCACTCTATTCGAAAATTGGATCACGCTTTCGCTTCGTTCTTGTTTTACATTAGCTAAATCTCCGTGCAATTGATGGTATGTCTTCGCGGATCCGAATATTACATCTAAAAATTGAGCGATTTCACCAATAGAATGGAAAGTCTTTTTTGACGCGGCTTTGTGTGCTTCTCCGTACAGTCTCGTTTTTGTGAGTTTCGCGTGGTCTGTTTCAACTGCCGGCGGCAAAATATTTCCTGCTTCTCTACACTCTTCCACGAATGCCATTAACGAGATATTGTATACATTATATTTTGGTATAAGTTCCAAGGCGTCTTTTATTGAGAGAGGTCTAACCTGCCCGAGTGTCGAATTCATTGTTTAAAAATTTGATGTTACCTTCTCTAAGTGAATTTATTATTGTACTACGCGGCGTGCTGTTGCTGAAACTGTGTATTGCTGGTGTGTAATTTCTAATGCCCGTTGTAATAAAATTCCCGCTACGTCGTCGTTTCGTATATCCTGCATCTTTACCTAGTTTCCTCTCCCCCTTTTTTGCACGTCTTTGTTTGCTCTAATCCTTTTAAAGAGGGGCCCCCAAGTCTGTTACGTTCCGGTTGCCGTACAGCGCTTTAAAAATAAAAGGTAATGAACCGAATTTCTGGTACTTCACGGCCAGGGCCACTCTACCTACGGAAGGGCGGCGAACAAGCGTAGGCGCGTGATGACAGTCACAAAACAATCAGCGGGGATAGGCGGAAGCGTAGGCAAACAGTTATAAAAGCATAATGGCTTCCTGTGGCTTACCTTTATTATGGCACCCGTAGGGTTAACCCGCGGTCAGTGGGCGGTGGCGCTTGGCTCTATGTAACGCTTTCTCTGCTTGGCCCTCTCGTGCTGACTCGAGCGCAAGAGGATTAGGTCGTTGCGGGAAGTTCAAATGACGTTGCCGATAATGAATGTTATAATGTACTGATACTTTTATTGACTTGAATTAATTACTATTTTACATATTGCAAGTCTCAATCTGAGTTACGAATACAATTACGATGTTCATCAGGCGGATTTACAGCTTGGTCTTCTGTTGGGCAGATGTTCGTCCTCCTTAGGAGATTAGATCAGAACAGATGCCCGCTTGGTTGCCTGTTCAGCTTATATAGGCTGATTTCTGGTCTAAGTGAGATTATTTCTGAAATGGGTATATTGATATTCGTGTAGGCTTGGGTTAGGATACGTACGTGGAGGCGGAGGATACTATTTATTATTTATTTATTATCTTTTATTTTTTTCTATTGTCCTTTCTGCGGCAGTTGGTCCCGTAATGTTCTTCCATCATGATGGCTGCGGCTCCCCGGAGGTGCGTGGAGAGAGTCGTTGTTCCCCCGTGTGTATTGGCGCTGATGGTCCCGGTGATTTGGACGACTTGGTGGGGTGCATAAGCGGTGGATCGGTTGTCTGGTTAACTGGTGTACTCCTGTTGGTTGGCATAGTAGGGTGCGCGTTTAGCGACAAATGATATCTGCGCGAGTGGTAACACTGTGTATGGTAATGTGTAATGTTGTGGTGTTCGGTGTGTTTGTTCGTGGCGTTGCAGCTTGCCGACGGCGGGTGGCAGAATGCAAAAAGACAATACAAAAAGACTCAGTTGAAAAAGAAAAAAGTTTTGGTAATATTGATAATCTTAATGAAGCCATTAACGATAAAAATGATTTTATAATGCATGTGAATATAAGAAGTATGTCTTCTGAAACCAGCTATTGTTATATGCACTGAAACTGTTATACAGGTAAATTATAAAATATATGATTTGGAGGGTTATAATAGTTATTGCAATGAAAGTGATTCAAATCAGAATGATGGTGTCATGGTTTTTGTTGATGAGAATATTGTACATGAAACTAAAACTATTAAATATGGAAGGATTAAAATAATAAATAGTCATTTTACATCAAACGATAATAGTAGTATGGAATTTTCTGCTGTGTACAGATTTCATCACATATGTACAGCGTTAGGGTTACGATTATTTTCCTCACATACGAAGCAGTTAACTTCAATGCGTATAGCAAACGTAATACGATGCAGCTGTATTCAGTGCGCACGGATCATACTTTGCCGCTATGTTCAACTATATATAAGAGATTCGCCCGCGGAGTCAGCTGAACATAGCTGAAAACTCTGGTTGGAACACTCTGATCATAGCTGCTTCGTATTATTTTCGCTCTATGCCTTGAAGTTAACTGCTTCGTGTGGAAGCAAAATAATCGTACTCTAACACTGCATACCTAAGAATGAGTTCATTCTAGATTTAAACAAGTTCTTGTATAAAAAGAGAAATATTAAAGATTACTTAGTTATAGGAGATTTTAATATTGATTTATTAGAGTTTGATAATATTAGTCAAGAATTTCCTTGGAACTTCCTAGATAAAGGATATTTTGCTGGTATCATGGACATTACAAGACCACCTATTGATAATATTTCCATAATAAGAATAGCCTAAGTACAGTTACATATAAATTAAAACATTTTGTAACAAACCATTACCCTATTTTTATTGCTATAAATAAGACGAAAACTGAAAGTAAAGAACCCACTATAATAATAGACTATACAATGACGTCGCTAAGACAATAGATTAAAATAAAACTATGTCAATACATAATCCTAATATAGCAACCGATATACTGTTAAGGGAAATAAAACTATGCATTGAATCAGCAAAAATAAAAATGAGGAAAGATAATAAGAAACAAAGCAAAAACTGGATTACAGATGCTATAATAAAATCGTTTAACACTAAAGAAATGTGGTACAAGTTATGGCATATGGATCGTGAGAATGATCAACTTAAAGTACAGTACAAAACATATGCCAAAATATTAGATAAGGTAATTACAAATGCAAAAGTCAAAACAGTTCTAAGTCGAATATGAGAGTTAATACAATTATACTTCGCAAACGGACAGAGATTCGTTCTCTGTAACAATTTGACCGGAAAAACTCGCTCACTTGGGCACTGGTTAGCTTATATCGGCTGGCTAATGAGCATTTTGGTGACGCATGCAGAATGAATTGGACTAAGTGGGTGGACAAAATAACGGGAGAACTTTTCATTATTTCGGAGAGAAGCGCATATGCTTCTCATGTATAAGGCGGTAATTTTGTGCAGAGTTCATTGGGAACCAATTACGAATATAGGGTATGATGGGGGAGATGTGTGCTGTACGTGGATTTCGTGTAGGAGGGAGGATGCGTAGTGTCGTAAATCGGCATTCGTCGTCAATTTGCAATTCGAAACATCATTGGAATTACACCGATCCGGTAGAGTTAGCGAAAAGCGGAATTTATATGCCCGAATAAATTCAAGCGCTAAGACAACTTATAACGTTTCCGATCGAAAAACCAGCTATGTTCAACTCAATAGCATTAAGCATGTCAGTGTATAGTACTAGAATGTACGGGTTATCAGCGGCACAACTTTTCGACGAAGATGCTTAACTAGATTAGCAGATAGTACTTGGAATAAAATATGGATGCGTTATCTTACTTTCGGCTCCGCCTCCGCGATAACAATCTGAATGTTTATAATCGGTAGACTAATCAAATTCATTCTAGATACTATTTTACATGGCTATAATTTATATTCAATTTATAGGCGGTCCGCTTACATCATAGGTTCCTTGTGGTCAATTGTTACGCAATTACTTCTACATACTGCACGTAATCCAGCCCATGATAAACCAGAAGACAAGGGAGGCGAAGGCAAGGGAAACGGAGCGAGCCCATCCGTCCTACCACCAACCAAGCCGTCACTGACTCCGCCCCCATTGACAGGCCAAACGAGAAACGTAGTCACGGTGAACTTCCAGAACGATAAGGGGGAGAGTCAAACATGCTGCACACTAATCATCAACCGATTATATCCCATTCTCCAGGAGGAGAAACCTACCATCCCTCCCCTACCTACCAGAGCGAAACACAGAGAAATAATTACACAAAGCTTTTAATTAAAGGGGTGATGAATAGAACGGGTAGTCGAAAATTTTAGAACCAAATAGCAGTATAATTAACTAATGTAGCAACAATTATAGTTTATTACATATATATATATTGTAACGTAACAAAAATTACAGTACTATATAGCAACATTAAAAATATGCTCAATCTAAATAATCGAGACAAACAATGAATTTTGAATGATTTAGTAAACATTAAGCAAAGACTTTCTTGGGCGGCACAAATACGTGACGAGACTACTTTCGAATACGGCCGTCGTATCGAAGAGCTATTGCGCGATTATAAGAATTTAGGCCAACTCGCTCGGAATGAACTACACAAGGTAAACGACTCCGCTTTAAAACGCGAAAAGTTAGCGACCTGCACAAGTAGTAAGTAGTCCATTTAAGCAGCGTGCTTATCACCCTCGCTACGCTCGGGCGCTACCGCACGGTGCGACAATGGACTACCTATGTCACGAATAGCCATGACGGCAGACTTAGGGTAGACTGTGCTATAAAATAGTATACGATACTCGTGTCATAAGTCATCCTTCATAGCAAGTCGTTTAGCGCTCTCGCTGCGCTCGGGCGCTAATACACGCCGTGTTATAACGGACTACTTAGGTCATACGTATGGTAATGTACTATTAGAACATAGTATACATTTTTTTACGTCCTTCTCGGGCTCTAGCTACAAGTCTCCTGCTTGTATCAAACGCTTGTAAAAGTCGGGCTGCAATTGTCGTAACATGTCTATTACTACTTCTTAGCTTCATTCTGGTTGGTCTATTGAGGTCATGCAGTGCTATAATAGTACATTATGCAACAAGAAATTAAAGTCGTAGATTATTCATGCGGGTGGGTATTGCCCGAGGGAATAATTGACTTTACTCTCGTGTTACATATAGAACTTTATTCACGACTTAACTGTGTAGCCACTTGATTGAATTGAAAAGTGGGACCGACTCATATGCTGTTAATACAAAATAAATTTCCATATTTTAAAGTTTTTAAAATTATCAAGAATTTTCAGACTTCAAAATTTTCAGATGTCAAAATTTTCAAATATTTCCATAATTTTCCAAAACTTTTAAAATTTTCAAGAATATTCAAAATTTTTTACAATTATCAAAATTTTTAAGATTTTAAAATTTTTTTAAATTTTTTGATTCTTTAATAGTACATTACTCCTGCAGTTGCAGGCATAAAATATTTTATTACCGTAAATGCGGGAGTAAAATATATGAGAGAATAGAAAGCTACTTTAGTTCCACTTTGCAGGTCATTAAAGTGGCTATTATAGATAAGTTGTGAATAAATTTTATTAGACATAAAACATTTTTCATTTATAGACGAAATGTATCTCGTATTAATATTAACACTACTCATGAGTAGCCACGCCGAGGATATCATAAAAACACCCTTGATGGAGAACCCAGGAATTTTATACAACAGAGTGGAGGGCATTCGACTAAGATAATGAACATGGCTGATCGCAACAGCAATTGAGACAAGAAGAAGCACTAAGCAACGTCATAATTCTGAGGTCTACAATAAAGTCACGGACGACGTGGCCATTGGTCAGGTATACTTCCTACAAACCAAAATAATACAATTATAAGAAATTAAACAAACATTGGACAAACTAGCATTAACGTATACGGAAGGAGCCCATACAGACAAAGGGGGGGGGGGGGGGGGACATCCTAATTAATTTAACGAAAATTAGCAACGAAAAAACCGAAATCAAACTTAAAATATTTGACTCTAGAGGAACCTGTCTTGGATGCAGCGGAATCCAAAATAGATCCGACCACAAATACTGCATTGTATTTTATTAACGAAAATATCGCAATAATTACTAAACTCAACAAATTAATGCAAACTAAAGGATATATTATCCCACCTCGAACTCTTTGTAATGCCATAAATAGTATAGAGAAATACTCTGGAGAACAATCATCAATACACACTGATTATATTTATGCGGCCGTTCTAACAGATTTCGCCACAATAGATATTTTATTTGTACGATTGTGTAATAGTGCAACACGAAATGCCGTTACTAGACCAAACTGACTTCACAGTGTACATATAACGGAACAACAAATATAGTAAAGATCGATAACAATACCATGCACATGTATTGGTACGGTTTGGTCATAGGAATTCTAATCTGTATAACATGTGCACTCATGTATTGGGTAAGAAATCGCATCCGGAAAATTGCACCGAACCCGATATCGGAACCCGCGAATGTACCCGTGCGATCGTTAAATCCGCACATTATTTGGAACTTCAGGGCGCCGGAACGCATATACGCGAATTCCCGACAACCTCCTCAGCGGGTACAAACTGCCACCCCCCCCCCTTCTCCCCCTCCCTCCACCCGACGCCCGTAATTCCGGCGACGCCTATAAATCTGCCACTATAGCCGCCGTCGCCTACCTCCAAGTAATACAAGTAAAGGCGCCAACGGGTAAGGGTAGGCGTGCACCACTAGTATATTGTAATAAATATATTACTGATTCCTTAATTATTATTTAATTAATCATTATTATAGTATAAACATTATGTTACGAATATCCAGTACTATTATATACACCAATATTGTAAACTATAATAGCGTGCGTAATAAATCTACAAAAATGCGAAAAAAGGCAAAACTGTAAATCAAGAATCCAAAACATTAGTATGTAGAGCTAAGTATGATGCTAATTTTTAATATACTCATCGTTTTAACCATGTATACCCTCCTACTATTAGTCTATTATTAGTATTATAATACTATTTTTATGCCAATAAGATCATGTCTGAGCATGAAACTCTTAAATATTAATAATAATGTTTGACTTATGCATCATTAATAACAAACCACGTATAACTATGTATTTAAAATTAATGACATCTATAATCTGTACACCTGCAATTACAGGCAGCTATCCTTACTGCTTTTCCTACATTTCCGTACTACCTCTCTTTTATTCCTCCCCTCCCATACTATCCTCACCTTCCCTCACTTACGGATCGAGGAGACTGATTGAAAAAGGGATGAATAAACTTGCCTACGATCGGCACAAACGAGGATCGAGCTCAACGGAACAATCATTCTCACTTTTGACTTCAATATGACCGGATCGAAGAGCTCCATCAACGCTAAGAAATTTATGAAGATGTTGGGACACGTACTGCTGCGCTGGACTACAAACTTGCAGCTCATTCAGGGAATTTCGGAGGACACTCACGTGGAAGTCCGTGTAGACGTTAATCGGAACTACCGGTTAAAGTCAGCAGTCCTCGTAGGTATATACCTCTACAACGGGAGTATACTGAAGCACCAAATGGACAAATTTAAACTACGCTACGAGGAACAGCCATGGGATCGGGTCGACAAAATCGACAGCCTTGGGGAAATGCTAAGGCCGTGTCAGGATCACTCGCTAACACGGCAGCTCCTAGTATGCTTCACACGCAATTGCGGCGGAGCCGGATTCACCGACGCACGCAGGTGGAAGTGCTACCGGTGTGAGGAGGAAACTCTAGACCCCGCCGCACTATATACAGCATGCACCGTACTGGCGTTAGTAAAAGGAATGGAATGCCCTTGCAACTAGTAGGGCAGCCTAGAATACCTGACGTGCTGCAACAAATGCCAAGGATAAGACTTCCTGGGGCCAATTTACGTCGACCATGAAGGTCAAGCAGAAAATCCTCCCCCCAGGAAACCGCTGGGACGAGGATCTAATGAACTAGGATTAAGGTCTTTTTCTTACCGACATGCACTTTTTCCCTCCTTTCTTCGTCAAGAACCCTATGTAATACTCTATGACGTAGTTATAAGAAAAATAACGATAACGAAAAAATATATACACATGAAAAGAAAATTGGTAAAAAAAGAAAGAATAAAAAAATAATAATACTAATGAATATACCAAAAAAGGGGATACAACCCCGAATAATACATCAACAAAACAAAAAAATCAAAACAAAAAAACAAAAAACAAAATAACAAAAAAAAACAAAAACAACAAACAAAAAAAATTTAAAACACCGGAGCACTAATCTACTATTTTATGAACTCGCGAGAAGGAGAGTTGATGCATCCTGTCAGCTGCACCTCAGCGGATGCACCGCGTCATTTATAACGTGCTCGTTATTACCGTCTACAGCATACGACGCAACGCTACCTCAAACGCGCAGTACCCATCTGCAAATAACAACGCTCTCTATCGTATCGACGGACGCGAACTGACCAACACTACACGGCAAAATACCACTATACCCACCAGCCCGCCGACCAAGTTAAGAAGACTCCCGATACACAACAGCGCCAGCGCCTGCTTCCCCCATGGAGCAACAGCTGAAGATACGAATGCAAGCTTACAATCACACCACCAGCACGTTAAAGCGAACTTCGCAATTCTCGACTGAAGACAATTTTCGACTTACGACATTACGCATCCTCCCTCCTACATGAAATCCACACATTTTCCCCATCATACCCTATACTCCTGATTGGTTCCCAATGAACTCTGCACAAAATTGTTGCCTTACACATGAGAAGCATATGCGCTTCTCTCTGAAATAATGAAAAGTTCTCCCGCTATTTTCTCCACCCACTTAGTCCAGTTCATTCTGTATGCGTCACCAAAATGCCCATTAGCCAGCCGATATAAGCTGACCAGCGCCCAAGTGAGCGGGCTTTTCCAGTCAAATTGTTACAGAGAACGAATCTCTGTCCGTTTGCGAAGTATACTTGTACTAACTCTCATATTCGACTTAGAACTGTTTTGATCAACTTGTAACCTTCATTAGAACATCAATGTTTTAATAAATAAATACATAATAGTACAAATAAATTCGCGTTAAATTCATTTGAATTTCCCGCGACCGAAATCCTTCTCCTGCCTTCGAGTACTGTACGAGAGGATGAGGCGAACCGAGACCGGGTCGAGCCGTACTAAGCAGCGCCGCTGCTGGAGAACGTTCTCAAAAGAAATGCGACAAAAGTTATACCCCAGACATCATCACCTCACTCTTTCCTTTCTATCTGTTTTACAACCCCTTTATTGTCGTGACTTAGCCGCATGTTATTTCCGTCGCTCCGTGTATATATTTCGTTTGCCGTCCGTCCTACATAGAGTGGCCCTGGCCGACAACTACCTGAATAGGGCCATTTAGTAATACCAGTCAAACTTTCACGCAGCCGGGATGTAACAGTACTCATTTGGAACCAAAAAATGGAATCCGCAAAATCACATTTTGCGGACCCAAATGAGTCCGAAAATCGAATTTTTTGTGGTTTTAATACCAAAAAATATCATTCGACACATGGCCGTATGATCACACCGAGTTCGTTGGTCCTTGACATATATTCTTGACATTAGTGTTAGTGTTGGAAATGACGTTCTGCATACACTCTTTCGCCTTCTCTGCCTTTCTCCCCCACTACTAAATAGTACGTTAAGCTTGTCCCAGCTGGCAGCGCCGCTGGCGTTTAGCACAGTTCGAGCCCGTTCGCCAGACCGAGAGCACGCATGTACCCCAGTACATAATAAACACACTCCTCCCGAATTGGGGTACTCATCATTATTTCGACTCTTCATCCCCGTCCAGATCCAGTGTTACTTGGTCAGGTTGTGGGCCCAGGCATGGCCTAATCTGGACACGAGAGTGCGAGTGAAATTTGTCGCTTCGATAAGTGCGCGCTTCCAAGAGCAGGGACTCATTTTTATAAGTGAAGTATTGTGAAGAGCTGAGGAGGCAAGAACCAGCAGAAGTTGACAAAAACGAAAGGAGGTGGAAGATAGTGAGAGGAGGTAGACGAGACGTTTTGAAGGAGACAAGAAGAATCGAGAGAAAGATGGCAGTGTCTGGCCATCAAGACGAAAAACGTAAGGTAAAAGTTTCTTTTACATAAATGTACGCGAAAGGAGTGTGCGGGATGTGTGTGCCGAGTCGTGGTTTTTGTCATCGCGCGTTTTTGTTTCGTGCGGGTTTTCTCTCTTATCTTCTAAGAGGGAAAATAGACGAGGCGCAGAAGGATGAGTAGAAAAAATGTGTGCTAATGCTGTTCTTGTGAACAGAAGCATTTTGCAATATTTATTCTATTTCAAGGTTTAGTGCCTAATATAAATCAGGTACATATATTAATATCTAAAAATTACACATGTGGATGTGAATTAATAATTTACGAATTGAATTTTATTATTTTTAAATACATTTTGTGATTGCACATTGACTTTTGCGTGTTATAATTGATTTGAAATTAGAAACATGAAGAGATATTTATGAGAAAAGTTATAGATAAGAAAAATTGAATCATTTAAAACAAAGCAGTTGCAAATTTCTTAACTCTGCTGGCTTGTGATTGTGGTGATGGGCGCTATGCGTTTGTATTTACAGTCATATGACATGAAATTTGATGTTGATAAAGTTTCAGAAAATATTGAGAACGCGAATATAGAGAAGCTTAAAGAAACAGTAAAATTAGTAATGTTAAGTAAAGAATTGAATTCGAATAGAGACTACAAATTAACGAATAACGTTAAATTACAGCACTATATTAATTATTTGATTTCAAAATTGAGATAAAATATTTTATTGTTGATTATAGATACGAACGCGAGTACAAACTGTAGATATAAGGATGAGATGTAAGATAGACATACATTTAAAGTGTATGATATTTTGATGATTAGAATTGATTCAAATTATCATATAATGTTGTTAAGATAATAGACCTGGTTGAAGACTTGAACAATATTCGGAAATTGAAGCGATGTGAAGTCAATTTAACGTCTATAACGTAAAGAAAACTATTATATAAATTTGAAAAGATTTTACATAATTATGAGAATATTCTGAATTCTTAACCTCTTACCGATGCTGAGAAGATACGCATTTTATAATGCAATTGTAGGCTGTACACCTTATATACCGTTTGTTAATTTCTGTATAATGGCTAGGATGGAAGAGAAATGAGTTATGAAAACTTAATGAAATATCATATACACGCTGAAACTGAGCGTGCAGCTGGTAGTTCAAACCAGCTGACAGCTTTTACAGCTGGAGCGATGTCAAAGAGCTAGGCAATGCTATATATGCAATAGGTTTGAAAATCATTTAGAATTAGGAGCGCGAGATGTGAGATATGTGAATTAGCTGTATTATAATGATAGATATGATTATAGTAATTATCGTGAAAATAAAGGCGATAAGAGAAAAGTATGTGATATAGAAAACAGTGATAGTGCGAAGAAATTTAAATCAATTAATTATTATAATAATAGAGGTAGAGGTGATTATAATAGACAAGGACAGGGCGATCAGGTTATAAAAGCAAAGGATAGAAACAACAACAGTCAAAAAAGTCAACAGAGATCAGAAGTACAATGACAAGATAAAAGTGAGATAACTGCTTTAAATATTGATAAATGAACTTTTAATTTAAGAGGATTATGCATTAGATAAGAAATTAGATTGCAAAGAAAATGATTTGAAATTATTAACCAAGTGGTTTTAGCAGATTCAGGACTTACTGAATATTTGAGAAACTATAGACTTATATTACGAAATTCTGATGAGAAAAAACGCAATATAATTAGATGTGCGAATAAAGATTCTACAGCGGGTTTGATAATGAGGGTGTAGGTGAAGTGAATCGATTGTTGAATAATATTGAGAAAGTGATTTTAGATAATATAATGTATGCATAGTCTTTCACGGAAAACCTGTTATCATTGATAAAATTAGCTGACAAAGGTCTAAGATTTGGACTATCGAATAATTGACATGTATAATCCGGTTTTTAAATAGACAGTTATATTTTAAATTTATGAAAGAGCTTATGGGATATTAGAATTAAAGTTGATGGAAAAGAAAGCGGTTTAGATAAGGACAATTTGAGAAAATAAAATAAAATAACTGCATATTGAACTACAAAAAGTAACAGTAAAAAATTAACCGAGATATATTATGAGAAGTGTTGTGGCACGTAGTAATAATGGATAGAACCATATTTGTACAGAAAACTAAAACGGAGAAAATGCGTTGAAAAAGATAGATGAGAAAACTGAGTGTGATGAGCAAACTAAAAATGAAAACGAAGCAGAGAACATACAGGCAGGAAGTAGATTCGATTTAGATAAAAATATACAGGCGACTGGAAATTTACAAAGTATAAATGATAATAGCAAAGTCAAGAGCGAGTTAGTTTAAAATTTGATGAGTATATATGGAATATAAAGCCCGAGGATCCGGATGAGATTCCGTGCGTTGAATTATTAGATAATGAGATATCAGAAGTAACAGATAAGAACCGCTTCATTAAAAGGAAAAATAATAAAATGCTACTACGAATGGCATGTAAGAATGGTTAGGCTTTATTAGATTATTCAAGCGCTTTACAGAAACAATTTCACGACAATACAGAATTAAGTAAAGCAAAAATTTACGAGTCAATTTTAGAATATATAGTAATATAATAGTATAGTTATACACAATATATAGTTATATAGTTGATGATTATTCATGTCTAGCAATGGCTTTTCCAATGAAGATAAGTTATCGATTTCAAGATTTTGTTAAAACGAGTAGAAATTTACTAGGATATGATGTCAAAGTTTGCTATCATATATCAGATCAAAGTACAGAATATATATGTCAATATATAGTAGAAGTGTTAAATAGACTGGGAGCTGAGAAATGATTTCACCATTTAGAAAATTCACTTCGAATTATAATTTTGATATAAATCAGATTTGGTTGTCTGGTATATATGAGAGTTCAAAGAAATGAGAGTACTGGAATTGTTTTAACTAATAGACGAATTATATTAGTTAGATATAGGAGAACAAGTTTTATTTTGATAGTCAGAGGAGGAAAAATTTGATAAAAATCATGATGCAAAATTCAATGAAAAATTGGTTTGCGGAGACAAGTATAGAAGAGACAACATACAGAACTGACGAAATATTTTTGATGAGTTAGATACAAATAATTGTTAAATTTTGAAAGTAAAATTTAGCAAAATGTATAAAAGATATTATAAACGAAGGGAGTGAGTAAGAAGAAGAGAGGTCGTCCTAGAAATATAGAAAAGATGAGCTTAGATCTGATGAATCTTGAGAATGAGAAAAGGATTTCAAGTAAGCAGTTAAATGATAAAGTTATGCAATTTTGTGTGTTCTAAATGAAAGTTTAGTGCAATATTATTTGAATGAGATAGATGTGAACAATTATAATATAGCACATAGAGAAGAATATCATACAACGATAGAGAGAAACAATACAGATCCAGCTTCGTATAAAGAAGTGATGTTATTACAAGATAAAGAGAAGTGACACAAAGTAATCATAGATGAGTTAAATATTATGATTAAAAATATCGTTTACAAAAATTGCTTACTAGACCAGAGATTAAAAATAATGAGAAATTACTAAATATAATAGATGGAGATGGGTATTAGAGAAAAAGATAGATAAGAGTAGAACAGTCAAATATAAAGCTAGATTAATTGTAAGAGGATGCAAAGACAAAATTCTTTATAATTTATTGGAGACATATACTCCACTTTCAAGTTTGATATTAGTGAGAGCAGTTTTAGTAATTGCAAATAAATTTAATCTTGAGATGTGTCAGTTAGATGTGAAAAATGTATTTTTGAATGAAACAGTTAGCAAAAATATTTATTTCAGAGTAAAGCTAGGAATATTACAAACCATACAATACTCTTTCTAAGTGATAAAATTTCTCTTTCGTAAACTTTATATATATATATATATATATATATATATATATATATATATATATATATATATATATATATATATATATATATATATATATATATATATATATATATATATATATATATATATATATATACCAGGAGGTGCAGAGTATACTGAAAAGTTTACGAAAGAGAAAGTTTATCACTTAGAAAGAGTATTGTATGGTCTGTAATGTTGCTAGCTTTACTCTTAAATAAATAATGCCTGAACACGTTTGCAAAAGCGTAACCGAATGTTATTAGGACGCCAGCTTATGCTACTACGCCTCGGCTTACGAGAATTCCTCTCCCAGAAGAAGTTCCGATCGATCGAACACCGGCTCCTCGTACAACCCTCGGCGACACCTGAAATCCCGAATACGTGGAAGGGAAGGTATAGTTGATGAAATAAACACTCGGATGCTTACTGGATCTTTCGTTTATTTGGGAAAACCTAACTACTTACAAAACTTCTAACTAATCTGCGATTGTTACTACGAGCACGTGCGCACGTAAGCGATCCTAACGTTCGAGCTGGGTAATTTTAGCCTTTACATAAATATAATATCCGAAGACCCAATAATAACGCGCCAGAGATACAAATTAACGCACTACTTCTCCCCTGATTCTCGCGCGAATTCCGTTTTCAAAATTCCTGAGCACACTTTCCGTTGCTGGTAGCGATACACCAGTTCAAACCGCAATGGCTACGAGCGCCCGCGCGTATGTTTCTTTACCGGCTTACTCTCTCCACTCACCGTCTGTAAATCTGCTCCTTACACTTCCCTTCGTACAGATGATGCCTCGTACCCTGCGAACTTCGGCCTACAAAAACTAGCTAAATAATTCTGCGCTATAATCTCGATAATTAATATCGCTAAGGAGCGAGCTGCGACGTCGTCGAAGTCCAACCAACAAGTGCCATGAGGGCGGAAATCTTCCTCCCTCGGCCTTATCGTCCTTCCGTCTTCTTCGATCTTCTATCCTTATTCCTCCGGTGTCTTAGATAGAGAGAGAAAGAGAGAGGGCGTCATTTGACTAATTGCTCTGATTTTCTATTAACGTAGTCACTCGTGTCGATGTTGAAAAAAGTCAAGGCCAATCAGGACCCTTATCTGCTCGATAGCCTTGAGCTCATTAGCCTTTTGACTCGGAGGGGTGTGCGCGCGTGTTATCATACGTGCCATCTATACGCGCGGATATTTGAATTCGTAATTAATATAGCGACTACTGCTGGGACAGCATGTCCCCGTACGGGTATATACATATCTACATATACTCCACGCGCGCCCCGAGTTCCCTCAAGTTGTCAGCCTGCGGCGAGTATATGTATATACGTCTGCCGTACTCTCTGTAGTATCGTACAGCTCGGGGGCTTCGCCGCTGACTGAGCAGTTCTCTCCCCTCTCTCCGCCCTCTCTCACTAGGCTTCAGCCATCGCTTCGCCTCACTTCTCTCTCTCTCTCTCTCTCACCTTTTTCTTCGAGCTCTTCTCGTTCTACGACCGGTAGGTACTGCCGCCGCTGTTGTTGTCTGCTTTCCGCCGGCGTTATCTCGCTGAGTGCGGTCCAGCTGACGCGTCGTTGCCCAGGAGCCGCTTTGATTCGATTCTCCCGGTGTTAGTGGTGACTACTGCTACCTCGGCCGCTTCTGCGTGCGTGCGCGAGGTATGCTGGGCTAGTGCGAGTGCGCGTTTGTGTAGTTGGCACAGGCACGGCTAGCGCGGTCACTTCTGCGTGTGTACCGGCTACCTCTCCTCCAGCCTGCGCGGATCAGCTGTCGTCGGTTCTTATGGTGGCTATTATTGCAGCTCTTCCCCGGAGGATCCCCTGGTTGCTGGGGTTCCTGCTTAGTGACGTGCTGGTGTGTGTGTCCGTGAAGTAGTACAGTGCAGTGTAAAGTGCACTATCAAGGCACTGAGTAGTGTGACACGGTGCAGTGCACGCTGCCCCGTCGAATGGTAGTTCGTCGCTTCGGTGTGTGCGCGGCTCCTTTGTCTCGTGTACCTCGGGCAACGCGAAAATATCCCCCCGTTAGTACTAATCATAAATTGTTAAATTCCAGCACGGGTGTAATTAGGCTCGCGCGCGGACTTGTTGGATGGGTTTCTTGTAATGCGTGTTAATACGCGTTAACTACTTTAAGTGACGTTCCCTACGTCACATAACACCCCCCTCCCCCCTAAACCGGAACACACCGATAGGAGGAGACCGCCGGTTTACCTTTATGAGCAACTGTGGCCCTTTGCAACAATCCTGGCGCGAGAGCTCGTTACACCCTGGCTTCACTTATCAACTAAATTTTTACTACTAATATATGTACAACAACAAAAAAATAATATTCTACCACCGTTATATCCCCAAAGCAATTCTTAAATATCCGCATCCAACTTACTACTTTATTTATCCTAATGAGAAAGAGGGGGACTGGGCTCCCATTCCTCTCTCTGCTGGCTCTCGCCTTTCAACTGACTTACTACTTACCAGTCTACTGGCGTCACTAATATTTTTCACCCTTAACCTCGATCCGATCGGTGAGGTGACCTGGGCGAGCTCCCCTTTCTTGTCTCCAGCAGTTGCCTCAGGACGCCGTTCCGAATATCTTCCAGGTAATGCTCGAGACGGTCCATGAGACGTAAGGTCTCGGTACGCTGCCAGGCAATCATGGAGAAGCCGAGACCTCCGCGTTATTCATGTTGTCGTCCCGGGGCTTCTTCAGATCGCTGTCGACGCGGTGGAGACGGTGAAGCTGTTATCCTTCGCCTTGCCGCGGGGGAACGTACCTCTGACCTCGGGGCTGATGGCAGTCTTCTAGATCGTTCGGTCCTCCTTGACCTTCAAGGCGAAGACGTCGGTGTCCTTCTCCGTCCTGCGGAGGGGGATCGTCTCCTTGACTTGGGTGGGGAGGGTGAGCATCCCCTTTCACGAGGTGATGGCGTAATTTCGTCCCAACGTCTCGGAGGTGGTGACTTCCTTACCCTCCGGGGCGAGAGGACCTCGGAGCTTCGCAGATGTGAGGGCGACCTCATCCGCCTCTGACGTTCCTGTCGGGTTGACGTTTATGGAGGTGGGGGTGGCGATTCTGAGGGCCCCAACCGTGAGAATACGCCCGTCTCTCATCTAAGGTTAGTATCCTTCGAGGCCACTCGTTCCCCTTCTTCACGATCCAGCTCATCCATCCGGTTTTATTCAAGCACGGGGTCGCCTTGGGACAGGGAATGGCATCGCTCTCGTTCGTGAGCGAACTTTCTCTCCACGTGGCGGCGATGTACCTCACTGTACCTAGGGCAGATGGAGAGGTTCACTCCCCTCCTACCACAATTGTGGCAGTACACTGCCACTTTTGGGTGAGGGCATTGTTTCGAGCGATGGTCCCGACGCCAGCAATTAAAGCACGTATACGGCGGGGCGTCCAGATTCCGGAGTGTCGTAATCGGGATCAATCCCCCGAACATGACTTGCCGTTCTTTTACGGCTAACGTGGGTCGTGACCTGGAGTGCGGGTCTCCATTATCCAGTGTGGAGTGTCCTCCCACTATCTCTAACGATCCCTTGTATCTTTTTGCTAACTTTGCCGAGAATCGTTTCGCGGCGTTTGATAATACGTGAGTTTCCCTCATTACTAAATCCCCTATATTAAACCTAGTATCCTTTCTCCCTTATTATAAGATTTCTCCAGTTTATCCTTCGCGCAGTCAATGTACCTTATGACTAAGTCTCTCAACGCGTCTAGTCTCCGCATTATATCCAACCAGATTTCCAGGGCTATCTGTAACGTCGGTGTCGTGGACTCCACTTCTCTCCGGAGCTTTTTACTCTTGGCATTCATGACACGCTCGGACGAATGCGTTTGTATCATGCCAAACCCCCGGCCAATAATAATCTCTGGATATTCGGTCATAAGTTTTCTCGATCCCTATGTAGCCAGATGAGGCTTCCCTATAGGCGTCAATGAGAACTCTCTCCCTATGATCAGCTGGCACCACTAATTTCCACCCTTCACGAACATTGGCAATTCGGTCTAACAGCGCATCTCTCCTAAATCGATAGAGTAAACCATCCTCTACTCGACACTGCTGGCATTTCTGGGGTATCTCCTGCACCGGTTTCATCCTGCGTAAGTACCAGGCATCGGTGACCGTGTTAAAGGCCGCCACCTCTTCGGCTTCTGACTCGAACATTCTAGAGAGAGCGTCTGGCACCTTGTTCAACGCTCCTTTTCGGTATTTAACGTGGAAATCCCATTGCTGAATATCTAAGGCCCACCTGGCCAATAGTCCCGTGGGATCTTTAAGACTGCATAACCATGTGAGGGTTGTATGATCGGTAATCACCCCGAAGGTATATCCCTCCAAGTAAGGCCTTAATTTCTTGATTGCCCACAGAACGCCCAAGTATTCTCTTTCCGTCGTTGTATAATTTCTCTCGGCTGAGGTTAAGACTCTACTCACGGAGACGATGGGGTGCTCACAATCTTCGAACTCCTGGGTGAGCACAGCTCCTACAGCGAAGCTGCTAGCATCACACTGTACCGTGAACGGTCTCGTGAAATCTGGTCTAGCCAGCACCGTCGCTATGGTCAACGCTCTCTGTTCTTCTTCCCACTTCCAAACCTGTCCTTTCCTCAGCAATTTAACTAAAGGAATTTTAATTTCAGAACCTCGTCCAATAAATCTAGAATACCACTTTCAGTGTACCTAATACCGGAGATCATGCACTTGTTACCGTTTTCAAAACTATACTACTGACTGTAAGTCTGTTGCGGTATTGTTCTGTAATTCTAGGTCCCACCAACGTCAGTACTAACTCTGGGTCAAATAATGCGGTGTAGGTCTGACCGCCTAGCGCTACTTTCAGGTAGTCTCTATTGTCGAACGTCGACTCAGCTACCGGCTCTTCTTCTACTGCAGATTCGTCCACTTTCTCCTCACTTTGTCTAAGTCCCTGCACCCATAGGTCATCCAAATATTTACAAGCTGACTGCATCACCTCAGCTCCGATCCATAAAGCGAATTTCTCTTTTTGTTTCTTTCCTAGATTTGTTACTGGTGCCTGGGTTTCTTCTCTTCCCACTTGGCTCCGGTAACCATTTTCATCTAATGTCCCGTCTAGCTGTGGTTCCTCCTCCTCCTTTCCACCGTGGCCCCGGCAACCATTTTTACCTAATGGCCCGTCGAGCTGTGGTTCATCCTCCTTCTTTTCCACTTGGCCCCGGTAACCATTTTTATCTAATGGTCCGTCGAGCTGTGGTTCAACCTCCTTCTTTTCAACTTGGCCCCGGTAACCATTTTTATCTAATGGTCCGTCAAACTGTGGTTTATCGGCCTTCTTTTCCACTTGGCTCCGGTAACCAATTTTATCTAATGGCCTGTCGAGCTGTGGTTCATCCTCCTTCTTTTCCATTTGGCCCCGGTAACCATTTTTATCTAATGGCCCATCGAGCTGTTGTACATCATCCTTCTTTTCCACTTGGCCCCGGTAACCATTTTTATCTAATTTCCCATCGATCTGTGGTTTATCCTCCTTATCCAGCTGCATGTGGCTCCAGTCTCCATTGCGGGTTAACGGTCTGACAGGCCGTGCTTCTTTCATCTTCTGATTACTCCTTCCGATTGGCTGACTGCTGTAGTTTCTTCTTTGGTAATTGTTGGTTCTGGCGTTTTTGCTTTTTTTTTACCTTTGCCATAATTTGGCTGCGGATCATTTTCGACATATCTAATTCCTGCTACTGGCGTTATGGTTTCTTGTACCGCTACTACTCTAGCTCTATTTGGTGCCTCCCGTACATGCTGCGGCTGGGATTCTGCTCTTGGACTTGGGCGGTGGGCGATTCCATTGTTCTTTCCGTTCCTGTCTCTGTTCCATCTGTCTACAATACTTCTCGACGTCTTCATAACTTCTGATCTTCTTTTCTTTAATCGCATCCTGGTAGTCGGGGCTTAGTTTATCCTTCAGTATCCGTAACTGTTCTCTTAGCGTGAGTGGTTTCTTGAAGTGACTTACTATGTGACTGAAACACGTTAAGTAATGAGAGATCTTTTCTCTATCTCCTTATGTGAGCTTATACAATTCGTCCATTACATCATTGTAATCCATCTCCCTTGGGTACTGGTGTTTAAATGCAGTTTTAAACTCCTTCCATGTTTTTATGGTTTTAGATTTGGTTCTGTACCACACGCTTGCCTTTTTATCCAGTATGGATGGTATGGCTCGGAATACTTATTTTCCTGATAGTCTACTGTATGTTTTACAGACACTCACCCTGGCCAGGAATCCTTCTGGGTCTTCGCCCGAGAAGCTAAGATTCCACCCCTGTACTATCTTCATAGAGTCTAGGGATTTATATGCGCGACTGTCTTTATTGTGCCGATTCCTGCTGGATTGGTTTTCTCCTACTCTTCTCCCGTCGTCGCTACTGGAGGTACTACTGCTTCTGCTAGTACTACTTTCATCACTATTGCTACTTTCTTCTCTTTTCTTCCTTCTATTGTCCTTCTTGTACGACTCCATACTCATATCTGTTTCTATGTCAGTACTGCAGGAGTGGCGGCTTCGTGTTCTTCGGTCATATTTTCTACTTTTATCCTGTTTCTGTTCTTCTCTTCTCGGCTTATCTTCTCTTCTTCTCGTGTTGCTGTATTCTTGGTAGACATTGGGTTGTTTTGTCCCTTGGAATTCCAGTTTGTTCGGGACTGGCTGCATTGTTCGGCGGGGCGTTCGTCCTATTAATTTCTCCAGCGTCTGTAAAGTACGCGTCGGCTTCTCCTTTTGCTTCTGACGTTCTTCGCACAATCGTTTGATGCTATTTACTATTTGTGCATAGTGCTTTGATTTTTCCGTATCTATGCTTTCTTCCTGTGATTTGGAAGTTGATTCTACTTTTGTCTCTGTCATTTCGTCCTCTGACCTCCTCTGTGCCGTCTCTTGATTATTACTTGATTCCGCTAGTGGTCCACTATTACCTGCTGCTAGGGTGGCTGCTGTTTGATGTTCCGTATTTACATTATTCTGCGGCACTGGTGTGGGTTGGGTTGTGGTTGGCGATGCTCAACTTTTTGGAGACGGTTGCACGGCCAGCTGATTGGTGACTACTACCTTGTTTTGTAAGTTTGTCCTTAGTTGGTTTAGTGACCATGCATCCAGGCCGTAATAGGTTGGGTGTGACGCTAGATGGTTAGCCAGTTCCCTGTTTAAGGTTATTCTTATTGCTGTTTGGTCTAATCTCGGTTGTATCGTTTGCGGTATTCCCATTGCTGTATTTGTCACTCTATCTATTTCTTGGATTTCTGGCTCTGATGACTCTACCTCCGACTGGTTTCTATTTTCCGACGTTCTACTAGCTGTTACGTTTCCCTTTCGCATGTCCTTAGCGTTCCTTGATTGTTTATCACCCAATTCTTGAAGTGCCGCTGCTGTATGAGGCGGAGCGTGTCCGTCATCATCTCAATCATACCAGGGTACTTCTTTCTCTGGTTCTGCTTGCCGTATCATGGCCCTTAACAGTCTATCCCGTAATGTAAATATGGTCTCTTCCTTACTGCAACCCAGTGCTTAAAGAAGGTCTTTCAGTTCCTCATACTTCAATTTCTTTATGTATCTTTTATGCAGTCTTACTTCTCTCGTCATTTTCAGCTGGCTGATGATTGCTTTATGGCGCTCCATCTCTTCTGCCGTTACTACTAACAATAACTTATTTTCTTTCTTGGGCGGCGTTATGTGTGATGGGGTTTTCTGCCGATATAAATGTTGTTTACTAAATTCAAGAGTCTAGGCGTTGACTTAGAGAAAGCGAAAGAACTAAAAAGAAAAAAAAATTGTTGACTTCTGAATACTGATAATTTTCCTACTATTTTCCTGTATTCGATGAACTCCCCAAAATGTCGTCCCTTACTACCCTGCTAACCGAGCGAGAGCCAAAAAAACACAGGTTTGGGTAATTTTAGAGTTTTATCTGCAAAGTCCCGAAAAAGCAAAATTTTTCGAAACTTAATTTCTAACCGTTACCAACAAAAAAAAAGAATTTAAACTTCCTTCCCACGAACGATTACGGTTTGTGCACTCCTTTGGTCCTATCAGTTGCCGGTTTGAAGTAAAATGAGATGCGATTTTTTTTTTTAATTTTTCTGATTCCCGGGGAAAGCAAAAGGTTTTCCAACTCCAAATCACACCTCTCGCCACTATAGGTTCTGTAATGCAACTTTAAAATACCACCTCCTCCCACGGGAGCCACCAAGCACCGCAAAGAGGGAACAGAACAACTCTTCGAGGTAATCGTCCTTTGTTTGGGGTTTGGTCGGGGATAAGCCTCACAGCCTCGTGTCAATTTTTCAATATGATATGTATATGGATATATTATACAGTGTATTGCGTCCGATTGCGCGGCAACGCTTATGACTGCGAAAACACAGCGAGAAAGCGGAAAAGTACGTCCGAATGAAGGAGCCGTCGCTTCTCGTCTGAGAAAAGACTGTAAGCCGGAGTGCGAGGTCTCGGCAGTCGTCAATGAGCATCGAGCCGTACCGTATCTCATGCTGAGAATCGGCCGATGTCTTCATAATGTATATTTTGGTAAATAAATTATGTGTAATCTCCATTTCTAGTGTTTGTTTTTCCGCATATTATTTTTCCCCTAGTCACTTATTAATAAATCAAGTACTATTAAAACGGGATATTTTAAGACGATAATGCATTTTCTTCAAATGAGAATATTTTAGCTAAGTAACCTCAAAAATTGCTTTTTTTGTTATTTTTAAAAAGAAGCATACATTTGGAGACCCATATCTCCGGTTCTTTTTGACTAATTCAAGCTTTTAAAAAAATATTATAAGTATTTTCCTTTACAAACAAAATGAAACCTGAAACGTTTAAAAAGAATTAAAAGGAGATTTTATGAGGGTTTAAAGAGCACCTAAAAATTACGAAAATTCGAAAAAAAATGCATTACACGTTTGTACGCGCGGAAATGTCCCTTTATTAGTAAATTCTAACTTTATATTCTGGCCTGAAAGTTTTTGAAAAGACGAGGATATCGTCGCTTGTAGAATTGGAAACGAGTAAAATCCCGATATTTGGCAAATTTTTTAATACAGTCTAAAAAATGGCCAAAAGAGCCCATTTTAAAACTTCAAATGACTATATATCAAATTCTTTTTGTAATATAAAAATTTTGCTAAAAAAATTTTTGGAAACGTTCTATCCTACTATATTTTTCTTCTATATTTCTACGTCTACAATTATACTAATCAAGAAATGGATCTTTGTCTTGTATGCACAATTCCCATTTTGTTTGATTACTATTAGTAAATTAATAAAATTATCGTTATTCTACTCATGTATAATGTAAGTCGAACGGTCTATGTTAAAAAAATGCTTAGGTTGTAGAGCGGTCTGTAATGGTTGTTTTCTAATATTTGTGTATTTGTTACATAGTTTGTGTGTGTATGTGTAGGATGTTGTATACTTAATCTCATTATATAATATTTCCCTATATTACAATATATCTACCTAGCGGATATCTCTTTCATTTCTTATTTATATGCGTTATCACGGGATGCTCAATCATTAATAATAATGTAATTATTAGTCGAGCTAATATTCTGCTGGCGTGCACCATACGCAACGCGTGTGCGCGGCTTATCGCAGCTGTTACCTTTCAGGCGGTTCACGGTAACTCGCCGCTGTAGCCTTACCCCGATGTAGCTGTGTAGGCTGTTCCCACGTATACGCCGAATCTACGAGGATTTGGCTTCGTGTGGAGTTTCATCGACGCACTGGGTTTCGCGACCTGGAAGGAGCGCGAAAACGCGAAGACTAATTCTTTCGCAATGCGAACAGCAATCTATCCTTGCTTGTCGGCCTATCTCGATGCGTGGAGCAGGCGGGTCCGGGTTAATTAATTGTACAACGATTTGACAAGAACAACAAAAAGCTATATTCTAAAAAGCAATTAAATAAATCATACAATGACGTTAACAATATTTACAAAGTCGACAGTAAAAAAATTCGCGTAGGTCGAGCGTCGCCTGCGTATTCAGCACGACCGACGCTGAACATGCCGCTGGAATCGCTATTCGTAGTATGGCCCGGATCTACGACCCCGGTTGCCGCGGGTTAGCCCTTACCTCTAATATAATAATAGAGCGGTGGTAGAATGCGGCGACGCGTCGCTGACAACGATGCTCTTGCCTCTCTCCCGTTGTAGTCTCGCTTCAGCTGCTATGTATCCGGGATAGTGGAGTTTCCCCTCCACTCCGCAGTAACAGTCTCGCACTGCACTTTTCTCTGCGTTCCTCCTTCGTGTCGCACCACCAAAATAGCAGATTATCGACGTCCTCGGTGGCGTCTCTCAAGGTGGCGGCGAAGCGTCCCATTTCTCGAGGCACACCGCGTGAGAAGTTGAACGATAGTCCCTTTTCTTCTCTCCGGACGCGCCCCCCCGCTCCTTCTCCGCTCTCGTCTTCCCAACTGTGGCCGCGCGCGGGCATGAGATGGCGTCTCATGCCCCTTTCGAGTCTTCTCGTTCGCGAATTATACGCGACTCGTTACAGTGTATACAAAAAAATTTTTTTCATCTTCCGTTTGATACAATTTTTATAATTGTATAAATAATATATGTTGTTATTTTAATAGTAGTTAACTTTGATAGTCCAGTATTGTGGAGAATTAAAGAGGTTTTGAAAATTAACCATAAAATATTAGAAATCAAATTATTAATTAATATTTGCATAAACAATATATGTTATTTTTCTAATGGTTAGTAAGTTTAATTGTCCCTTATTACAACGCAATACAAATATTTCAAAAATTCTTCATGGTTTTTGAGAGATCTAAAATAGAGGGATATAAAAATTTTGTCGCTTAACCATACTAAATTGTGAAAAGCTGGAGGAAGGCCTTGACCTTAAATCGGCTACATTGTCCATGTATATTTGCGTATCTGCCTGTACGTGCGGTGCAGCCGTAGTGCAAGCGCATCATACTGGTTCCCTTGGGTTATACATAGTTGGCCGCCTTGGAATTTAGATATTTTCCACAATAATTTACGCTCGATTATCCTAGGTAAATTTTTGTTGTTTTCGACTAAGGGAGCTTAGCTACTCTGAACTGTTTTTTTTTTATAGTTGCTACGCTTAATATGCACTTAATATATTATACGCATATACATTATATTTTTTGTATTATTTTATTATTTTATTATATTATTATATTCTTATTAAATATAAAATGCCTTCCAAGATAATACATTTTTCTGCATACTGAGGTTTTCTGTTTAGATGATTATCTCGCGCACATGTACGTACACGCAATATCAAGTATCATCGACAGTAGTAAAAAATATCAATATAACTGAAAAATCATAAGCAGCCTCCCAGCTATCTGGACCACACCCGAGATGATCAACTCGCACACGTGCACATACACCTACTATAAGAAATTATCGATTGTAGTAAAAGATATCGATAATAGTGATAAATGATTCGCAGCATCTGAGACATTTGTACCACGCTCGAGATGATTATCTTCCATACGTGTACGTACACCCACTGTACAATTATCGATAGTAGTAAAAAATATCGATAATAGTGAAAAATCATACGCAGCATCCGGGACATCTGGACTACGTACGAGATGATCATCTCGCACCCGTACACGTACATCCATTATAATAAATTTTCGACAGTAGTAAAACATATCGACAATAGTAAACAACCATACACAATATCCGGGACATCTGGACCACACCCGAGATGAGCATCTCACATACGTGCACGTACACCCATTATAGAAAATTATCCAAGGTAGTAAAAAATATCGATAATACTGACAAATCATACGCAGCCTCCCGTATACCTGGACCACATGCGAGATGACTATCTCGCACCCATGACCATTTCCTGGACAGGGCGCCCGAATGCCGAGACCTTACCGAGTAAATTGCTCTTCTGGTACCTTCCGGGAGTAAATTGCTCTTCTGGTACCTTCCGGGACTGGCGATGCCCATCATGTGTTGGTCGTGATGATCGCTTATGATCGTCCTATAGGCGTACACTCTACGGAATGCGGAGACGAGAGTATCCGGACGTATTTGTTGGCCATGATGATTTCTTTTCGCTGCTGCAGTAAATAGTAAATATTTCCGCCCTGCACACTCGTTTTTGAAACAATGCCTTATGCTGAGAGGCCTTGGACTGCTGGACAAGGGTATAGCTCATATCGATTGAGACCCGCATTCTCCGTTGTTCCGCTTGTTCGACGACCCGTGGCAGCTCAGCGATGCTAGGGTCGTCCAGCACTTGATCCTGCTGACACCATGTCTGCACAGCACCCGATGACACAGCTGGAAAGAATTGGTCGTTCGACGTCCAGGCCCGCACCTCTTCCCCAGCGTCAGAGCCGAAGGACTGCTCTTCGTCTTGGTCCCATTACGTCTCGGATTTTCCGACGAGTATGTAGATGTTATTTCTTTTTTTACTCTGAATCCCTGCCTTTCTCTCTTTTTTTCATACTCTCTATTTATCTTTTACTGTTTTTCTTATTCTTCTTTTTTGTTTTTCTATTTCTTATTTTTTCTCTTACTCTTTCCTTCTTTTGTTTCTTTTCTTTTGTTTTTCTATTATCTTTTATTTTCTTACCGTTTTTTTTGTTTTACTCTTTCTTTTGTTTCATTTTTTTTGTTTTTCTATGTTATTTTTTTAATTTACTGTTTTTATTTTTTTTTTGTTTTTCTATTTAATCTTTGTTGATTCTCTGTCTTTATCTTTCATCTATTTGTTTTAATCTTTCGTTATTTACGTAACAGCTGCTATCTATTTAGTCTCTCGGTTATTCATGATTTTTCGTTTTCATATGCGCGAACTTGTTTTAGTTCACGGTGCTCTGGAGTAAATTTAAATAAAAACTTAATGTCAATTCAAAATTCTTTTTGAGAATGATTCCTAGGCC
The DNA here is from genome assembly GCA_949152435.1 of Gastracanthus pulcherrimus. Taxonomy (NCBI): domain Eukaryota; kingdom Metazoa; phylum Arthropoda; class Insecta; order Hymenoptera; family Pteromalidae; genus Gastracanthus; species Gastracanthus pulcherrimus. The sequence continues at coordinate 99,766,216 of OX424575.1, read as the reverse complement.
TATTACGAATATTTAGGCATAATTTTTAAAATCAATTACATGGCTGATTTGGAAAAAAGTGGGTTTGAATGAAAAAATTATTACTTAACGGAAATTATCATTTATTAGAGATATAATGCAATAAAAAATGAACAAATAAATATCATTTACTGAAGTAAGAACAAATATTACGTAAAGTATAAAAATTGAACGTAAATATTTTTTTATAACAACATATTATTGGAAAAAATACATTTAGTCATCAAATTGAGCGTGTAATAAAGTGAATAAATATTATAATATTTTTATTTGTAAACTGAAACATAACGGCTTGGATATTCAATGCATGTAGTAATTAGTAATCTACTTATACATGCAAACTATTATATTTATTTACAGCTGATAGTAATTTTATCCAATAATCGTCGTTAAGCTGAGATTTTATAGTTTTTCCATATTTCGTTGAAATCATGATGTGTAGATTATGTGTCTTGCTCTGCAAAAAATCCTAAACCCATTTGATGAGTATCACAAAATTGTGCAACATGATAAAAAATTATATGCACTTTTGGTGTTACTGATACTTCTAACAGTTCATAATTCTATTGAAATTCTTGAATATGATGTTCGTAAGATGGCTGCAGATTCAAAGAAAAACAAGCACTAACGACATTTCGTAACTTCCTAAAAGTATCTACATAACTCATACACCCAGCTAGACCACCGACATCAGTTTCGCATATCTGTTGGAGTTTGTCAACACTTTTAAGTAAAATATTACATGCATTCCCTTCAAGTGAAAACCTACCACCATTAGTATAGTTTCATTCAACGTGGCTTTGTTGAGCCCATTTTGCAGCAATATCTGGATATTGTTTGTCGAAGTTACTGTACAGTGTGTTTACACACAGTAACCAGAGGTGCAATTCTGGAGGAGGAAGAACAGACAAAATCAATTTTTCATTATCTTCTGAATGAAATAGAGACGGATAGATGCAATTTTTAAAACTTTTTATTTCTTTCTTCACACCTCCACTCTTACACCAATCATTGTAGTTTTTTTTTTTTTTTTTTTATATTATTTAACGTCGCCATGTTTGTGCTTCCATGTGGTGCTAATCGGCGACGGGGGTCTGCGGTGTGTTTGTAAACAAAGCACATGTAATTTTTACAGAGGTGCTTGTATCAATCGGCAGAGACTAGGATTCGAACCCGGGTCACCGGCGTGGGAATCCGACACTCTACCGACTGAGCCGCCGCAGGCCCCAATCATTGTAGTTAGAAAAACAGTTTACTGTAGTCCTTGAAGTTCCACAAGCCCTCAAATTATGTTTTGTGACGTCGCACCAAGCACATGGACAATAACTTGCATTGCTTGACAAACCAGTGATATTTTAAATCTGTTGTAATTGTTCCGGGATATTAAGTCAATAAGTCGTTTACTTTCAATTTGGACCATAACAGCTTAACATTGTTGTTATTCTATTGAGTATCTGGCGCAAGGGCGATGATAAATATTTTGTTTACTCCAGTATCTTTCGATTTTTTTTATTTTTTGGAAACTTTTTCTTCGAAAATAAGATCTGATTTTCATTGAATTAATAGCGTAAATTTCAAACAACCGCCGCCACCGTCAATACCAAAATTTTAATGAAAATCAAATATGTTGCTCTCATCCATTATTTTTTTCACAAATTGCATTAAGTCATTGCAAACAACAGCATAACTTGGGACTTTCTTTACTATATTTTTTTTACACTATCAAAATAAAATGAATATAAATAAAAAAATGCATCCTAATTATGAGACTTTTGATAATTCTGCGTGAATGCGTTTTCCATCTTACGAATAACGACAAATTACGTAACTGTCGATCAGATAAGTTCGCGTCATTCTTCAGCTCGCATAAATCGTTTGATAATATTTGACGTACTTGTCTTTGTTCTGGATTAACAATAACCTTCACTGGCTTACCGTGCTGTTGTGATAAGGGCACTTCAATAATTGTAATTCTAGATTTGTCTTACAATTTAAATTCAGTTATTTTTTTTCAATAATTCAGCAGCTAAATGTTCAACTTGTCTTGGATCGCAAATATTTTGTTTAAGATTTTCTAGCAACTTGGTTGAATTGCACTCATGTCTAATGCCGTTAGCTATCACCGTAAAACACTTTGAGCATCTTCTCATAGCCTCTATTGTCTTTGGCAGTAATTCTCTTTTTGTGTTAAAAGATGTATTGATATTTCCTTGTCTAGATCTGATTTCTACACATAAAGTACACTCACATTCTCTTTCTAACTTAGAAGCACGAGTTTTCCGTTTAAATTTATACTTCCAGTAATCTGGCATAATTAGTGAATGATTTAAACTTTGATTTGCACTAGCTTTCGTAATCTTCAGTCTACAGGCATCACAAATTACGGAAGGTAATCGCGAGTCACATGCATTTAAATCAGGGAATAACATTTTTAGTTCACTTCCAATTTTACCAGTCGTTTTATGATACTTTTTTCTTGGCTTATTTTTGCACAACAAACACATACAGAATCGATTTTGTTCATGAGTTCTGACAGATTTACTTTGACTTTACATACTTGCTAAATTAATATTTCATTTGAACGGTTACTGTAAGAAGCTAAACTTAATCGCGCAAGTTCCAAATTACTACTGAATTGCTCGTAACATAACATCTGATTTGAAATCCAGCAAATTAAAGAGTATATTAGTAGATGGCATCGATGTCAATATTTACATTCTTTGAATAGTATGTATACGTACGTAAGTAGTTTTACATCTATTTTTCTAAATTATTTTTATTATTCGAGATGAATAGCTCTAGCATAAGGCAAATATTTTTCAGCTTTATTATATTTTTACTGATAGATGTTCCAATGACCACAACGCATTTTTTTATAAGTGAAATATATTGGTTTTTATTAGTAAGTTTGTTTTCCATTCAAACCCATTTTTTTACAAATCGGCCATGTAAATCGATTTTAAAAATTGTGCCTAAATATTCGTAATGGGCTTAGAAATCATTCTCAAAAAGAATTTTGAAGTGACATTGAATTTTTATTTAAATTTACTCCAGAGCACTGTGAGTTATATTACTGATGACGGCGTATGGGAACTCGTGCAAAATGACAACAGTTTCAAGAGGATGTGCCACCAGAATTCGCCGAAACAACGTTCGTATCTTTGGCTAAATCAAATAATACTACGCAGGAAACGCATGAGTTTCATGTGATCATAGCGATGATTGAGAATTGTAAATAATTTTCAATAGCATAAATCATACACGCTATGCAAGAATTATTTTCTATTTGGTTATGTGTTTCTTTCAACAAAGTTTTAACTTCCTCCTTCCAGGTTTGGCAAATCCAGAACCGCCCGATTCGATGCAACTGATTTTCTCTATTATTTTTTATATTACATATCGATTATAATATACATTTACTCTGTTTATATAGTATTTTATACTATTCATGGTTAAAAAATGTATCATTTCCTACAATATCTAACCTATTTCTTTCGGTTTTATTATCATTTTTATGAAAATTCGGATCCTGATTAGAACTCTGCCTTATATTACAAATTATAACAGGATTCCTTTTATCAATATATTACGCCCCCACTACTACGTTAGCATTTAATAGAGTTATTCATATTATTCAAGATGTAAATTATGGATGATTATTTCGATTAATACATTTAAATCGGGCTTCAATGTGAAAAAATCCTAAACCCCAAAGAACCCCATAAAACCTGAAAACAATCTAAAACATATAATCTTATAAAACGCTTAAAACCTATAAAAATCGAAAACCCCATAAATCCCGTAAAACCAAACCCATAAAAATCGTTAACTCCACAAAACCCATAGAACCGATAAAAAACGTAAACGCCAAAAACCTCATAAAATGCATTAAGAGTGTACAAATTGAAAACCCCATAAACCCCATCGAACCCATGAAAATCGTAAAACTAGTCAACCCCATAAACCCTAATAACCCTAAAAGCATAAAAATATTAAACCCCGTAAAAATCATGAAAATCATAAAAATCATAATCTCCAGCTACCCCATAAAACCCATTAAAATCGTAAAAATCAAAAACCCTATTAACATCATCAAACCAACAAAAAACTTGAACCCCATAAAAATCATAAACACCATACAAATCAGAAACCCAATCATAAACACCATAAAAATCGTAATCCCCATAAAAATCAAAAACTCCATGAAAAGCTTAAACCACATAAAAATCATAAACTCCATAAAAATCATAAACCCCATACAACGCGTAAAGATTGTAAATTCCATAATTGTATAAGTCCCTTAAAACCCATAAAAATCGTAAACCTCATAAACCATAAACATCATGAAACCCATAAAAATCACAGACCCCATAAAAATCATAAAACCCATAAAAATCATAAACCCCATAAAACACGTAAAGATTGTCAATTCCATAATCTTATAAGTCCCTTAAAACCCATAAAAATCGTAAACCCTATAAACACTAAAATCTCCATAAAACACATAAGAATCGTAAACCCTATAAAAATCATAAACGCCATATAAACCATAACACTATACAAATTATAATCCCTATAAAAATCATGAAACCCATAAAAGTCACAGATATGTAATAAAACATGTAATCATTATAAATCACATAATCTTATAAATCCTTTAAACCTCATAAAATCCGTAAGCCCCATAAACCGAATATTCCTCATAAAGCACATACAAATTATAAACCTCATAATAATTATAAACCCCATAAAATCTATAAACATCGTAAACCCTATAAACTCTATGAAACCGAATTTCCGAATAACCCATAAAACTCATAATACTAATTCAAATCGTCAACCCGACAATCCCCATAAAATACGTAAACATTGTAAACCCCATAATCTTATAAATCACTTAATTCCCATAAAAATCGAAAACTCCATAAACCCACTCAAACCCATATATATCGTAAATGCTAAAAACCCCATAAACCCCATAAAAGCTATACAAATTGTAAACCCCATACAAATCACAAATCCTATAAAACTCACAAACCCCACAGGAATCATAAACCTCATATAACGTATAAACCCCATAAACCCCATAAAGCCATAAAGAATCGTAAGAATAATAAATCAATGGTTCGGCTGCATGGTCCCGATGCTGAGCCTGCAACCGAGTGGGCAATCAAATCAGTGATAAGGCGTGATTTAAGTTGGCGCCACAGCTTGAGCACGGTGGCGGGTTGAGCTGGTTGACTAATCGTTTTAGCCTTTTTCTTTTATTTTTACGCGGCCCAAAAAAAAACAACAAAAGAAAACGAACGAGTCTAGCGGTTACTCGGCTGTTTCAGCCTTTCTAGCCAATTTGCTCGGTCTCTGAATGCTGGTCTAGCAGGTTTAGATATATATAAAAATTTGAGTTGTTACTATCAGATGGCAATAACTCCTATTACCATCTGGCAGGTCGTAATGAATGCATATGTTTGCAATAAACTTTTGAGTATATAGGTACGTGCAGTCTATGGTTTCGTATTCAGTTTTGGACTTTAGTATTGCTTTGGTTTCAGTTGGTTCGCCGTACGATTTAAGCACGTCTGAGCCAAGTAATTGCTTTCCCAAGTCACTTGCCGATATATCGAGGTCGAGCAACTTTATTAGGGAGAAAAATAGACAGTTCCCAGGAGGCCACACTGAAATTTTGTCAGATCGGTGTAGTTTCACGAAAGGCTCTCCGCAATGCTTCTTGCGGATGTATGTGTCAGTAAGCATATTACCCGAGCTAGCTGATGAATTTACATCAGATGGGTTAGGTCTGTCGTCGTAATTCAGCAAGATTCCCTCGAAATCTTCGAAAAGGCCTGCGCCGTCCATCTCCGTTAGCACTGGCGACTCTGGCGGATCTGTGATCGATGCTCTGTTTAGTGTGAATATGACCAGGGTATTTTTTAGGCCTGAATTCTGTTTATCTCTTTCAGTTACGAGCTTCTCTTGGTTTTGGTGCAGATCGGCGGCGGTAGGGTTGGTCGGTCCCGGATCTTAAACAATGCTTGATATGCTTTCTATCACATTTATCTGAACGCTACTTTTCCCGCTAATGTTTTTTTCCTCTATATCCACGATTAATTTCGCGCGGAATTCTCCTTCTGGCCCTGGCTACCTTGATCCTATGGGAGAATTCGGGATGTGGTTTGGAGTCAGATTCGGGTTGTTGTAGTTAGTTTCTGGTAGGGTTTTTGGTGACGCTGGCTGAGCAGGAAGGGTCGATATTTCCATTGCCTGGTCAATTGGCGTTATAGGTGTGTGTAGCGGCGATAATCCTCTCGCTGAACTGCTTGGCGGCTCAACGATTTCGCTCGGGTTGGAGGCTTCTACCATGAGCGCTTCTGCACACTTACGCTGTTTATCTAAATTAGCTCTTTTTTGGGAGTTTACAGCTGCTCAATCAGTATGTCGACTTGCTTGCTTCCACCCACTCTACGTCCAGTTCGTTACATTGCTCGCTCGAATTGTGTAATTTTGGGAGTATTCGGTCTTGGCTCGATTGCGTTTTACGCGCTGCGTAGCTTGTGTTTGCGCTCCCTATGAGCGTTACTTTGCTGACTGGTCGTACCCACTCAAGGCACAACGATGATTCGGAACGTATCGATTTCATCAACGCGTCAGACACTGGGTGATTTTCGTCACCCGCTGCTATTGGCGCTAGTACTTCGCCTTTGCTAAACTGGATCGATTCTATAGTTTTATTTTTTATAGTGTCACTTAGTAGTCTACAGTCATTATTGGATGTTTATCACCCGAAAATCTGAATATATTTAATTTTTTACCTGTTACTAAAAACGCATGCACACTCCGATTGGTAGGTACTTGTGGAGCTTCCGAAAAACCCCCTTTAAGATGACGCTGAGTCTTATTATGAACCTTCTCGCTATAATAATGGATATTGAGATTATGGAATTTTGTAGAAATCAGTTTAAGTCTTTGCCAACGTGTCCATTATAACCGAATGGATTGCTGCATCTGTCTAATCTAATTGATTGAGATGAACTCACTCAGAGAATTTTAACTTTAATTGTAATAAATATAAATAATTTACCATTAGTCTGTCGCTCAAACGTGATCTCTAACGCAGCAACATTTGTAACACGAAAAAGTTCCGCAACATTTTAAGGATTAGCGTATTTATCAGAGCTGAGATTTTTGTACGCTGATTCCAAATATGACTTTAGTTTTGCTGTTAATTCAGCCGTTTTAGAGACAAAGAGAAAAATTGTTATAACCCACCCGCAGGCTCTCTCACACAAACCTCTGCCAAAGCGCAGTCCACCAGATGCCGTACATACGCCGCATCGCGCATCACCGCGCCAGTATTCCCGCGCCCGGTTGGTAGGCGGCGACGCCACCAGTTTTCGTACTCACTAGCGGAGTATCATTCCGAAAGGCATATAATAATGCACTAATCCACGGATTTTTACCGAACTTTTTCGTGTTACCAATGTTGCCGTGTTAGAGATCACGTTTTAGTGACAGGCTAACGGTAAATTATTTATTTTTATTACAATTAAAGTTAAAATTCTCTGAGTGAGTTCCATCATGTCTACTATTAAGAATACACCGACATGTACCGATTCAATTAGATGCAGGAATTCATTCAGTCATAATGGACACGTTGGCAAAGACTTAAACTGATTTCTAAAAAATTCCTGAATCTCAAGATCCATTATTATAGCGAGAAGGATCATAATAAGACTCAGCGTCGTCTTAAAAAGAGTTTTTCCGAAGATCCACAAGTACCTACCATTCAGAGTGCGCATGCGTTTTTAGTAACAGGTAAAAAATTAAATATATTCAGATATTCGGGTGATAAACATCCAATAATGACTGTAGACTACTAAGTGACACTATAGAAAAAAAAAACTATAGAATCGATTCAGTTTAGCAAAGGCGAAGTACTAGCGCCGATAGGAGCGGGTGACGAATATCACCCAGTGTCTGACGCGTCGATGAAATCGATAAGTTCCGAATCATCGTTGTGCCTTGAGTGGGTACGACCAGTCAGCAAAGTAACGCTCAAAGGGAGCGCAATCACAAGTTACGCAGGGCGTAAAACGCAATCGAGCCAAGACCGAATACTCCCAAAATTGCACAATCCGAGCGAGCAAAATAACGAACTTGACGTGGAGTTAAGCATGGGTGTGTATGGGGGGGGGGGGGGCTTAAAAGGGCCGATTACTAATTGTACAGAAAGCCCTTAATATCTTGCGTTGCCACCTCGGCGTCGAATAACCTCAGCTAATCTTGCAGGCATATTAATGCAAGCTCTTATCATGTCTTGAGGTATCTCGTGCCATATCTCATTTAGAGCTAGCCCCAGTTTCTCATACGCACACGCACACACACAAATACACACATACGCACACACACAAATACGCACACATATGATAAGCTAAACCCGATCGACTACCTCCTCGTGGTGCTTATTGGGTAACGCTAAAGTCCACGGTAATATTCGTTTCGCTCGGATACGAGTTTTCCATTTCGATTTGATCAGAATCAACCAAGAAATAACATTTGAACCCGTGCATATGGCATTTTCGACCTGAGATATCGATCTACGAAGTCGAGTCATTCTACACCGCTGATTTAATCGTAGGGTGGATCAAAATTATCAAATTTTTCATAAGAAAACGCGTATTTTTAATACAATTTTTAAAATGCTGTAAAATTGTCAAAAGAATCGTAGCCGGTCAATTTTTTTTAAATTAAAGGGAAAGAGTTGTACTTTAAGATGCAATTATCGGATTTATCGAAAAAAAATCATCCACGCGTGGGCGCACTGCGAAAGTTTACGATTTTTGAGCTTTAAAAAATGACCTTGAATTTCAAGGTCACGTAAGTAGGGGTTGTATCAAATCGAAAATCAAGTTCCACCATCTTAAAGTAGAAACTTCAACCTTTAATTTAAAAAAAAATTGACCACCTAACGACATTATTTACCTGAGATATCGATCTTCGAATTTGCGCCCTTTTTTAGTCGGAATTAGGTGTTGCGTTAATTTTGTTGCCGAGTGTATATATATATATAAATTACCTTCATACTATTTCAAAGGAAGAAATATGATTAAACGCTGAATAGGTATTTTTCTAAAATAGTTAATTTTAGAAAATTTAGAAATACTTTTTAATCTATTGTAGTACACGTGATTTGCTCTTGATCGATATATCTTGCAAATTATAAACAAATAACAATCTAACCAAAATTATTAAAAATTAATTAATATCGAAGTAAAATATTCATTGATTAAACGAGCGTCTGTATATAGTTCCCACGTATATATCATTATATTCTGCAATCTACCTATATATGGTTGATTCACCTAACTGTAAAAATGGGTATAATAATCGCTCGCTCGGATTGTGCAATTTTGGGAGTATTCGGTCTTGGCTCGATTGCGTTTTACGCCCTGCGTAGCTTGTGATTGCGCTGCCTATGAGCGTTACTTTGCTGACTGGTCGTACCCACTCAAGGCACAACGATGATTCGGAACTTATCGATTTCATCGACGCGTCAGACACTGGGTGATATTCGTCACCCGCTCCTATTGGCGCTAGTACTTCGCCTTTGCTAAACTGAATCGATTCTATAGTTTTTTTTTCTATAGTGTCACTTAGTAGTCTACAGTCATTATTGGATGTTTATCACCCGAATATCTGAATATATTTAATTTTTTACCTGTTACTAAAAACGCATGCGCACTCTGAATGGTAGGTACTTGTGGATCTTCGGAAAAACTCTTTTTAAGACGACGCTGAGTCTTATTATGATCCTTCTCGCTATAATAATGGATCTTGAGATTCTGGAGCTTTTTAGAAATCAGTTTAAGTCTTTGCCAACGTGTCCATTATGACTGAATGAATTCCTGCATCTAATTGAATCGGTACATGTCGGTGTATTCTTAATAGTAGACATGATGGAACTCACTCAGAGAATTTTAACTTTAATTGTAATAAAAATAAATAATTTACCGTTAGCCTGTCACTAAAACGTGATCTCTAAACGGCAACATTGGTAACACAGTTGCGCAAAAAGTGCAATTTCGGTCTCGCTTTTCAAGGAAAAAAGTGACCATTTTCATTCAGATGGGCATAAATATATTTATATATCTATATATATATATATATATATATATATATATATATATATATATATATATATATATATATATATATATATATATATATATATATATATATATATATATATATATATATATATATATATATATATATATATATATATATCTATACTATTTATAAAGAGACAGCACTTTTTCCTTTGTTACTTAGGATCTCGGAAACTATTTGATGAATCGATTTGAAATTTTGTCAGTAGATCAATGTCGATATTGCGAATGTCATAGGCTATATAAATGATCATTTTATCTATTGAAATCGATAATAATCCATATCAGACCTACATTTTTTGCGCGTATGAATGCGTGTTATGCCCGCGGAAGTAGTTCCTCTGCGCGCACGCTCTGCCATTAGTTCCAACATTTCACGAGTAGGTGGCGTCGCGCTATCGATTCCCACAACTGAAGTAGACTCCCCGCGGGGATATATACAGGAGTGTTTTGCTTGAAATTTATCCTGATTTCGAATTCAGTTTCGAAATCAATCTTCGGCGAGAGCTGAGTAATTCGGACACTTAAATTTTGCTGTCTACTTTTGCAAGAACAAAGTGATCCGTTGACAATATTTGCTTTTATATATGAACTCTTTGTAATATTAGCAATTAGTGTCCTGTGCAATCTTCTACTGAAAATTTTTTTGGTATATTTGCTATAACCAAGTTACTATTTTCGTATTTTTTTCTATCTCGAAAAAATAGTATTATCTGTTAACATATACACTTTCCAATCCATAACGATTACACTTCCCTTTCTCATTGTCAATAACCCTCCACTTTCGTTCAAAATATATCATAATCTGCGAAATGCCTAAAGCTAAGTCCAATTTATCGAGGAAAACTGCTAGAGCGAGAACAGCATATAACTTGCGACGAAACAAAGCGGTTGATGAAATATCTGGACCTTCGACGTCTCGAGATAATTCTCATCCATCAGTAGACAATGTCCATGAAGAAATATCTATAGTTGGCCCTCGGTTGCCCCTCCATGATCAAGAAATTGAGAATGCTGAGGTTCTTCCTATGAACAATGTAGTCCACCAATCTCAAATTCAACCCTTAGTTGTAAGTTCTCGATGTACTTTTGGATTTAAGTCAGCATTCTCATATAATCCATTAGTAAATTATCTTGAAATAAAGTTCATTCACATAGGTGCTATGGATAAAATCTGTTCAAAATGTGGAGCCAAGAGATGGAAAGATGAAGCTTCTGGCCTTTGCTGTGCTGATGGGAAAGTATCTCTTCCATTCATTCAGGATCCTCCTGAACTTTTTCGTAGTTTAATCACTGACCATCGACTTTCCAATCACTTTCTCAATAATGTGAGACAGTATAACGCTTTGTTTCAAATGACATATTTTGGTTGTAAGGAAGTAAGGGAAGGAAATTACACGCCAACTTTTAAAATTCAAGGATAAGTCTACCATTTGATAGGTAGTTTACTTCCTCATTTTAATGAAAGTCACCAATTCCTGCAAATTTATTTTCTTTCTGATGCAGATCAAATATCAACTCGATCGAATATTAATCCATCGTTGAAAAGAGAACTCATAGAATCATTACAGCAATCATTACAAGAGCATAATCATCTGATTCGGAGCTTCAAATATAACTTGGAAAATAGGGCAATGAACACTGATGAAAATTGGAAATTAATCATACACGCTGATCGTGTTCCATCTAATGAACACCGAGGACGATATAACGCTCCTACAACCAATGAAGTTGCAGTATTGCTGGTCGAAGAAGATAAAGGTCCAAGAGACATTGTTTGGCAAAGTCGAAGTGGAGATCTGCAGCGAGTTTCTGAAATTCATAGAGTCTATGATTCTCTTCAGTATCCTCTTCTGTTCATAAGAGGAGAAGATGGATACTATATAATCATTCCGCAACAAAACAATTCTAATCGTTTCAAAACAGTTTCCTGTATGCAGTTTTATGCATATAGACTTATGATTCGAGGAGAGGTTGAAGATAACAATCTTCACTATTTTAGAAACCTATTTAATCAATACCTGGTTGATATGATGGCAAAAATGATATCGGAACGATTAAGCTACATCCGACATAACCAAACGAAGTTACGTGCTGACGAGTACATTCACTTGCGAGATGCATTAAATCAGACGTCCTGATTTGTTCGTGACTTTCACATGCAACCCCGACTGGCCTGAGATAAAGAAAGAATTATTCGTAGGACAGGTTTCTTCACATAGACACGATATTATATCGCGAGTTTTTCATTTGAAATTGAAAAAACTAATGAATCTCTTGACAAAGAAAAATATTTTCGGCATCGTTGAATGTCACATGTATTCTGTTGAGTGGCAAAAACGAGGCTTGCCGCATGCTCATATACTTTTATGGTTGCGTTCTAAAATTCAACCAGATGAAATTGACAAAATAATTTCTGCTGAATTACCAGATAGACAGTCTGATCCTCAGCTCTACGACATCGTATGTAAAAATATGATTCATGGTCCCTGTGGTGCGCTTAATCCAACGTCACCTTGTATGGTCAATGGGAGATGTTCAAAAAGATATCCACGACAATTCATCACAGAAACACAAACTGGAGATGATGGATACCCAACATATCGAAGGAGATCTCCCGAAAATGGAGGAGCCACTGCTATTTTGACATCGCGTAATACCACCTTCGAAGTAGATAACCGTTGGGTGGTTCCATATTGCTCTATGTTATCACGGTGTTTTGTTGCTCATATAAATATAAAGTACTGCCATTCCATGCAAGCTATAAAGTATATATGCAAATACATCAACATGGGATCGGATCAGGCGACATTTTCTATCAACAAGAATTCTGATGAAATAAATAATTACATCAATGGCCGTTATATATGCACTTCGGAAGCTGTTTGGAGATTTCTAGAGTTTCCCATTCATGAACGGTACCCTACAGTTGTACACCTTGCTGTTCACCTACAGAATCATCAACGCGTGTATTTCTCTGAGGTCAATATACAGCAAGTGGCAGAAACTCCACGAAGAACTACTCTTACGGCATTTTTCGACCTATGTCAGTCAGATGAATTTGCACGAACACTATTGTATTACGAAGTTCCACATTACTATACATGGAGTAATAACACATTCTCGAGAAGGCAACGAGGACAAGATGTTGAAGGTTATCCTGGAGTAAAACGAGATGCGGCACTGGGTAGAGTTTATACTATTCACCCTAATCAAACTGAATGTTTTCATTTGAGAATGCTATTACATCATGTACAAGGTCCGTCTTCTTTTGAGAGCTTGAGGACTATAAATGGAGTTCTCCAGCCCACTTATAAAGCTTCTTGCCAATTGTTAGGACTATTGGAAAATGATGATCAATGGAAAGATACTGTAACTGACGCTGCAATTTCGCAGACGCCATCCAAATTGAGAGATTTATTTGCTATAATATTAGTCTTCTGTCAGCCTTCTCAACCTTTACTGTTATGGCAAGAATTTCAAACTCATTTCTGTGAAGATATTCTCTACAGGGAGTGTCAAATACAAAACGACTACTCCTTAACATATTCTGATAATATCTTCAATCAAGGTCTCATACAAATTGAAGATAAAGTTGTGAGTCTCTGTGAGAAATATCTGACAGATTTCAGTCTACCTTCACCTGCTCGAGACCAAAATATTTCAAATGATCCACTCGATGATGTATACAGACATACGTATGATGCAAATGAACTGCGGAATTTCGTTGATGCTAACTTGCCAAGGTTAGTACCTGATCAGAGAGTAACATTCAATATTGTTATTAAAAGCGTCAGTGATAACAAGGGTGATATTTTTTTTTCTAGATGCACTTGGTGGAACTGGCAAAACTTTCCTGATGAATTTCATTCTGGCTAAGGTTAGATCAACAGGAGGTATGGCCTTAGCAGTGGCATCGTCAGGTATAGCTGTTACTCTTCTCACAGGAGGTAGAACTGCACATTCAACTTTCAAGCTGCCACTAAATGTAACTTGCGAACAAGATTTTGTATGCCACATTCGTAAAAACAGCCGCCTTGGAAAAATCATGCAAGAAACAACTCTCATTGTATGGGATGAGCGCACTATGAGTCACAAAGCTCATATCGAAGCTATTGATCGTACTCTAAAGGACTTGCGATCAAGTGGAAAATTAATGGGAGGTGTAACATTTGTGTTTTCCGGAGATTTTCGGCAGACTCTGCCAGTTATTCCGAAAGGGACAAGAGCGGATATCGTGAGGGCATGTTTGAAATCATCAAGAATATGGAATGATGTTACAACCTTACATTTAAGAACAAACATGAGGGCACATCTTGGTGGTGGTAACTCTGAATTCCCTATTCATATTTTGAAAATTGGGAATGGGGAGATAGCTAATGATGATAATTATATATCAATTGATGATAAGGTTGGTAAGATTGTCCATACAATAGAAGATATGATTTTTAATGTTTATCCTGATATTCAAAATGTTGATTAAAAGCCTTACGTTTGGCTATGTGAAAGAGCAATAATTTCTCCAAGAAATATAACTGCGCAGGAAATCAATGATAACGTCTTGAAGAAATTTGATGGTGAAACTCGAGAATATAGGTCGATTGATACAGTGGTTAATACAGAAGATGCTGTCCATTACCCTCAAGAATTTTTTAACTCTCTCACTCCAGCTGGATTCCCGCCATATAACTTGGCATTGAAAGTTGGTGCTCCAATTATGTTGTTGCGAAATCTGAACCCGCCAATACTTTGTAATGGAACTAGATTACAAATAAAAGTCATGCGTAATCATATTATCGAAGCTACTATTCTCACTGGGCCAGCAGCAGGAGAAATAGCTTTTATTCCTCGAATTCCCATGATACCGACGGATTTACCATTTCAATTCAAGCGTTTACAGTTTCCTATAAAGGTATCATTCGCAATAACTATAAATAAATCACAAGGGCAAACTTTTAAATACGTTGGAGTAGATCTGCGTTCAGAATGTTTTTCACACGGTCCACTGTACGTACCCCTTTCGCGCACCGGAAATCCTGATAATCAATTTATTTTAGTTCCAAACAGTAACATAACGAGAAACGTTATCTACCCTGAAATATTTTGAGAATCTGGACATTTTTGAAGACTACTATAAATTTCCGGGGTGAAACCGAAACGGGAAATATTCTTACAATATATTATGATTTCTATGCACTATTCTCGCGGGCGAAGCCACGACGGGGGACGCTAGTATATATATATATATATATATATATATATTCAGGAATTAGGGTCGAGAGACAGAGGGTGGGAGGGAGTGAGAGAGAGAGAGATAGAGAGAGAGAGATAGATAGATAGATAGATATACGATTTATTTGTCAATTTTGGCAAAAATACATTACATAAAAATTGTTATTTTGTCATTACATTAAGTCTTTGATCACTATCACAGTTCGTCAGTGTATAAATATAAAAATTGTTGCACAAATTTGTCATTATCTAATATCACAGTTTGTTTATATCACAGTTCCATAACAATTTCTGAAGTCTACTCATTCTTGCATACACGTACATCCATCACGTCACAATTTAAAAACAATTACAATTCAGCCGATACATACACTCATCACACACGCAGATATATTTACTCTTTATTAAAATGTACTCTTTATATTTTGTACATTACAACATTTTTCACGACTAAGAATACAGAACACGGGAGAACGGATAAATTAAAATAATAAAATAAAAAGATACAATTAATAAATAAATAATTAAGTAAATAAATAATTAAATAAATAAATAAATAGATAAATAAATAGATAAATAAATAGATAAATAAATAAATAAATAAATAAATAAATAAATAAATAAATAAGTAATAAATAAATAAATAAATAAATAAATAAATAAATAAATAAATAAATAAATAAATAAATAAATAAATAAATAAATAAATAAATAAATAAATAAATAAATAAATAAATAAATAAATAAATAAATAAATAAATAATTAAATAAATAAATAAATAAATAAATAAATAAATAAATAAATAATTAAATAAATAAATAAATAAATAAATAAATAATAAATAAATAAATAAATAAATAAATAAATAAATAAATAAATAAATAAATAATTAAATAAATAAATAAACAAATAAATAAGTCAATAAATAAATAAATAACTACCCATGTATGTGAATTCTCTGTCATCATGAAAAAATGTCAACTTACTCACCGTGCAGTTGTCTGAGGTGCCTGCCTAACGCCGTTTTAAATTTACATAAGGACGGCAGATACCTCACACTGCAGGGGAGGGTGTTCCAGAATCGCGAACCTTGGGCTCTAAACGAATAGAGACCCTTATCAGTCCGCGAACCCGGAACCGAGAGCTCTTTCACACCGCTCCTACTGGAAGTCCTAGCTGTGTTTTTACCAAAGAGAGCCGCAAGGTACGGAGGTTGTCCCATATTTATTGACCTATACAATGATAACCCCGCAAAGTACGCTCTTCTTTCCTTTACTGTAAGCCAGCCAAGATATTTCCTGTGAGGAGTGATGTGCTCATCCCTTCTAACACCACATATGTATCTCACACATGAATTTTGAAGTCGTTGCAACTTCGTCTCGAGCTCATCAGACACATCAAGGTGAACCACGGAACAATAATCTAATTGTGGCACTACCAGCGCGCATGCAAGCTGCTTTCTCAACGCCTGAGTTGTGCATGAACTAAAAAATCGTAGGCTGTAAAGAGCACGCTTTACCTTTCTTCCAACTGCATCAACCTGCAGTTTCCACGTGAGTTTAGAGTCCATGACAACACCAAGGTTTGTGACCGAGTCAGAGAAAGGCACATGTACACCTTCCTGAAACTCAATGCCGGGCAAACCAAGATCCTGCAACCGATTGATGTTGTGTTCGGAGCCGAAAATGATCGCTTTTGTTTTGCCGACATTGAGTCGCAGCCCGGATGCTTCAGCCCACTCCGACACTGCCCGCGCAACAGCCGACATGCATCTGATACCCACATAAAGATCTCGCCATGTCACTTGACTGTAAGTTTGTAAGTCGTCCGCGTATAGCAAGTGTTTAACATCACCACCAGTCAGTACGTCTTGTAAGTCATTGATATAAAGACTGAATAGCAAGGGCCCCAGGACTGAACCCTGTGGCACACCTAGATTGGTGGTTAGCAATCAGATACCCCGTTGTTGTCAGTTATGACTTTTTGCCTGCGACCAAAGATGTATGATTTGATCCACAGAAGAACACTCCTGGAAAAACCCATGCGTATCAGCTTACGAAGTAATTTAGATGGTGATATAGTGTCAAACGCCTTATACGCGTGAATACCGTCCTCGCCCCTAGCCTGCGACGAGAAATGAGCAACAGCCAGGACTACGTCCGTCACTGTAACGTCTTTGAAAACAAAGCCGTCGTCACTGGCCGAGTCCAAGATGCTACCCAAATCAACGTCACCTTCACTCTGGGAGACCGATACCCCCGCAAAGTGCGAGTTCAGCTCACCCGGCGAGAAGCCATGCAACCCCCCTCCTCGTGCCCTTGGCAGGAGCCCCAAGCCCTTTAGTTCTTTCCAAATATCCTTCTTATTTTCTAGAGCTTCAATAGTACATTATGCATCAAGGGAGTAAAGTGGGCAATGTACGCACTGTGTGACGTTGCCGACCGAGCGAAGCGAGGTCGGCATTTCACACAGTGCATGCTTGCCTACTGTACTCCAGAGGTGCGTATACTACTTTTCACCACACCCCCGTAAAGAAATGACTGTACGCATCTCAGCAGGCCGTACAGTACCCCATGCTCTGCCTAGAAGTAAAGTGACTTGTGTACGCGCGACGCGCTGTTTTACCGCTCGAGACGCAGTCGAGAGCGGAAAAAGGCGCATCGCGCATGCGCAAGTCACTTTATTCCCTAGGCAGTCCATGCGGTACTGTACGGCCTGCTGAGAGGGCGTACAGTCAGCACTTTACGCGCAGTGTGGTGAAAAAATCTTATGCTGCATGTAAGTCTCCCGCGCGATTTTCATGCGTTGTTCGGCTTCGACCGCGAGAGACCGGTACTCCTGCCAAAGATTACCGTTTTTTGTGCGCTGTAGTCGTCTGCGTACGGCGTCACGTTTTTCTATTATGTGAGCCAGATCTGCGTCAATCCATGGAGGATTAGCTTTATTTTTTGGTGTAAATTGCTTCAGTGGAGCGAGTTCATCTATTGCCCCCATGAGATTGGCGCTGAGCTGTCCCAATAAATCGTCCATGTCGTTGTTGTCCAAGCAATCAAACGCCGCCCAGTCACATTTACTCAGGTAAGGTAGAAGATCTTCCTGTTCTATTGTTTTAAAATCTCTGTAACTAAAAGTATCGGTGATGGGGCTAATGTTTAATTTAAAATCTATTTCAACATCTATAATTGTGTGATTGCTGGCAAAGGGCGCCGCCTGATTGCTGGCATTCAGCACCACGTCGTTGTCATCTGTCATAACGTCATCAATCCATGTGTGAGACCCCTCGAGGTGATGAGTCGCACCATGCTCTATTATTTTTAGATTTAAATCGTTGGCTAATCGCCTAACGAATCTTGCATCAGACGACGTCTTCAACAGGTTCGCATTCAGATCACCCATCAAGATTTTATGGCTATAGTCCTGCGTGTATGTAGCTAGCTTATCAATTAGGTCTGAATTTTGCAGGAATGGTACATGCGGTGGCCTATAAATCAGAGCAACGAATACGGGGGGAAGGTCGCCCTGTTGCACACTACACATAATATATTCAGAAATGTTCGGCGTACCATCCTGGGTGGTACGTGAGCGGCTTAGTATGGTTGCCTTAAAACTATTGTGTACATACAGGACTAACCCATCCCCAAATTTATTCCTATCTAATCTTAAAATTGAATAGCCCTTGATCTGAATGCGATTGTCGTCAATGTTTTGAGCAAGGTGCGTCTCAGCAATTCCAAAAAGGTGGTAGGAGGGACCAGATAGAAGGTGTTGACGGAGTGTACCAATATGACAATCTAGAGAAGTCACATTGATAAATCCTGCTCTCAGTCCCCTACAGTGCATCCCCCCAGCAGTGTCCAACGATAGTCATTCATTTGCGACAGCCTCCGTTTGATTATTTGTTTGAATGTTCAACTTATCTATTTCATTTATATTTGCTTTTCCTGTTTTTTTATGTGAATCTAATGCAATTTGTGGAGTTTCATACGAGGCTAAAATTACTTGGAGGTCTGCCGCTGTTAAAAATTCGTGGGAAACATCGCCATCCCGCATCTTGACCAGGAAACGCCCCCCCCCCCCCCCTATGCCAGATATATTTAAATTTGAGCCTCATCGCAAGGGCTTTAAGGCTTCTAAAATTATTAAATGTTTCCCTTGGTAGATGTTCATTTATAAAAATTTTACTATTGAATATTGCATCACTAGTCTCCTGGTCAAGTGCCGAGATGTCGACATCTTTAGTGTGAAAGCCTGTTATAAACTTTTTTTGTCGCATGATTTTATCTCCTAATTCACTGCTGGAGAGGGTAACAACCCACGGTGATAGTCTGCGCTCGCTAGTTACCTCGGTTGATGTCACCGAAAGCGACTCATCTGACCGAAGCGAGCGGGTATTTACTATATCCGTTTTCTGTATCGATGGGAGGACACGACGCAGTATAGCATGAACTACATCAATACGCTTAGTGCTGTTACCGTCAACAATATTTGAAATTATTAAGTCATTATTGCATATTGTATTATTATTATTTTTTATTGTCCTCCCACCTACCATTTTAACCCGCGTGCTTCGTGCAGATGACGTCGACGCCGTATCTTGCAGTGTATCGTTGCTTTCGTTATTCAAATTATTATCAATGTTATATATATTATTATTATTTAGAGAGAGAGAGAGAGAGAGAGAGAGAGAGAGAGAGAGAGAGAGAGAGAGAGAGAGAGAGAGAGAGAGAGAGAGAGAGAGAGAGAGGGAGTGTGAGAGAGAGAAGTAAGGCAGCTCACACTGATATAAGAACAGAATAGTGAGAGTATCATATGTGTCGTTCAATAGAGGCAGCAAAGGGAGGGGGAATTGCAAGAGCAAAATCACACTATAGCACTAGGCCCTTTTAGCTGATAAGCATATAGTATCTAGGAAAGGGGAATTACGCTAAAGTCTAAGAAAGACTTTCTTATATTTATAAAAGTGATGGGCCGGATTTCAATGCATATCTTGATTACTGTGCGATAAGCTGTAAAATCGGAGAATATTCGTAGGTTTATAAAAAAAAAGTATTTTTCATATCAGATCAAGCCTCAAAGTAAGCAATTACGATTAATTATTTACTGCTCCAGACAAATTATTGTACGTGTACATAAAATCATGAACCCTACAAACCCCATAAAGCCCATAAAAACCGTGAACCCCATAAACCCCATCAAACCCAGTAAAATCATAAAAATCGTAAACGCCATAAACCCCATTAAACCCATTAAAGATGACCACAGTAGAATTTTCAAAATAAAATTTTGACACTTTATTATCATAGAAATAAGTTACCATTCGAGTCATAACGTGAAAATTCTTTTATTTTGTTCTAGGTCCAAAATTACGCACGTAATATTGCATGCAGAATAGCGTAAAGTAAAAAAGGTGCTGCCGGCCATTTACTTTTTGGAAAAATTAAAAAAAAAAATTTTTTGATACTTCAAGACATATCTTCAATATACCATTGTTTACTTTTATTAAAAAACTTTTTTTTTATATTAAAAAAATGTTGAATATGCACATGATTTTATGCCTGCTACTGTGGCCATACCCCTTAACATCATAAATCCTATAAACCCGATAAACCCCAATAACCCCAAATCCATAAAACTCATAAAACTCATAAAAATCGTAAACTTCATGAACCCCATGAAACATGTAAACATTGTAAACCCCATAATTTTATAAATCCGTTAAAACCCATGAAAATCGTAAACCCCATAAAACCTATTGTTCGCACGCGTCAGACTGCCTTCAGGCTTAATAAGGTTCTCGAACCTTATTCGAAGACGAGCTTGTGACGGAAACGGCAGTTGCAGTGAGGCAACGACTTACCGGTGATGAATACGTTGTCGAACGACGGCAGGGTGCGAGGGTTTAAATATAATAAAGTTTTAATAATAATTAAGTTTTAATCCAGACACAGGAGAGCGTCTCTGGATTTGAATTATGCGACACGTGCTCGAGAGAGTTTAGCTTCCGTGACTTGCTCCGCTTCAAGCAGGTAGAGCGGAAGAGAGTGATAGCAAGTCGCGAGCGCGGCTCTGGTGTTCCACGCGATGCTTGCGTATCAAGAAGGAAGGGGTAAAGTCGCGGTAGCCAAACCATCCGAGCCCCCCTCCATCGAGGCTGAAGAGAGCCTAGGCGGGACGCGCATGGATCGGCGCGATGATTCAAATCATCGGCCGCGACCCCTATAAAATCATACAAATTTGAAAAATTGGAAACCCAATAAACCCCATAAAACCCATTACAATCGCAAAAATCGTAAATCCCATAAACCCCAATTACGCCAATAACCCATAAACTCCATTAAACTCATAAACCCAAAGAACAACAATAACTCAAAACACCATAACATTCATAAAAATGATAAACACCATAAACCCCAAACAAACCCCAAGAAACACGTAAACATCGTAAAATGGTCCCAAAGAATAATAAATCTTATAAAAATTATAAACCCCATGAAGCTAATGAAAAATCTGAAATACATAAACCCCATAAAAAACGTAAATATTGTAAATCGTATAATCTAATAAGTCACTTAAAACCCAGAAAAATTGTAAACCAAACAAACTCTATAATCCCCACAAAAAAAACATAAAAATCATAAACCCTATAATCGTCATAAACCCCATAAAACTGTAATACCACATTTTATGTGGGTTACACAAACTTCCAGTCTGCCGAACGAGCTGCTCAGTGCAAGTCCGATGCTCGACAGAACTGGGCTATACAACTGGAAACTATACACTACTCACCCATTACACTCACTATACACATACACACACACTATTTTCTTCGACGACACAGAGCAAGCGAGTTCTCCAACACCCTGAAGCAGCTGTAGAGGACGCATAGCTGCCTTCCCATAGAGCCTCGCATAGGTTGGAGCTGACTGGTCTCGACTGGGGTGCGCTGAGCGCGTTCTGGTGTCTCCTCTCCTTGCTCCCGTCCTTTCGAACCAACCTAAGAATACACGCATAGAGATTAGAACTGAAGAAAATAAGCAAAATGGTATTAGAATAATACCCACCTGATTTTATGCCTTGAAAGGCATGAATGGGTCCACCTTGGGCGGGGCGGCTGCTTCTCTAGGTACTTTGGAGGCCTGCAGTATACACCCTAGAAAACATAAAGCTGAGTTAGTCTACAGCAGATACGCACATCAAACTGGATCTGTCTTACCTCGTTTGGAGGGTTTGCACAGGCAGTGTGGTCTCTCAAGTGCAGTAACGTAGCTCAGCTCATAGCCCGCTCCTCCATAACAGCAGCAGCAGCAGCCTCCGAAGCACTCACCAGTCACCTAGAAGCAACCTAGCATTAGCAAGGGGAGATTACAGTGATATACAAAACACTAATCTCACCTGATAGCAGTGGCAGTTGAAGAATGCAGTGTAGTAAGCTGCAAGTAAATATAACCTTTTCGAGGTTAACCGTGCCCACTGCTCCTACTGCAAGTACGCAGTCCTGGGCCTTGCAGTTCTCGTCTTCGTGCCCCTTCATCTGCACAGTTGTACAGATGCACCACCTGCTGCATCCCTCGTCGTACTTCCTCATCCTGGTCACTCGTCCCTCCTCGTCCTCCCCAACACCGTCTGCAAACCATCGACTGCGTTCCACATAGCCTGACGTCACCGCGTGGAGACGCTCCCCTTTCCTCCTTCTTACTTCTCTTTCTTCCACACCAGACGCATGCGCTATGCCCTCAACCGGGCTCGGTCCGCACTACCGAAATCCGAGTGTAGCGCCGCGGGGACGAAGCGACAACTCGCTCACTTCGTACTGAGCCGCGTTCGCAGACACTTCGGTCTTTATACCTGCTCCGTGCAAAAATATCAGAATCCACTTGCTCCGCTCGCGAATCTATAACCACCTCCGTAACTCGACATTATCGTCGACCTCGTACAGTGTGTGCCGACCAACTTGTATCTTCGAAGGAGGCCACACCGGATTTGAAAAGAGTAAGTTGCACAGAATATTATTGTGCTTAACAGGTATATATATATATATATATATATATATATATATATATATATATATATATATATTTGTGAATCTGGCGCCGCGTGCCAGTCGAGCATCGCGTACGGCGCCATCTTTCCACGTGTATTTCACCGCCATATATTCTGTAGAATTCGCGCCCCTGAGTATTAACTTCTTCCCCTTTCGATTATATACCGATTTCCACCGTACCGCCGTGCTCACGGTAGTTAGTTTAGGCTCGTAAATAATTCTATGTGTCGATAGAACACTTGTAAAATCGTGCTACGAATTCGCGCAGCTGGCGCTCAACATCTTGTATATAAATTGAATAAACCACAAGTGTTTATTCTTTTACCCTAAATTCCTGTATGTGTAATTTATTTAAAGTCTCGAATAAAAATAATGTTAAAGCCTGCATGTGCGGCGCAATAATCTTGGCTAGTATAGCTAAAATTATTGTCATAAAACATATAAACCCCATAAAATCCATAAAATTCGTATAACCCTTAAAAATATTAAAAATCCTAAACCCCATAAATATCATAAGACACATAAAAATTATAGATCCCATAAAACTCATAAAATACGTAAAAATCGTAAAAATCCTGAAGACCCATATAAATTATACATCCCATATAAATCCCATTAATATCATAAACCCCATAAAAATTATTAACCCCATAAAAATCAGAAGCCGCATAAAAACCATAAACGCCATAAAACTCATAAACCCAAAAAAATCGTTAATCCCATAAAAATCATAAACCCGATAAAATCATAAACACCAGAAATATCATAAACCCCATAAAAATCATAAACCCAATAAAAATCACAAGCCGCACAAAAATCATAAACCCCAATGTAAGGTTCCATAAATGAGTACACTGTATTAATGTGGAAAACGTTTATTTATTTTGGAGCTCGACCCGTTCGTGTCGACTGCCCAACGTATACTGACTCTTCTGGCAACACAGACCGTTGTCTTTGTTCATGTGTGTATACGTGTGGTTTCGGTTACTACACTCTCCCACCTTTGTAAAGAAACGTATTCAATCTTACATGTATTTTATTTACACTATTTACATATTAGCGCGTTTGGTTTTTATACGCCCGGAACGACGCAATTGTGGTTCCGTTTCTACGTGAACATCCTGGTCTTTTGACGTCTCTCTCTCATCTAATTCAGATTGTATCGCCAACGGAGAAATCTATTTTCCGCGTTATAGTTTTCACATTGTCTCATTTGATAATCGCATATTCTATGTTCTAGGACGGGTGGGCGAAGTTTTGAGAAACGTGTACGTAACTCGCGGCCTAACATTAGGCTAGCCGGAGTTTTGTTTGTCGCGACGTGAATTGTACTACGATACTCAAAAAGAAATTTCTTCATCGCCGCCGATAATGTCATATCGGCTTTTATCAAACACTTTACCTTTACTTTAAAAGTATTAACTAAATTTTCTACTGCTCTATTCATTGTCGGTGAGTGAGGCGGCGAAGTGCTGTGCCTAATACCGCCTTTTTGCATAAGTGTCCTAAACGCGTCTCCTTTAAAAGTTGCAAAATTATCAGACACCAAAAGTGTCGGATACCCTAAACGAGCAAATACATCTTCAAACGCCGTGATTGTTGTAGTTTCGTTGATACTTTGCATAACATAGGCCTCGGGACATTTAGAGTGGCTATCTAACATTAATAAAACCATTTTACCTTCGAGTGGTCCTAAAAAATCAGCGTGTACGCGGTGTCACGGGATCGTCGGCCAGACCCATGGCGTAAGTGGAATTTTAGGATGACTTTTACTATTTTCTAAACAATTGAATACTTTCTATATGCTCGTCAATTTTAGGCCACCATACAAAAGACCGTGCTAAAGCTTTCATTTTATTTACTCCAAAATGAGATTCGTGAAGTTCTTTTAGTACTGATTTCCGCACACTCATCGGTATTATTATCCGATGACCCCATAATACACAATTTCTATCTATTAACAAGGCGTCTCTGCGCACCCAAAAATGTTTTAGTTCTGATTCAGTCGGCTCTCTCTCGGTCCACCCATCTGAACAAAATCGTACCACTTTACTAAGCGACGGGTCTTTGAGTGTTTCTTTACACACTTTTTTCCAGTCTAAACTCGCAAAAACGAAATTTTTAATCTAATCGAGATATATATAATTTATGTTGTCCAAAATAGGATGTTCGCTTTTGTGTGGCGTATTTTCACGACGTAGCCTACTAAACCAGTCAGCGTAAATCAACTTCCCTTTTATGTGACGCACTTCGCTCCGAAAAGGTGTTAAAAATATTGACCACCGTTGTAATTATGAGGCCACAATTTGTGATATCGCTTTGTCTGGGTGGAAAATACGTGATAAGGCCGTGCTATCGGTTTGGAACAAAAATTTGTATCCCCATAAGTAATCTGAAAATTATTTTACGCCGAATACAATAGAGAGAGCTTCTCTCTCTACATGCGCATACTTTTTCTCCGCTTTATTTAAAGTCTTACTTGCAAAGTTTATAAGCCTATCTGAACCGTTTATTCAGTGCGACAATACTGCACTGACACCGTACGGTGATGCATCACACGTGAGTACTGGTTGTTTTCTAGGATCAAAATGAATTAATACACTATCTGACATTAGATACTTATTCACTTCGTTAAAAGCTTGCGTGCAATTTTCTGTTCATTTAAAATTCCCTTTCTCTAAAAATTTAAATAATGGATGTAGTGTCGATGCTAAATTTGGTATAAATTTGCTATAGTAATTAATTGACCCTAGAAAACTACGTAATTCTGTTATATTTTTTGGACGCGGCGCATCTTTGAAACATTGAATTTTTTTGCAATAGGCTTTACTCCTTCTTTACTTACTTGATAGCCCAAATACTTTATTTCACTTTTAAAAAATACACATTTTTTTTTCAATCGTAAGCCTGCGTCTTGGAGACGTGGTAGTACACGTCTTAAGCGCTCTAAGTTTTCTGGTATATTACGTGCCGCAATTAGAATACCGTCTGCAACTACTACCACGCCTGGAATGCCGAGTAACAAAGTAGATAATACTTGTTGAAATGACCCCGGACCTGTGTTAACGCCATAACATAATACTCTAAATCTAAAAAGACCTTTATGCGTACTAATTACAACTAATATTTTTTACTCTTCGTCTAAAAGTAATTGTTGATAAGCTTCAGCTAAATCTACTTTTGATAAAACTTTTGCTCCCGCTATTATTTATTTAAAGTGACCTTAAAGTCACCACACAAACGGACAGACCCATCCTCTTTTGTAACTGGTACGACCGGGGTACCCCATTCGCTGTATTCCACCGGTTCTATAATTTTATTCGTTAATAATCTCTCAATCTCGTCCTCAACTTTAAATTTTAATGCTAACGGAATTTGTCTTGGTTGACAAAATATCGGTTTCGCGTTTTCTTTTAATTCTAATTTTAATTTACCTTTTGTAAAACAACCGAATCCAGGTTCGAATAACTTAGAGAATTCTTCCTATATTTTATTAATTTCTGTATTTGATTGTATCCCTAAAATACCGATTTTCAAATTTGTTTGAGTATTATGTTGTGACTCTATCTCGTTATCAAATGTTGGCGGCCACATTTCTAAATTTTTAAGCCATTTTCTACCTATTATTGGCGGACCTCCGTTTTTTATTATATACAGAACTTGATTTTTACTAGTTTTTTTTTCTTTCGACATTTATTCGCAAATAACCCATAGTAGGCATTAATGCACGATTATGTGAGTGAAATACTTTCTTCAACGGTGTAATTATCAGATGTTTAAAATTTTCTTCCTAACATTTATCATTTATAGCGGAAATATGTGCACCCGTATCTATCTCCATTTTAATCCATTTTCCGTTAACTCTTATTTGTTCAAAAAACGGTTTAACGTATTCACATTCATCATCACTTGCATCCGATGTTGAGGTTTCAACATTATTTATTTCTCTTAAATGATAAAAATCGGATTCATACCTTGGGTTGTCCTCGCTACTGCTGTCATCGCATTTGCGTGCCCGCACGCAACTCTCATCGACAAAATTTTGTGCGTTAAAACGTGTTTTATTTTTGTTCTTGTACATCTTATAAATGTGCCCCTGCTTACCACATTCGCTACAAAAAATTTTTCGAAAAAAAATCGGCTAACTGGTGACCTTTCCTTCCGCAACAAAAACACGCATCGCTGAAACTTATCGTTGTCTTCGCTTTCGTTTGAGCCCTGCCTGCTCCTTGTGAAGAATATTTTCGCCTGTGTGACACCTCCTGCGTCTTCGATGTATTTTGTTTACTTTTTGTGTCGATGGAATTTGTTGGCAGTTCATCTTCTTGTACTTCTTGCTCGAGGCTTTGTTTACTCTTCGACAATAAATCTGCTTCTGCAACCGCGCTTTCCACTGTTTCGGCTAGAGCCAATAATTTTTTTGTCTTGTTCTGCTGACTTTAATAGTTCATATTTGATGTTTTTTTTTATTGTGTTCCCGCAATTAATTGATCTCTCAGCTGCCCTTTTTCCTCTTCTTTTTCGAAATTGCATTTTTTGCCAGTGTTTGTAATATTACGTAATATTTACCAATGCTTTCGTCCGTTTTTTGTTGTCTGGCCCGGAATTTGTGTCGTTGCAACTGTACGTTCCGTTTGGGCGTGTACAAATCAGATAATGTAGTTTGAAGGTAGTCGAATTTTTGTGATAATAAATCGCCTACGTGTGCTGCACTTAATTCTTCAAAAACTTCGGTGGAAATTTGCGTTATCAATAAAGGTGTCCTTCTATTTTCCTCGATGCCGTTGAGTGTTATAAATGCTTCCAATTGGGTTTGAAAAATTTTCCAATTTCCGCCTGTCTTGAATTGTTGTATACTACCGATATGTGTCATTTTCCGTGTTGTTTGTTGTTCCGTTCTGTTTTGTAATTCGTATAAATTTTTCAGATATTTAGAAAAAATGCCTCCTATCTCTTCCAGTGTCGACGCAGCATCTACATCCACACTATATTTTTTACACACTTTGATTAGAATCTTTTTTTTTTTTTTTTTTCACCCAGGCCGTCTGTTTATTTTTTATATATTCTTCAATTTCCACAAAAGTTACTTGGACATCACTATCTTCATCTGATGCCATTGAATATTATGCCAATTATTAAGGCACACTGCACATTACTTGAACCTTTACCTCGTCGCCATTGTAAAGTTCCATAAATGAGTACACTGTATTAATGTGGAAAAAGTTTATTTATTTTGGTGCTCGATCCGTTCGTGTCAACCGTCCAACGTATACTGACTCTTCTGGCAGAACAGACCGTTGTCTGCGTATATGTGTGTACACGTGTGGTTTCGGTTACTACACCCATAAAACTCATAAACCCAAAATAATCGTAAAACCCATAAAACTCATAAACCCGATAAAATCATAAACACCATAAATATCATAAACCCCATAAAAATCATACAACTCATAAACCCAAAACATCTTAAACAATATAAAAATCTATACTTCATATAATGAATAAACCCAATAGCTCATAAACCCCATAGAACTCGAAAACATTATAAAAGCCCCATGTAATCATAAACACCATAAAAATCACAAACCCCATACAACTCATAATACTGATAGAAATTATAAAACCAATAAAATTCAATAGTCCCATAAAAATCATAAACCCTACAAATCTCATAAACCCCATAAAACCTATAAACATCATAACCTGTATAAACCCCATAATACTCAATAACTGCAATAACGCATTAAAATCTTAAAAACCCCAAATCCCATAAAAATCATAAACTTTATATTGATCATAAAACCCATAAAAATCATAATCCCAATAAAAATCATAAACCACATAAACCGATAAAAATCGTAAAAATCATAAACCCCATAAAACCGACAAAAATCATAAAAATCGTAATCCCTTTGAAAATGATGAACCCCATAAAAATCATAAACCTCATAAATATCATATACCGCATAGAAGTCAGAAACCCCATAAAAATCAGAAGCCCCATAAAAATCAGAAACCCCATAAAAATCAGAAACCCCATAAAAATCAGAAACCCCATAAAAATCATAAATTCGCTTAAAGCATAAACCCCATTAGAATCACAATCCTTATAAAATGCATAAACCCCATAAAATCAACTCCATAAAACGCATAAACCCCATAGAATCCATAGAACTCGTAAACTCCATAAACCTAATAATACACGTAAACATTGTAAGCTCCAGAATCATATAAATCCCTTATTACTTATAAAAAACGGGTGTGTCGTGGGACACGCGGCAGATGTGAATAACATGTGTCGCATTCCTATTAAGACATTCGCGCGGGCTATTTGCTTTTTTAATTAGTTGCCTATTTGTAAGAATTTCATCAGCTGATTGATGATAAACTATGGGAAAGGCGCAAGGAAAATTGTTATAAAATATTGTTGCGTGTAATTATTTTTTATTAAGGCTATATCCTGCATTTTCACAAATTTACAAATATTCTCTAGATCAGTGAAATATGCTCATAAATATCCTATATTATGTAATTGTTGTATTTTTTATTGGCTGATACTTGTGTTAGAGTGTTGATCGTTATTGTTACTATTTATTAGAGTAACTATTGGTTTGTGGTAGCTGAAATATGATATGTAAATGTGGGAATGAATATTTCCTAAGAATCGAGAGAATGTTGCATCAATGGTAGTATTTCTAATGGTTGTTGAAACGTGAGAGTCGTTCGTCATGCGTAGATGTACTGCATTTTACTATAACACGGTATAATCCAATTCTTTTTTAAAACACCAAAACACACAGTTAAAATTGTTTTCAAACGCACGCTGTAAGAAAATGCTATAGAAATGCCGGCAACTGTTGCGCGCGCGCCGTTGGCGGCTTCGAAAGTCACAGCGTACAGACTGTATAGTATACGTATATACGTGTATGTGTGCGAGGTCTGTCCCAAAAGTATCCGACCTACGTTCATATCTTCGCGCGGAGAGACTCAGGCGACCTCTGGAGGGTACGAACGTCACCAGCAACTCCTAACCTTCTCGTCAGTAGCCTGAGATACCGATGAAACGCCTTAGTTCCCGCGCAGCGTGTATTTGTTTACAACGACTTTTTTGCGTTCGTCTCAATTTGCTTATTGCTTAAAATGGCAGAACGAACCGAACAGCGAATTTGCATAAAATTTTGCTTTAATCTCGGTAAAAGTTGTGCGGAAACTATTAAAATGTTGCAAAAGGCTTTTAAAGATGAGTGTATGGGCAAAACACAAATAAAAGAGTGGTATAGACGGTTCAAAAGTGGCCGCACATCTGTTGACAGTGATCCTCGTTCATCAAGTCAATGTTGATTGTTTTGTTCGATTATGAGGGCGTTGTGCACCACGAATATCCCCCTACAGGCCAGACAATCAATAAAGAGTACTATGTTGAAGTTTTGAAAAGATTACGTAATGCAATCAGGAGAAAACGACCGCAACTTTGGGAAACCGGTGACTGGCTTCTTCATCAAGACAATGCTCCAGCGCACGCATCATACCTTGTGCAGCAGTATTTATTGAAACACAGTGTTGCGCAGCTCCGCCAGCCTCCATGCAGTCCTGATATAGCTCCCTGCGACTTTTGGCTGTTTCCTCGATTGAAAATGCCGCTTAAAGGACATCGATTCGACAATAAACAGACTGTTGAAACTAATGCGACGAATGCACTAAAGGCGATTCCGAAGTCTGACTTTCAAGAGTGCTTGAATAAGTGCAAACATCGATATGAGCGTCTTGTTCAATCAAATGGGGACTACTTTGAAGGATGCCACACCCCGGATGACGAAGAATAAATCAAGCGCCGAGAAATCGAGGTAGGTCGGATACTTTTGGGACAGACCTCGTATGTGTGTGTCGCACTGACCATTTTCGAACAAGGGAAGCGGGAGAGAGCATCGTTGCTGCTGCGACTCTGTGTGCGCGCGCACATGAATACGTATATACGTGTATGTGTATGTGTGTGTCGCACTGACTATTTTCGAACAAGAGAAGCGAGAGAGGGCATCGTTGCGACTCTGTGTGCGCGCGTACATAAGTAGCAGAGCAGGCAAACTGTCCGTTGGTGTCGATGGTGGGGGGCGGCCGCCCTCCGCTGATCTTTTTTTCCACTCCTCTTCTAGTCCCGGTTACAACAGCTGATGAATCCTGTACGAAGACCCCATACTGCGCGCGCTCTCGAACGTCCCAAGAGATGTTATTCACATCAATAATCTTAAAAATCGTAAACCCCATAAACCCTATAAATCCCTGCAACGGACGGCACCGTCCAAGCAGCAACCCGACACACACCGATACGCCTGCCAAACTGCAACCGAATTACAGATTCCAAATATAAACTTACGATTAAGAACATACCATAAATTAATTTATATAACTATGAAATGGTCTGCGTTAGATTAGATTTTATTAGTATATAATTATACACTACTAGTATTTTATTAATTAATTATTTATAGCTAAATTTCCCGGTTCTTGTTATATTGCAGCACCCTCGGAGTTGCCGCCACACGAAGTGCGCCCGCTCTTGCCGACAGGCGAGCGGCAGCACAATCGACGCAAGCAGCGTCTGAAGCCGAAAGCGCTGTACTAGCCTCGGACGCCTCGCTGCCCCACTCTACATTCGGCTACGGAGCCTCGCGTGTTGCACGCATCGCATCTGCATGCATCAGCTCCTTTCACGGCTGACACAGCCATTTGTATATTACCTGTATGTAGTTAAATATAGTACTGCAAATCATAAAATCTGTGTCAACCCGGTCTCTCTCCTGCCATCGTCCGCCTCGCGCCTGTCCTCGGCTAAGTAACATGCACCTGCTGGCACGATTCCTCACGCGCCCTGGCAACCCCGCCGGCCAAGTCCGCACAATATTTTCTTGGCGTCTCCATTTATTTCCACAACGGGATTTAATATGAATTGATTAAAATGATAGGTTTTAACACAAAATTAACTTAAAAAATTAATGTAAACTTGCTAAGGTTTTGTTAATTAACTTTATATGATCTAGTCACTGTTTTTCGAAAAAATAGATATAAATATAAAATCATTCAAAACATATGTAAACAATATAATCTTTTTTATTTATAAACATTTATGAAATTCATGTATTGCGTTATACTGCCCTCATCTACATTTCGGTAAATCTCATCTATTAATCAGACTTTCAAGAGGCGCGAAATATGATTGTGTCCCCATAAATTCGGTTTTTGCGCAATCGTCGCTGATTAGATAGCGGAGAAATTATCCGCACAAAAAATTGTCACGGCTAGGACGGCTATTCTTGTTATACAGGACGACGGGATGGTACGCCTCCTGCAGCCGCGGCCGACATTTTGGATCTCGCGCAACCACGAGATCTAAAAGCGAGTGGAGCTCGCATTTGTACTATTTCAGCTTGTTCTTTATTGCAGATTTAGAGTCAAGCCGCTTGTGTTCAACGAGATTTACGGTAATAATAAGTTTATGGTAGAAGGCCCCGGGATTATCCATTGGAGAAAACCGAGTGAAACAACTACACGTCGCTTCTATGCCTCGTTTGCTGTGCGTATGTGTAAACCGAGGTCGAAAATTAGATATCCTTGAACACTGGAGATCGATATTCCCGAATATCGTACCATACAGTATATAAGGTTCGTCGTATCTACACCAAAGTAACCATATAACACTTATTAATATATCCGCGGGTCGTATTCCGACTCATGATAATTATGTCTCGGCACAATATAAAATTTACATGTTAGTAAAAATTTTTTTTTAGAAACAGTATCTATTTATTTTAGTTTTCCTAAATAAATTTTGTTACGCAAAATTAGTAACCCTTTTATTAAAGGGTGGGAATAATTTATTTTATTTAATTTTATTAAATAAAGAAACTCGTACGTTACTCTTTTCCCACACATGTGGTTGCCTCTAATATATATCATATAATTATTAGATATATTTTTTCCTTTCTTTTAGAATCCTGGCGTTCCATAAATCCTAAATTTTGAACATTTACGGTACTACTTTTTTTACTAAACACTATTTTGATTCGCATTATTATTTTTTTATACCCTCATTGATTAAATTACACCAATATATGGTAAAGTGAGCTGAGATTGTATGAACACCAGACATCTATATGTTTTGTAAGTACTGTAAGTATATGCAATTTAGCTCATAGGTTACACCCCATAAAACGCATTTACACCATAAACCCCATAAAAATAATAAACTACATAAAAATCATAAACCCCATAAAAATTATAAACTCCATAAAACTCATAAAACCCATAAAATTCATAAAAATAGTAGAAATCGGAAAACGCGTAAAAATGATAAACCCCATCAAAATAATAATCCCCATCAAAATCATACATCACAAAAAATATATAAACCCCATTATACCTATACATATCATAAACCCCATAAACCCCATAACACTCCAATAAATCCATAAACATGTAAAAATCGTAAAAATAGTAAAACCCATAAAAATCATAAACCCCATAAAAATCATAAACACCATGTAAATCACAAACAGCATAAAACTCATAAAACTAATAGAAATCATAAACTCCATAAATATCATCAATCTTATATAAAGCATAAACACTACTAAAATTATAAGCCACATAAAAATCATAAACACCATAAAAATCAATAGCTCCACAAAAATCATAAACGCTATAAAACTTATAAGCATCATGAACCCTATTATTAAAATCATAAACCCCATAAAAATGATAAACTCCATAAGAATCATAATCCTCATAAAAATCGTAAACCTCAGAGTCCCCATAAAATCCATTAAAATCGTGGAACTTATAGACCCCATAAACTGCTTAAAATACCTAAATATTGTAAATCCCATTATCTTATAAATCCCTTAAAACCCATAAAAATCGTAAACCCCATAAATCTCATAGAAATTGTAAAAATTGTAAACCCCGTAAACCCCATAAAAATCGTAAACCCCATAAACCCCATAAAACTCATAAAAATCGTTTTTGTCATTTTTTCAGACTTTAATTTGTAAATGTTATAGATCATTAAAAAAATATTTACTTAGCAATATTATGTATACAAGTTTATCTTTTAAAAGAAAATAGTTAAGGTTATGTACTACTGGGAGATGGCCAACTACTGGGTTTCCTTCACTATTTAATAAAATATTAGCATTTCTACTTCCTTTCGACATTGTAAAGAATAGAAAAATCGTTTATATAAATAGTTTTATTGGTTCTTGATTTTGCAGTGATACACAATTCAAAATAAAATGCGAAAATGTATGTACCATATCGACACGCATTACAAAAACTAGCACATTTCAGATTTCTCAAAAACACCTAGTTCTTATCGGGAACCTCCTACGAAAATTAGCTATTTTCAGAATTTCAGACAGAAACTTTAATTTTCGACGATGATCTAAAAAAGTGTTAATATCAATCAGAAAATATTAAAAGTGCCAGTTTTTTTTTTATTTAACGTCACCATATTTGTTCTCCCATATTGTGCTAATCAACGACAGGGATCTGCGGTGTGTTTGTAAACAAAGCACATGCAATGTTTACAGAGGTTCTTGTATCAATCGTCAGAGACTAGGAATCGTACCCGGGTCACCGGCGTGGGAACAGGACACTCTACCGAATGAACTACCATAGGCCCCGTGCTAGTTTTTATAAGATGCCTCCGAGAAGAACTAGGTGCTATTGACAATTCTGAAATGTGATAATCTTCGTAAAAGACATCGATATATAGTATACGCAGCGTTCAACCTGTTAATATACATTATTTGGTTTATCTTTATCTCCGAAAAAATTTTTTTAAGCAATAATAACAAATTTTCTAGTGAGGAAAAAGTGTAACTTATGTTGAAATTTATTATTTGATCGAGCCAGAAGATATTTTTGTAGTTGCTGAGAAAAATTTCGTGGCAGGCACAGAAGTAGATACACACCCTATTCGAGAAAATTTTTGAAAATGACATTTTTATAATTTCAAATTTGCCAATCGAAAGATTTCAAAATTCATGGGAACATACTCCAACTATGTCTAGAAATCAGTTAGAACAAGAAAATTGGAGGTGCAAATACTTTTTATTTAAAGTTAGTTCTTGAACACCACGAAGTGCAACCCACATAGCATGGAAGGTTTCTGGAAGCTTTGTGGAAGCTTCCAAGAAAGTTTTGGATTCTTTCGGGAAGCTTTCATAAAAACTTCCTAGAAGCACAAAATGTCCGCGTCAAATTCATGTCAGATATATTCCAGGAAAGGTTACTGTAACCTTTAAGGGAATCTTTTAGGAAGATTTTTTTAAAGATTCCTAAAACATTAGTTGTAAGCTTCCGGAAAGGTTATAGTAAGCTTCCAGGATATTTTAAAAGTCCATCTAAGATTTCTGAAAAGGTTGCCGTTAGCTTACAGAAAGCTTTCCAAAGATTATTATGGAATCTTTCAGGATGCTTTCATGGAAGCTTCCTGGAAGATGAAAATGTCCACGACAAATTCATGTTAGAAACATTCCAACAAAGATGACTGTGATCTTTTAGGGAATCGTTTAGGAAGATTGTTTTAAAGATTCCAAAAAGTTAGTTGTAAGTTTTCGGAAAGATTATGGTAAGCTTCCAGGATATTTTAAAAGTCCTTCTAAGATTTCTGAATATGTTGCTGTTAGCTTCCAGAAAGCTTTCCAAGGACTGCTACGGATGCTTTCAGGAAGCTTTCATTTCAGATTACCGCAACCGTTCAGAGAATCATTTGGAAAGCTTTTTCGAAAGGTTCAGAAACAGATTATTGTAAAGCTGTTGTTGTAACTATTTTTTTTATTTTACACATTTTTATATTATTATTTTCGCTTACATTATACACGCTTATATAATTATACAGTAATAACGCATTTATTAATACATGAAAAAATTTTGTACTTGGACGGGATTTGAACCCGGGAAGCTGTACTCCAGAAGCTGCCATCCTACCGATTACGCCATCGCGGTTAGTTAAGATAAACCATTCGAATAGTCCTTATATGTTACGTAAAATTCTAATATCAATAAAATATTGTTTTTTGTATATAAAGCATAGACATAACTTCTCTTTTATGTGCAGAAGTTTAATTAACTATGTGCATGTCAATTAATTTAAATTAAGTAATGCAGAAATCATATAATAGTACAATTTAGAGACCGTTGATTACCGACAGTGATTCCTACTATCCCACATACCATTTTCGTAATTTATTTAAATAATATAATTTGTTTCATAAAAAACTATGAGTTGTCGGACGCTTCGTTCGAGAATAAGTAATATTTTAAGTTTCAAAACAGTTCATATAAATGTTAAAGGAGAAAATATATGAAAATATACCCTTCACACAAATAGCTTTTGTGCAAAAATATGAATAAATGTGAAATAAGGTGAATAAATGTGAATATCTCGAGTTCTAATTAATATTTTTCAATAAAACAAAATGGAAAATATTTCTTATAAGAAACTCTAGATATTATATGTACTTACGACCCAAGGGATTGAAACCCTTATTTTATATTTAAAAATAACTATATTTCTTATCAATATTTTTATCATGAAAATCAGGGTATAAACTCAAAAAAATTAAGAAAAGCATTTTCGTTAACTGTATGTAATATTTAAGTTGACGGGTTTCAGGATTTTTCAAACAACCACCCCCAAGTACCGTTAACTACCCCTTAAAGCCATGGGTCACATGTAATAAGTAAAACATATCATAATCCATTAAAATCTTTTGATTTGAGAATTGTCGAATGAAGTTTCTTCACTCGAAACCCATATACATCAAGTGGTTGGATCTTTTGTGTTGTTCCTGTTGGTATTTATTTTATGTTAACAATTTTATTTTCTGCCTTTTTTTCCTCTATAACTTCATCATAGTGTCCACTCCGAGAATCGAGTAATGGTGCAGATTGACGACCTACATTTGGATAAAATATTTTTAATAACCAAACTTTAAAGAGATCTGTAATTAGACAATTTATTCATCAACTCATTTTCTATATTATTGCATAAAAATAAAGAAAAATGTGCTAACTTGTAGTTAGTTTTCCAGATTTGGATACTTCCACAAACACGTTTTCTGGTCTAATTAAACTCGCTTCTATGATAGGACAAAATTAACCACTTTGCTCCTTTAACACTATACAAAGTGGTGATAGTAGCTGTCCAGTAGCTGATATAAGTGGTTGTATGGTGTAACTGTGCGTTGTCGATGAAACTGACTGTACCAGGCATTGCACTTATTTTTCTTCTTCAACTGCTAATGTTCTTCCAGATGCATTTCTAATTGGAATCCACTCTGATCTGAATTGTACAAATACTGCATTCCAATTGTCCATATACACGACTTGACATCAGCCACAAATCCATCTGCTTTAGTTTGAAGCTCTAAACCACTTTCCAATGTTTTCCTAGTGATAAACTTATTTACTTTTCTAGATACTATTCTAGGAGTCTTTTAAATTTTAATAACCAATTTTGAGAAGCCTTGAATCTTAAATCTTCAGAGCCAATTTCTTGTTGAGCTTATAACGCCCATCTACGTATATCGCGATCAGGAATTATTAAACAACTTTCAACAACAGCTTTAAAATTATCTAGTGTACATTGACAAATTCGTGCAATTTTTTCTCTATATGTTGCACCTTTATTAATCGTATTAGCCCAACATTTTAACTGACTGATAGATGAGACTTTTCTGAATCTTTTTGTACACTTCAAATACTCTAGTTTTTCTTTTTGCCGCTTCTCCAAAATTGTACGGTTTTTTGTTTGTATTCGAAACTGATTTCTTCATTATCTTCTGTATAGTGATTTGTCAGTACTACGACAGAATCAGGGAAGTGATGTTGTATTTCATCCTCGACTATCTTAGCATCATAGTCTTTATATTCTTCATGAATATCCAAAGACTCTTCAATAATCATGTTTACATCATTAAAGTCATTTGAAGCATCCATTAATATCTGTTTAAATTTTTCTGACAACTGGATTTCTTTATAATTCGTCACGCAATCTGGTATTTGTAAGGTTTGAAAATACGCTAATAATAAATCTACTAGGTTTAAAGGATTAATCCTCATCTTTGAATCTAAAATAATAACATTGAAATAATTCTTTATTGCGATTATTTAATAGAAATTTAATTGAAATTAGAAAAAAATGCAATGTACATACTAATACTACATAATATTTAAAAGCAAAAAATTAAAATGATTCGAATAAGAACTTTTGCTTGAAAATAGCTTAAACACTATTTTCAAATTAGTAATAAGACAATAATGTTTAATATTTATATTTAATATCTTTTTACTATTCTTCAAAAACTTTAGAATTAACGTAAATTAAATTGTCAAATAGAATTATATATATGATAAATGACAGTTAATAAAATACTCACGTGATTGATAAAAAAAATTAGTTGATTATTTGTAAGCACATCTATACAACTTTTATTTATTATATTTATGTATTTAAGAGATGCGTATACGTGTTTGAGGAAACTAAATGATTTGATATTTGTAGTAGTCAGTGCTATAAGTGACATTCTAAATGCTTCTATTCTCTGGAACTTTTGTCAATAATAACAAGTTGGCTGAAACTTTTTTCTACGAGCCATGGATAAGATTAGTGTATTTACGATAACACATATCTCATCGGCAAGCTATAAATAAGATAAGTGTACAAAAATAACATCTGGCTTCAATTGAGTTTAAATATTTATAATGTTGTCGAAATAATAATAATAATAATAATAATAATAATAATAATGATAATAAGAATAATAATAAGAATAATAATAATAATAGTAATAATAATAATAATACAAATGATGGCAGAAGTGATTGTAATTATAATAGGAATTATAATATGCTATTTCAAATATATTATATTTTATTAACTTATTCTGTATCTCAAAGAAAAATATGCTTCATGTGGGGATGATTTAAAAAAAATTTCAATACATGTCAATAAGATTTTGTATTTGCATGAGCTTTATGTAAATGAATGTAGCTTGTTTTGAAAAATGTTTTCATTTTATTTCATTCTGGAGATAAATTTCCTCTCTCTCTTGACATTACTTTTGCGGAGAAATAGTTTCATATTCTAAATTGTTATAAATAACTTTTTGCTTAAACGTAGAATATTTTTTAAGAAAGAAAAACATGTGTTACTTTTTACATGTAGCCCATCAATTCAAGGGATAATTAACAGTACTTAGATAGATAGATAGATATACTTTTTATTCGTCAGAAGACAAAATCTTACAATTTCATGTACATGTAGTTGTATTTATAATTAAAAAAATATCAGTCGGTTTAATATAATTGTTATCTTACTTTCACTTATTGCATATTTCTTATTAAAATAATAATTCACTTTATCAGTTCGTCAGTTTATAAAATCTAAATGCAATGAACTAGTCACAGTCAAATATCACATAAAACGCTTCGTCAAAAAAAATAATAATACATAGAATAAAAAATAAATACAATAAAGATAACATATAAATAAGAAAACATACACATACTTGGGAGAGGTTATTTGAAAAATCCTGAAACACGTTAACTTAAATATTCGATATTGTTGAAACCAAAATACTTTTCTTGATATTTTTGAGCGCATACCCTGATTTTCATGATAAATATATTGATAATAAATATAGTTATTTTTAAATATAAAATAAGGGTTACAAACCCCTTGGGTCATAAGTACATCTATTATCTGGGGTTTCTTATAAGAAATATTTTACATTTTGTGTCATTGAAAAACATCTATTATATGCCAAGATATAAGAAAAAAGTGATTTTTAAGGGTAAACTTTAGGGATGGTTTTCACCCCTTAAAAGTTGATGTTGTCACATAATAAAGAACATAAAAAAGAGAGATACTACTAATCCACGTAAAAGAAAATCTCTTCGTAGATCTTTCGCCTGTAAACGAATACATAATTTATGAATTTTTGTTATTGAGAGCGTAGATTCCTTTTCAGGGGGTTGCGTACTTAAGAACAAAATTTTTTAGTTTGATAGGACATGAGAGGACATTAGAATATATATAGCGAAAAAATCAAAACATTCACATATCATCAAAACCCTTATATGTATAAATAAACACCAAAAAATAATCTTAAAATCGTTACAAAGACAGAAAAGTTCAATTTAAATACCTTATAACCTTGAACTTGTATACACAGGCAGAAAAAAAAATTAAGTACCCCATAACTTCAAAAACCTTATACACAACGTTATATGAGATATTTACATTGTTTGCCTGCTTCGGTGTGTATATATTTTGAAACCCTCCATGTGTGCCCAATAAATTTTCTATACGTCATTACCTCAATATTGGCAAAGCAGGACAAGCTACTAGGTTCAGTAGTTAAGAAGAAAATTTTCGAGCTTTATATGACCTCTAGAGGTCACTGGAAAACCGAGGGTCCAACTATATCAAAACGTCAAAGTTCCCGCTCTTTTAGAATCCCATGTAAAAAAGATGATATCTCTCTGATTAATGAAGTTGACCTTTAAATGACCTTGGTCCTGACGTATATATGTCATAAGGACTACGGATTGGTGTTCAGAGCACCCGAACACATATAGGTCACCTAGTTTGATCGAAGGACTTTTCCGATTTCATTTTGTGGTCCTGCGTTATTTGTGTTTTGCTTTCTCAAACAGAAAGACTTGTAACATGCTAAAAATTTTTTTAATCTCGATTTTTTCGAAGGTCCTGAGTCATAAAAATGGGTTTACAATAGGTTTTCAAAAATGTCTATCGGTATGGAAGTATGTATGTGTGTATATATGTATGTGTGTATGTATGTATGTGTGTATGTATGTATGCATGTGTGAGTATGTATGTGTGTATGTATCTATGTGTGTATGCATGTATGTATGTATGTGTGTACGTATGTACGTATCTGTGTATGTATGTATATAT
This sequence comes from Gastracanthus pulcherrimus, assembly GCA_949152435.1. NCBI lineage: Eukaryota > Metazoa > Arthropoda > Insecta > Hymenoptera > Pteromalidae > Gastracanthus > Gastracanthus pulcherrimus. The sequence continues at coordinate 99,724,778 of OX424575.1, read as the reverse complement.
GTATGTGTGTATATATGCATGTGTGTATATGTGTATGTATGTGTGTATGTATGTATGTATGTATGTGTGTATGTATGAGAGAGAGGTTTAAGGCAAATCCATTATGGACCATGACATGATATAGTGAAGTACCACCGTGTGTGAGACTCGCACTCACTAAACCTTCCAGTATACGCCAGGGTTTTTACGCCCCACCGCAACCGGATCCCCTCCGTTCACTTTTTGACCCTTAGTAAAGTGAACCGTGCCATTTCTTCTGAGTTGACCTCCCCGCGGTACTACCGCCAAGCAATGCTTCGCGGGGGTCATTGGGCTCCTGCCCTCTTCTGTGAATGTGGTCGGTATCACTGGTTCTCCCATTACCGTCATTAGTAGTCTTCCGTGTTGTGTGCCTTCTACTTCTTACCGCATCGTCCGGTCGCCAGCTTCATTCAGCATCTCTCGTCTTTTTCTTCTTCCTTCTTCGTCTTTTCTGACCTTCTTAAGTATATCTGCTGCATAGTTGTTTACTGTGCACCATCCATCCTCCGAAGTCAGCATAGCCTCCATAATCGACTCAGGTGTTACTCTGGTCTGGAGATAGCTCTCAAGTTCTTCTCTTTCCTGTTGGTATCGTGAGCAGTCACAGAAGACATGCTCCGCATCCTCGTCAGCGTCCATACACACTGGGCAGTTTGGACGGTCTTCTAATTTGAATCGGTGCAGGTACGCCCGGAAGCATCCGTGCCCGGTCAAAAACTGTGTGAGGTGGTAATTTACTTCCCCATGTCTTCTTTCGGTCCAGCCCTCTATCCTTGATATGAGGCGACGTGTCCATCGCCCCTTGCCACTGGAGTCCCATCTTTTTTGCCACTCAGTCAGTGTCTGCTTCTTCGCGGAATCCCAGATGTCCTTCTGAGTGTTGTCATTTTGTTGTCGCTTTGTCTCGAAGACATTCTTTCTCTCCATTGCTAGGAGGTCAATAGGCGGCATGCCTGCTATAATACAGGCAGCCTCATCTGATACCGTACGATAAGCAGACGCGACCCTAAGTGCACTTCGTCTGTATACAGTCGACAGCTTGTTTGCGTACGTTTTCACTAACATGGCATCTGCCCATATAGGAGCCCCGTACAACATAATCGATGTGATTACACTGACTAAGAGCAACCTTCTACCTTGCGTTGGCCCTCCTACATTTGGCATCAATCGAGATAAAGCAGCGCCAACTTTTGCTGCTTTATCACTCACTGTTTCAAGATGCTGCTTAAATGTAAGTCTTGCATCAATGGTAATGCCCAGGTACTTAATGGTTGGTTGAGAAACAATCTTGTGTCCATCCACTATTAGCGTTATTTTCTCCATTTTCTTCCTACTAGAAATAAGAAGAACTTCGGTTTTATGACTGGCCAATTCCAGTCCTGTCTCTGTCAGCCATTCGCGTATTATACGAATAGCCTCGTCAGCTATCTCTGTTATATCTTCTATGCTTTTCGCTACCACGACTAGTGCTATGTCGTCAGCGAATCCTATCACTGTCGCCCCTTTGGGTAACTGTAGCCTTAGTACCCCATCGTACAAGCTGTTCCAAGTCGGTGAACCAAGCACTGATCCCTGGGGTACTCCTCCTGTTACTTCATAGGTCTTGGTGCCATTGTCAGTGTCATATAATAAGATTCTGTCCTTCAAGTAGTCGGACATCATCCTTCTTATATATAAAGGCACTTCTTGTTTACGAAATGCCTCGTGTATTTTGGTCCATTTGGCCGAGTTGAATGCATTTTTGACGTCCAGAGTGACGACAGCGCAATACTCCTTTGCTCCTCCTTTCCATCTCTTTCCCTCTATCGCTGCGCGCGCAGTGTCAATCACTATGTTCACTGCGTCTAGAGTTGATCGTTTCCTCCGAAAGCCGTATTGGTGTTTCGCAAGTCCCCCTTTTTCTTCTATTGCCTGATCCATTCTGACGCAAATTATGCGTTCCAGAATCTTGCCTGAGGTGTCCAGCATGCAGAGCGGTCTGTATGATGAAGCGTCCTCAGGTGGCTTCTTTCCCTTTGGTAGTAGCACAAGTCGTTGTCTCTTCCAGTCGGCGGGAAATATTCCCTCTTTTAGACATGTGTTGTACAAGTCTATGAAGATCTCTGGTTGGGCGAATATAGCATGTTTCAATGCTATATTGGGAATGCCATCCAGGCCTGGAGCCTTGTTGTTTCCAACCCTCTTGCAAGCGCTTAGCAGTTCCTCCATTGTGACTGGAGGAATAGCTTCTTCGTTTGTCACTACTCGATCTAATAATTGTGGGCACTTGGGAGGCGGTGCGTAGCTTCCTTTGATCTTCTTCATTACTATTTTATAAGGTCTACCCCAGGGGTCTTTATTAACCTCGTCCTGTAATTCCTTCAGGCACCGTCGCTTATTGGTACGGATTGTCTTCTTAAGCTTTCGCTTAGCGTCCTTCATTTCCTGGTGGTAGGCATCTACTAATTCCTGGCCTCTTCCAGTTTTATAGTATTTCTTTCTTGCCCGCTGCTCCTGTCTCTTAGTCCGATGGCACTCGCTACGAGCGCTATCCGCCTCACTATTCCACCAGTATACTGGTGGTCGTCTTTGGTTGGGCACTCTTCTTGGCATAGCTGCGTCGCAGGCTCGGGTGATATTTTTCATCACCTGTTTAGCCTTGCTGTCCGCTGTCCCAAACAGTTGTATTTCCTCCAGTGCCAACAGAAACATCTCCTTATCATAGTCTTTCACTTTCCAACCGATTCTATTGGTCCTTGTACTCGCGCTGGAACCCTGCTTTGATCTTCCTATCTCCATAATTATGGCCTGGTGATCACTATTGGTGTAGTGTTCACTCACGATCCACGTTTCGACTGAGTCAATTAAACAGCTGCTAACATATGTCAGATCTACTATAGATCCTGTGTCCCCTCTTCTAAAAGTGTTGGTACAACCCTGATTAACTAGTACCAAATCTAGGAGTGCGAATGTTTCCAGCAGCACCCGTCCTCTTTGATTAGTCCTTTGGCTGCCCCACTCTACGGCCCATGCGTTAAAATCGCCTGCTATTATTACTGGCTTTCTTCCCGCCATATCCTGTACGAGTCGATCTAACAGTCTTTCGAACTGTTCAATTGGCGCATTAGGCGGGGCATAGCAGCTGTATACGTATATACCTGCTACCTTCGCCCGTACAAATCCTTCCTCACGAGTCATCATTTTTTCCTGGAAAGCTACGTCGCCACATGTCCAGATCGCTGCTTTGCCAGTGTCGTCCGTGTCCCATGATGGCTGGTCCAGATCTCTGTATTGTTCACATATGATGGCCACATCAACCTTCGTCTCTCGAACGTACTGGTTAAGTAGGTCCTGTGCTGTCTCGCAGTGATTTAGGTTTAACTGCACTATCTTCATTATCTTTTTTTTTTTCTTTTAACTCTTCTAATGCAGCTCTGTAGATAGGACATGTGTAGCTACCGGCTGCATGATCAGTTTTTCCTCCTGCGCTCCTTTCACAGCAGAGTACGCAATTTGGTTGATTCTTACACTCTCTTGCTTTATGGTCTATATTTCCACATTCGTAGCAGAGGTTACTTCGGTCCTGTGCTACCTTGCAACTTTTGGCGATATGTCCAAATTCTAGACACTTATAACATCTAAGTGGACGTATGTTCCTTTCCATCTGCCGTATTCGGCAGACTACCCAGCCTATCTTGATTTTGCGCTTAGCTATCATCTGTCGAGCCATTTTTGTTGGCATTTGGGTGACCGCGGTCTGCGTGTTACCGTATGCCTTACGCAATGATTTTACTACAATCTCGTCCAATGTGGACGCGTCGCTACTTTGGGACTCCCTGCGTAGCGCCTCTAGAATGTCCTCCTTGCTAGTTAGTACGTCGAGATCCTTTATTTCAAAGGCCACTACGTCTTGTAGGGTCCTTATTTTGGTACCCCCATCTAGCACTTCTTGCACCGCTTGCCGGAGTTCCGTAGCCTTCCCTTCCGCTGTGCGTTGGAGTTCCAAAAGCAGGTCCCCAGCCGCAGTCCTGCGTACCCTGTTTACGCATTCGCCGAGTGCCGTCAATTTGGGTTCCGCCTTCATCTTTCTCAAGATATCAGCGTAAGAGGTCCCTTCGGCGGTCTTTATAATAAGGGCCTCTGGTCGGGTTGGTCTTGCCCGTGTCGTTTTAGATTTTTTAGTGCCTTTTTGGCTTAAGACACCAGTGTCACTCATCCCGTCTTCTTTTTTCTTCTTTTTCTTTATCTTCCTCGTTTCCTTTACCTGCCAAGGTGTCTCTCTGACATGTATGTTTTTTTTTTTTTTTTTTTTTTTTTTTTTTTTTTTTTTTTTTTTTTTCTTATAGAGAGAGAGGTTTAAGGCAAATCCATTATGGACCATGACATGATATAGTGAAGTACCACCGTGTGTGAGACTCACACTCACTAAACCTTCCAGTATACGCCAGGGTTTTTACGCCCCACCGCAACCGGATCCCCTCCGTTCACTTTTTGACCCTTAGTAAAGTGAACCGTGCCATTTCTTCTGAGTTGACCTCCCCGCGGTACTACCGCCAAGCAATGCTTCGCGGGGGTCATTGGGCTCCTGCCCTCTTCTGTGAATGTGGTCGGCATCACTGGTTCTCCCATTACCGTCATTAGTAGTCTTCCGTGTTGTGTGCCTTCTACTTCTTACCGCATCGTCCGGTCGCCAGCTTCATTCAGCATCTCTCGTCTTTTTCTTCTTCCTTCTTCGTCTTTTCTGACCTTCTTAAGTATATCTGCTGCATAGTTGTTTACTGTGCACCATCCATCCTCCGAAGTCAGCATAGCCTCCATAATCGACTCAGGTGTTACTCTGGTCTGGAGATAGCTCTCAAGTTCTTCTCTTTCCTGTTGGTATCGTGAGCAGTCACAGAAGACATGCTCCGCATCCTCGTCAGCGTCCATACACACTGGGCAGTTTGGACGGTCTTCTAATTTGAATCGGTGCAGGTACGCCCGGAAGCATCCGTGCCCGGTCAAAAACTGTGTGAGGTAGTAATTTACTTCCCCATGTCTTCTTTCGGTCCAGCCCTCTATCCTTGGTATGAGGCGATGTGTCCATCGCCCCTTGCCACTGGAGTCCCATCTTTTTTGCCACTCAGTCAGTGTCTGCTTCTTCGCGGAATCCCAGATGTCCTTCTGAGTGTTGTCATTTTGTTGTCGCTTTGTCTCGAAGACATTCTTTCTCTCCATTGCTAGGAGGTCAATAGGCGGCATGCCTGCTATAATACAGGCAGCCTCATCTGATACCGTACGATAAGCAGACGCGACCCTAAGTGCACTTCGTCTGTATACAGTCGACAGCTTGTTTGCGTACGTTTTCACTAACATGGCATCTGCCCATATAGGAGCCCCGTACAACATAATCGATGTGATTACACTGACTAAGAGCAACCTTCTACCTTGCGTTGGCCCTCCTACATTTGGCATCAATCGAGATAAAGCAGCGCCAACTTTTGCTGCTTTATCACTCACTGTTTCAAGATGCTGCTTAAATGTAAGTCTTGCATCAATGGTAATGCCCAGGTACTTAATGGTTGGTTGAGAAACAATCTTGTGTCCATCCACTATTAGCGTTATTTTCTCCATTTTCTTCCTACTAGAAATAAGAAGAACTTCGGTTTTATGACTGGCCAATTCCAGTCCTGTCTCTGTCAGCCATTCGCGTATTATACGAATAGCCTCGTCAGCTATCTCTGTTATATCTTCTATGCTTTTCGCTACCACGACTAGTGCTATGTCATCAGCGAATCCTATCACTGTCGCCCCTTTGGGTAACTGTCGCCCCTTTGGGTAACTGTAGCCTCTGACATGTATGTAGGTATGTATCTATGTATGTATGTATGTATGTATGTGTGTATGTATGTATGTGTGTATGTATGTATGTTTGTATGTATGTATGTGTGTATGTATGTATGTATATATGTATGTATGTAGGTATATATGCATGTGTGTATGTGTGTATGTATGCGTGTATTTATGTACGTATGTGCATATGTATGTATGACTGTGTGTATGTATGTATGTATGTATGTATGTATGTATGTATGTATGTATGTGTGTATGAATGTATGTATGTGTGTATGTATGTATGTATATATGCATGTATGTATATGTGTATGTATGTGTGTATTTATGTACGTATGTGCGTATGTGTGTATGACTGTTTGTATGTATGTATGTGCGTAGGTATGTATGTATGTGTGTATGTGTGAATATGTGTATGTATGTGTGTATATATCTATGTATGTGTGTACGTATGTACGTATGTATGTGTGTATGTCCATATGTATGTACGGATGTATGTATGTGTGTATGAATGTGTGTATGTATGTATGTGCGTAGGTATGTATGTATGTGTGTATGTCTTTATATATGTATGTATGTATGTATGTATATATGTATGTATGTATGGATGTGTGTAGGTGTGAATATGTGTATGTATTTACGTATGTGTGTGTGTATGTATGTATGTATGTATCGATATATGGATGTACGTATGTATGTATGTATGTATGTATGTATGTATGTATGTATGTATGTACGTATGCATGTACGATGGTATGTATCTATGTATTTATGTATGTGTATGTATGTATGTGTGTATGTATGTATGTGTATATGTATGTATGTATGTATATATGTATGTATGTAGATATATATGCATGTGTGTATGTGTGTATGTATGCGTGTATTTATGCTCGTATGTGCGTATGTATGTATGTATGAATGTGTGTATGTATGTATGTGTGTATGTATGTATGTATATATGCATGTATGTATATGTGTATGTATGTGTGTATTTATGTACGTATGTGCGTATGTGTGTATGAATGTTTGTATGTATGTATGTGCGTAGGTATTATGTATGTGTGTATGTGTGAATATGTGTATGTATGTGTGTATATATCTATGTATGTGTGTACGTATGTACGTATGTATGTGTGTATGTCCATATGTATGTACGGATGTATGTATGTGTGTATGAATGTGTGTATGTATGTATATATGTATGTATGTATGTATGTGTGTAGGTGTGAATATGTGTATGTATTTACGTATGTGTGTGTGTATGTATGTATGTATGAATGGATATATGGATGTACGTATGTATGTATGTATGTATGTATGTATGTATGTATGTATGTATGTACGTATGCATGTATGATGGTATGTATCTATGTATATATGTATGTGTGTATGTATGTATGTGTGTATGTATGTATCTATGTATGTATGTATGTATGTATGTGTGTATGTATGTATGTGTGTATGTATGTAGATATATATGCATGTGTGTATGTGTGTATGTATGCGTGTATTTATGCTCGTATGTGCGTATGTATGTATGAATGTGTGTATGTATGTATGTGTGTAAGTATGTATATGTATGTATGTATGTATGTATGTATGTATGTGTTTATGTGTGTATGTATGCATATGTGTATGTATGTACGTATGTTTGTATGTATGTTTGTATGTATGTGTGTGTGTGTGTACGTAGGTATGTATGTATGTGTGTATGTATGTATGCGTGTCTGTATGTGTGTATGTATGTATTGTTGTGACCGATCTCGAACGGTGCGCGATTCGAACATCTAGAATCGCGCATAGCAATCCCTAGCAACGAGATCAACGACGTCGCGGATGTTTTTGTTTATGTTCAGTCTGATTCTGACAGCTGTTGAGAACAGTTGTGTTTACGTTCGAATAAAGAGTCCGAGTTCAAGTGTGCAATTCTATAAATACGTGTTGTCATTCTCATTACCCGAACCGAGGCCTCGTCCGGAATAATGTTTTCGAAAAAGTGATTTAGTGGAAAGTCTATGCTTTTGCGTTCCGGCAAGACGTCAGTGTTATCAAGAACACCAGTTCCATCCCCTAGAACTCTTTCAACTGAGCAGCCTCAACCGTTTCTCACTGAAGCAAATTGGAGATAACAAGTTTGAAGAGATGTGTAAAGGAAATTACTCAAGAACTCCATCAATGCAACGAGGATGCATTGAATTTACAAAGGGAACTCCATGTTCGTGATTCGGAATTGCTGGATGCTCGTCATCACAATGAGGAACTTGAAGCACAGTGACCGAGGGCAGAGGGTATTCGGTGACCGAGAGCAGAGGGAGAGGACTGACTTGAACGAAGAGATATCGAGACTTCGAACCCTGAATAACGCACTGCTGGCAGAACTGCGAGAATAGCAACGCCAAATTTATCAGCTAAGTCGTTAACAAAATAGAGATATACATTCACATAGAACAGAAACAGAGAACGCTAGAATCAATGACACTGGGTTATCTTTAAATCAGAATAGACTTGGGTTAGGAACTTCTGTTATTGATCCTTTGATTACTGATACTCGTGGTTTAGGTTCAAATGTAGACAATTCTGTTTTACCGAACACTAGACCTATCCACTCGGGAACGGATTTGGTTTTTAAATTGAAAGCTGATGATTATGATGGATCATCACCTCTTCGTGAATTTTTGGTTCAATTTCAAGTCATCGCTAGAACAAACAATTGGACACCTGCAAATAAATCAGCAGCTCTTATTTCTTGTTTGAAAGGAAGTGCAAAATCAATTCTCGTTGAATCTGATCTGACTGCGTCAAATTTTGATGATTTAGTTTCCCAACTTGAACTTCGTTTTGGTGATAAACACTTAGCACCCACTTACTACTCACAATTTCAGAACAGACGTCGACGTTTTCGTGAATTTTTCCCAACATTGGCTGCCGATCTCGAGAGACTTTCTGCTTTGGTTTATCCGGAATGTCCATTTGCAGTCCAAGATAAAATCGCTCGTGCCCAATTTATAGTTGCTATTTTTGATTCATCGATCAGGGAGATCCTTCGTTTAGAAAGGATAACTTCACTGAAAGTTGCTCTTGCTCGCGCTATAGAAGTGAAGGTTATTCGTGATTTAGATAAGAGATCTCAGACTTCAAGGAGAACGAATGACACATATAAGACTGGAATCAACTCTTCGAATTCACAGTCTAAAGGTCCTCAATCTTCGGACAAACAGAGATCTCAAGATTTCTTTAAGCATATTGAATGTTGGAAGTGTGGTAAAAAAGGACATTTTAGATCAAATTGTCCAAATCAGATGAGCGGCCAGGGAAACTAGGTTATGTTGAACTTTCTGGACCGAGTTCAACAGAACTTGACAAGACTCCAACAAACATACACTCTTGTCTGATTGATTATAATGTTGGAAGAATTAATAGGAACTCAAATAAATTTTATTTTGATGGTTTAATTAATGACAAAACTTGTATTTTTAAAGTAGATTGTGGTTCTGATGTGACTATTATAAATCCGAAATTTGTAGAGTCAAAAGATAAAAGAATTTCTATTAATTTTACAACTCTTAAGTATCCGACTAGAGAAAAGATACCAGTTAAATTTTTGATTTCAGCTTCGATAAAATTGTGTGACCATTCAGCTAATTTAGATGTTTTTGTTGGAAATATTATTGATGATTGTATACTTGGTAGTGATTTCCTTGATGCAACTGGTATTGTTCACCTGTAGTTCTCAAGAAGAAGAAGGATGGAAAAATTCGTTTTTGTATTAATTTTCAAAAAATTAATGCAATTACAGTTAAGGATTCGTACCCTTTACCAAGAGTTGACGATACTCTTGATAAACTTGCAGGATATTCGTGGTTTGGTACTCTGGACTTGAAGAGTGGATACTGGCAAATCAAGATTCGAGAAGAAGATAGGAAAATCACGGCTTATTCAATCGGAAAAGGACTTTGGCAATTTACAGTTATGCCATTTGGTTTATGCAACGCACCTGAGACTTTTCAACGTTTAATGGAAAAATTACTCAGAGACTAACTTTCCAAATTCTGTTTAGTCTATTTGGATGACGTTATGGTATTGGGAAAGTCATTTTATGAGATAATAATTAACCTGAAGAAAGTGTTTGTTCGTTTTCAAGAAGCAGGATTACGTCTTAATAAGAAGAAATGTGTTTTCTTCAGCAGGCAAGTTGAATATTTAGGATACATCGTTTTAGAAGAAGGAAAAACAGCTGATCGAAAGAAGATTGAATGTGTTGTAAACTGGCCAATTCCTCATAACAAAAAGGCTGTGTGGAGTTTCGTGAATATATATGGTTATTATAGGCGACTTATTAAAGGTTTTGCTGACATAGCTCAACCTTTATACAGGTTAACTGAAAAATCGGCTAAGTTCATAGGGTCAGAGGAATGTCAAAAAGTTTTGTCAAGATTGAAAGAGGTTCTTACAACACCTCCAATTTTGGCATTTCCTTCTCTTTCTTCTGAATTTATTTTAGATACTGACGCTTCTGACCACAGAAATGGGTCGGTTCTTTCTCAGAAACAAGATGGAATCGAACGTGTCATAGGTTATTATAGTAGAGTCCTTTCAAAATCAGAGAGAAATTATTGTGTCACTCGACGTAAACTACTTGCTATTATAGAATCGTTACAAAATTTTCATCATTACCTTATCGGTAAACCTTTCATTATTAGGTCTAATCATTCTTCTTTAACTTGGTTATTGTCGTTTAAGGAATTGGATGGACAATTGGCTCGTTGGTTAGGGAAATTGGATCAGTACAACTACAAAATTATTCACAGGAAACGCAATTTTCATTGAAATGCTGATGGACTTTCAAGACGGCCTTGTGAAGATTTCTCCTGCAAATATTGTTCCAGAGTAGAAGAAAAATTCAATAATGTAGAAACAATTTGACATATCATTTTTTAAGAAAACACATCAGAAGAATGGAAGAATAGTCAGGCAGAAGATGAAGCTATTTCTTTCATTTGTCAAACGAAACTAATTGAATATAATAAAAGAATACTAATTGATGGGATTTTGTATACAGAATGGGTTTCAACGAATTTAGATTACAAAATCCATCAATTAGTTGTTCCTCAACATAAAATTAAAGATATTTTGGAAGAAGCACATGATTCACCATCTGGTGGACATTATGGAGTAATCAAGACTTTAAATAAAATTAGAAAAAGATTTTATTGGGCTACTTGTAAAAGAGATGTAGAAAATTGGTGTAAATCTTGTGAAGTCTGTGTTTCAAAGAAAGGTCCTCCAGATAAAGGTCATGGTGAGATGAATATTTATAATTCAGGAGTTCCATTTGAAAGACTCCAAATGGATATCTTAGGCCCATTTCCACTTTCTTCTTTGGGCAATAAATACCTCTTAATTGTGACAGACTGTTTTTCAAAATGGGTTGGAGCTTTTCCTCTCTCAAATATGAGAACAAAAACCATTGCTGAGGTTTTTGTTGATCAGCTTGTTTGTAGGTATGGGGTACCTTTAGAGGTAAATACTGATCAAGGAACGAATTTTGATTCGAAATTGATTAAAAATTTATCTGAGTTGTTTGGAATTTAGAAGACAAGAACGACACCATTACACCCACAATCAAATGGACAAGTAGAAAGACAACACCAAACACTTCTACACTATCTCACAAAATACATACATGAAAATCAAAAAGACTGGGATCGCTGGCTTTCACTATTTTTGTTAGCTTACAAATCCTGCAAACATGCGACGACTGGAACTACTCCGGCTGAGATGTACACCGGTTTCGATCTGAGGCTTCCTTTGGACTTGATTCGAGGATGTCTACCGGAGGAGATCGAGATTGAAGGAGACGGGGATTACGTACACAAGCTTCGGAGGAAACTCAGCGAGATCCACAATATGGTACGAGACCGGATTAACTTACAATCGGAAAGAACGAAGTCTTGGTACGACAAACGAGCTCTCAACATTGAATATTCCCAAGGCCAAAAACTTTGGTTCTTCAACCCTCAAACAACCAAAGGAAAAGCACCAAAACTCCAGTCAAATTGGGTAGGACCTTGGGAAGTTGTGAGGAAAATTAATGACGTCGTTTATTGTATTCGCCGTTCACCAAAACATAAATCCAAGATAGTCAACATCAATCATCTTGGGACTTACACTGAGAGAGACACCCGATAATGAAGACTGCTCTGCTCACGGTTCTTTTGAGCTGTGATTTTTCCCGTGGGCGTGAAGATAAATACCAGAGCAGGGACTTGAGGTGAGGTTCCACAGCATGTCAAGTTCCCCCCTCTTGTCTGAAGACCGATTTCGACCAAATAAGAAGGATGATTGAAGTAGATTCTTCAAAAGACGGATCCGTCTTAGTCTTGTTAAGTGATGACTGGTATCGCATCTGTAAACATTGCTCGGTAACTTGATGCCAAGGATGGGTCAAGGTAGAAGATGTTGGTGTCGGTTCCTATAAGTCATCATTGGATTGTAACAGGAACAACCCACTTGAAGGGTGGATGGTTATGATTGTCGGGACGACGATCTGAAAAGGAGAGGACAGTGTTGTGACCGAGCTCGAATGTTGCGCGATTCTAACACCGAGAATCGCGCATAGAAACCCCTAGCAACGAGATCAACGACGTCGCGGATGTTATTGTTTATGTTCAGTCTGATTCTGACAGCTGTTGAGAACAGTTGTGTTTACGTTCGATTAAAGAGTCGGAGTTCAAGTGTGCTTTTCTATAAATACGTGTTGTCATTCTCATTACCCGAACCCGATCGTAACAGTATGTACGTGTGTATGTATGTACGTATGTTTGTATGTATGTATGTATGTATGTATGTCTGTATGTATGTATGTATGTGTATATGAATATATGAATGTGGGCATGTATGTATTTACGTATGTTTGTATGTACGTATGTGTGTATGTATGTATGAATGTGTGTATGTATGTGTGTATGTATGTATGTATGCGTGTATTTATGTACGTATGTGTGTATGTATGTATGTGTGTATGTATGCATGTGTGTATGTATGCATGTGTGTATGTATGTATGTTTGTATGTATATGTGTGTGTGTGTGTGTGTGTGTGTGTGTGTGTGTGTGTGTGTGTGTGTGTGTGTGTGTGTACGTAGGTATGTATGTATGTGTGTATGTATGTATGCGTGTACGTATGTGTGTACGTATGTATGTATGTATGTATGTATGTATGTATGTATGTATGTATGTATGTGTGTATGTCTGTATGTATGTATGTATGTATGTATGTGTGTATGTATGTATATGTGTATGTTTTTTTTTTTTTTTTTCTTTTTTTTCTTATAGAGAGAGAGGTTTAAGGCAAATCCATTATGGACCATGACATGATATAGTGAAGTACCACCGTGTGTGAGACTCGCACTCACTAAACCTTCCAGTATACGCCAGGGTTTTTACGCCCCACCGCAACCGGATCCCCTCCGTTCACTTTTTGACCCTTAGTAAAGTGAACCGTGCCCTTTCTTCTGAGTTGACCTCCCCGCGGTACTACCGCCAAGCAATGCTTCGCGGGGGTCATTGGGCTCCTGCCCTCTTCTGTGAATGTGGTCGGAATCACTGGTTCTCCCATTACCGTCATTAGTAGTCTTCCGTGTTGTGTGCCTTCTACTTCTTACCGCATCGTCCGGTCGCCAGCTTCATTCAGCATCTCTCGTCTTTTTCTTCTTCCTTCTTCGTCTTTTCTGACCTTCTTAAGTATATCTGCTGCATAGTTGTTTACTGTGCACCATCCATCCTCCGAAGTCAGCATAGCCTCCATAATCGACTCAGGTGTTACTCTGGTCTGGAGATAGCTCTCAAGTTCTTCTCTTTCCTGTTGGTATCGTGAGCAGTCACAGAAGACATGCTCCGCATCCTCGTCAGCGTCCATACACACTGGGCAGTTTGGACGGTCTTCTAATTTGAATCGGTGCAGGTACGCCCGGAAGCATCCGTGCCCGGTCAAAAACTGTGTGAGGTGGTAATTTACTTCCCCATGTCTTCTTTCGGTCTAGCCCTCTATCCTTGGTATGAGGCGATGTGTCCATCGCCCCTTGCCACTGGAGTCCCATCTTTTTTGCCACTCAGTCAGTGTCTGCTTCTTCGCGGAATCCCAGATGTCCTTCTGAGTGTTGGCATTTTGTTGTCGCTTTGTCTCGAAGACATTCTTTCTCTCCATTGCTAGGAGGTCAATAGGCGGCATGCCTGCTATAATACAGGCAGCCTCATCTGATACCGTACGATAAGCAGACGCGACCCTAAGTGCACTTCGTCTGTATACAGTCGACAGCTTGTTTGCGTACGTTTTCACTAACATGGCATCTGCCCATATAGGAGCCCCGTACAACATAATCGATGTGATTACACTGACTAAGAGCAACCTTCTACCTTGCGTTGGCCCTCCTACATTTGGCATCAATCGAGATAAAGCAGCGCCAACTTTTGCTGCTTTATCACTCACTGTTTCAAGATGCTGCTTAAATGTAAGTCTTGCATCAATGGTAATGCCCAGGTACTTAATGGTTGGTTGAGAAACAATCTTGTGTCCATCCACTATTAGCGTTATTTTCTCCATTTTCTTCCTACTAGAAATAAGAAGAACTTCGGTTTTATGACTGGCCAATTCCAGTCCTGTCTCTGTCAGCCATTCGCGTATTATACGAATAGCCTCGTCAGCTATCTCTGTTATATCTTCTATGCTTTTCGCTACCACGACTAGTGCTATGTCGTCAGCGAATCCTATCACTGTCGCCCCTTTGGGTAACTGTAGCCTTAGTACCCCATCGTACAAGCTGTTCCAAGTCGGTGAACCAAGCACTGATCCCTGGGGTACTCCTCCTGTTACTTCATAGGTCTTGGTGCCATTGTCAGTGTCATATAATAAGATTCTGTCCTTCAAGTAGTCGGACATCATCCTTCTTATATATAAAGGCACTTCTTGTTTACGAAATGCCTCGTGTATTTTGGTCCATTTGGCCGAGTTGAATGCATTTTTGACGTCCAGAGTGACGACAGCGCAATACTCCTTTGCTCCTCCTTTCCATCTCTTTCCCTCTATCGCTGCGCGCGCAGTGTCAATCACTATGTTCACTGCGTCTAGAGTTGATCGTTTCCTCCGAAAGCCGTATTGGTGTTCCGCAAGTCCCCCTTTTTCTTCTATTGCCTGATCCATTCTGACGCAAATTATGCGTTCCAGAATCTTGCCTGAGGTGTCCAGCATGCAGAGCGGTCTGTATGATGAAGCGTCCTCAGGTGGCTTCTTTCCCTTTGGTAGTAGCACAAGTCGTTGTCTCTTCCAGTCGGCGGGAAATATTCCCTCTTTTAGACATGTGTTGTACAAGTCTATGAAGATCTCTGGTTGGGCGAATATAGCATGTTTCAATGCTATATTGGGAATGCCATCCAGGCCTGGAGCCTTGTTGTTTCCAACCCTCTTGCAAGCGCTTAGCAGTTCCTCCATTGTGACTGGAGGAATAGCTTCTTCGTTTGCCTCTGATTCTATAACACACGGTTCGTCCCGTTGTGTGGGGAACAGTTTAGTCACTACTCGATCTAATAATTGTGGGCACTTGGGAGGGGGTGCGTAGCTTCCTTTGATCTTCTTCATTACTATTTTATAAGGTCTACCCCAGGGGTCTTTATTAACCTCGTCATGTAATTCCTTCAGGCACCGTCGCTTATTGGTACGGATTGTCTTCTTAAGCTTTCGCTTAGCGTCCTTCATTTCCTGGTGGTAGGCATCTACTAATTCCTGGCCTCTTCCAGTTTTATAGTATTTCTTTCTTGCCCGCTGCTCCTGTCTCCTAGTCCGATGGCACTCGCTACGAGCGCTATCCGCCTCACTATTCCACCAGTATACTGGTGGTCGTCTTTGGTTGGGCACTCTTCTTGGCATAGCTGCGTCGCAGGCTCGGGTGATATTTTTCATCACCTGTTTAGCCTTGCTGTCCGGTGTCCCAAACAGTTGTATTTCCTCCAGTGCCAACAGAAACATCTCCTTATCATAGTCAGTTATTACTGGCTTTCTTCCCGCCATATCCTGTACGAGTCGATCTAACAGTCTTTCGAACTGTTCAATTGGCGCATTAGGCGGGGCATAGCAGCTGTATACGTATATACCTGCTACCTTCGCCCGTACAAATCCTTCCTCACGAGTCATCATTTTTTCCTGGAAAGCTGAACTTGCCAGTGTCGTCCGTGTCCCATGATGGCTGGTCCAGATCTCTGTATTGTTCACATATGATGGCCACATCAACCTTCGTCTCTCGAACGTACTGGTTAAGTAGGTCCTGTGCTGTCTCGCAGTGATTTAGGTTTAACTGCACTATCTTCATTATCTTTTTTTTTTTCTTTTAACTCTTCTAATGCAGCTCTGTAGATAGGACATGTGTAGCTACCGGCTGCATGATCAGTTTTTCCTCCTGCGCTCCTTTCACAGCAGAGTACGCAATTTGGTTGATTCTTACACTCTCTTGCTTTATGGTCTATATTTCCACATTTGTAGCAGAGGTTACTTCGGTCCTGTGCTACCTTGCAACTTTTGGCGATATGTCCAAATCCTAGACACTTATAACATCTAAGTGGACGTATGTTCCTTTCCATCTGCCGTATTCGGCAGACTACCCAGCCTATCTTGATTTTGCGCTTAGCTATCATCTGTCGAGCCATTTTTGTTGGCATTTGGGTGACCGCGGTCTGCGTGTCACCGTATGCCTTACGCAATGATTTTACTACAATCTCGTCCAATTTGGACGCGTCGCTACTTTGGGACTCCCTGCGTAGCGCCTCTAGAATGTCCTCCTTGCTAGTTAGTACGTCGAGATCCTTTATTTCAAAGGCCACTACGTCTTGTAGGGTCCTTATTTTGGTACCCCCATCTAGCACTTCTTGCACCGCTTGCCGGAGTTCCGTAGCCTTCCCTTCCGCTGTGCGTTGGAGTTGTGTGTGTGTGTGTGTGTGTGTGTACGTAGGTATGTATGTATGTGTGTATGTATGTATGCGTGTATGTATGTGTGTACGTATGTATGTATGTATGTATGTATGTATGTATGTATGTATGTGTGTATGGCTGTATGTATGTATGTATGTATGTATGTGTGTATGTATGTATATGTGTATGTATTTACGTATGTTTGGATGTATGTATGTATGTATGTATGTATGTCTGTATGTATGTATGTATGTATCTATGTATGTGTGAATGAATATATGAATGTGTGTATGTATGTATACGTGTATGTATTTACGTATGTTTGTATGTACGTATGTTTGTATGTATGTATATGTGTATGTATTTACGTATGTTTGTATGTACGTATGTATGTATTTATGTATGTATGTGTGTATGTATGCATGTGTGTATGTATGCATGTGTGTATGTATGTATGTTTGTATGTATGTGCGTGTGTGTGTGTGTGTGTGTGTGTGTGTACGTAGGTATGTATGTATGTGTGTATGTATGTATGCGTGTATGTATGTGTGTACGTATGTATGTATGTATGTATGTATGTATGTATGTATGTGTGCATGGCTGTATGTATGTATGTATGTATGTGTGTATGTATGTATATGTGTATGTATTTACGTATGTTTGTATGTATGTATGTATGTATGTATGTTTTTTTTTTTTTTTTTTTTTTTTTTCTTATAGAGAGAGAGGTTTAAGGCAAATCCATTATGGACCATTACATGATATAGTGAAGTACCACCGTGTGTGAGACTCGCACTCACTAAACCTTCCAGTATACGCCAGGGTTTTTACGCCCCACCGCAACCGGATCCCCTCCGTTCACTTTTTGACCCTTAGTAAAGTGAACCGTGCCATTTCTTCTGAGTTGACCTCCCCGCGGTACTACCGCCAAGCAATGCTTCGCGGGGGTCATTGGGCTCCTGCCCTCTTCTGTGAATGTGGTCGGCATCACTGGTTCTCCCATTACCGTCATTAGTAGTCTTCCGTGTTGTGTGCCTTCTACTTCTTACCGCATCGTCCGGTCGCCAGCTTCATTCAGCATCTCTCGTCTTTTTCTTCTTCCTTCTTCGTCTTTTCTGACCTTCTTAAGTATATCTGCTGCATAGTTGTTTACTGTGCACCATCCATCCTCCGAAGTCAGCATAGCCTCCATAATCGACTCAGGTGTTACTCTGGTCTGGAGATAGCTCTCAAGTTCTTCTCTTTCCTGTTGGTATCGTGAGCAGTCACAGAAGACATGCTCCGCATCCTCGTCAGCGTCCATACACACTGGGCAGTTTGGACGGTCTTCTAATTTGAATCGGTGCAGGTACGCCCGGAAGCATCCGTGCCCGGTCAAAAACTGTGTGAGGTAGTAATTTACTTCCCCATGTCTTCTTTCGGTCCAGCCCTCTATCCTTGGTATGAGGCGATGTGTCCATCGCCCCTTGCCACTGGAGTCCCATCTTTTTTGCCACTCAGTCAGTGTCTGCTTCTTCGCGGAATCCCAGATGTCCTTCTGAGTGTTGTCATTTTGTTGTCGCTTTGTCTCGAAGACATTCTTTCTCTCCATTGCTAGGAGGTCAATAGGCGGCATGCCTGCTATAATACAGGCAGCCTCATCTGATACCGTACGATAAGCAGACGCGACCCTAAGTGCACTTCGTCTGTATACAGTCGACAGCTTGTTTGCGTACGTTTTCACTAACATGGCATCTGCCCATATAGGAGCCCCGTACAACATAATCGATGTGATTACACTGACTAAGAGCAACCTTCTACCTTGCGTTGGCCCTCCTACATTTGGCATCAATCGAGATAAAGCAGCGCCAACTTTTGCTGCTTTATCACTCACTGTTTCAAGATGCTGCTTAAATGTAAGTCTTGCATCAATGGTAATGCCCAGGTACTTAATGGTTGGTTGAGAAACAATCTTGTGTCCATCCACTATTAGCGTTATTTTCTCCATTTTCTTCCTACTAGAAATAAGAAGAACTTCGGTTTTATGACTGGCCAATTCCAGTCCTGTCTCTGTCAGCCATTCGCGTATTATACGAATAGCCTCGTCAGCTATCTCTGTTATATCTTCTATGCTTTTCGCTACCACGACTAGTGCTATGTCATCAGCGAATCCTATCACTGTCGCCCCTTTGGGTAACTGTAGCCTTAGTACCCCATCGTACAAGCTGTTCCAAGTCGGTGAACCAAGCACTGATCCCTGGGGTACTCCTCCTGTTACTTCATAGGTCTTGGTGCCATTGTCAGTGTCATATAATAAGATTCTGTCCTTCAAGTAGTCGGACATCATCCTTCTTATATATAAAGGCACTTCTTGTTTACGAAATGCCTCGTGTATTTTGGTCCATTTGGCCGAGTTGAATGCATTTTTGACGTCCAGAGTGACGACAGCGCAATACTCCTTTGCTCCTCCTTTCCATCTCTTTCCCTCTATCGCTGCGCGCGCAGTGTCAATCACTATGTTCACTGCGTCTAGAGTTGATCGTTTCCTCCGAAAGCCGTATTGGTGTTCCGCAAGTCCCCCTTTTTCTTCTATTGCCTGATCCATTCTGACGCAAATTATGCGTTCCAGAATCTTGCCTGAGGTGTCCAGCATGCAGAGCGGTCTGTATGATGAAGCGTCCTCAGGTGGCTTCTTTCCCTTTGGTAGTAGCACAAGTCGTTGTCTCTTCCAGTCGGCGGGAAATATTCCCTCTTTTAGACATGTGTTGTACAAGTCTATGAAGATCTCTGGTTGGGCGAATATAGCATGTTTCAATGCTATATTGGGAATGCCATCCAGGCCTGGAGCCTTGTTGTTTCCAACCCTCTTGCAAGCGCTTAGCAGTTCCTCCATTGTGACTGGAGGAATAGCTTCTTCGTTTGCCTCTGATTCTATAACACACGGTTCGTCCCGTTGTGTGGGGAACAGTTTAGTCACTACTCGATCTAATAATTGTGGGCACTTGGGAGGGGGTGCGTAGCTTCCTTTGATCTTCTTCATTACTATTTTATAAGGTCTACCCCAGGGGTCTTTATTAACCTCGTCCTGTAATTCCTTCAGGCACCGTCGCTTATTGGTACGGATTGTCTTCTTAAGCTTTCGCTTAGCGTCCTTCATTTCCTGGTGGTAGGCATCTACTAATTCCTGGCCTCTTCCAGTTTTATAGTATTTCTTTCTTGCCCGCTGCTCCTGTCTCCTAGTCCGATGGCACTCGCTACGAGCGCTATCCGCCTCACTATTCCACCAGTATACTGGTGGTCGTCTTTGGTTGGGCACTCTTCTTGGCATAGCTGCGTCGCAGGCTCGGGTGATATTTTTCATCACCTGTTTAGCCTTGCTGTCCGCTGTCCCAAACAGTTGTATTTCCTCCAGTGCCAACAGAAACATCTCCTTATCATAGTCTTTCACTTTCCAACCGATTCTATTGGTCCTTGTACTCGCGCTGGAACCCTGCTTTGATCTTCCTATCTCCATAATTATGGCCTGGTGATCACTATTGGTGTAGTGTTCACTCACGATCCACGTGTCGACTGAGTCAATTAAACAGCTGCTAACATATGTCAGATCTACTATAGATCCTGTGTCCCCTCTTCTAAAAGTGTTGGTACAACCCTGATTAACTAGTATCAAATCTAGGAGTGCGAATGTTTCCAGCAGCACCCGTCCTCTTTGATTAGTCCTTTGGCTGCCCCACTCTACGGCCCATGCGTTAAAATCGCCTGCTATTATTACTGGCTTTCTTCCCGCCATATCCTGTACGAGTCGATCTAACAGTCTTTCGAACTGTTCAATTGGCGCATTAGGCGGGGCATAGCAGCTGTATACGTATATACCTGCTACCTTCGCCCGTACAAATCCTTCCTCACGAGTCATCATTTTTTCCTGGAAAGCTACGTCGCCACATGTCCAGATCGCTGCTTTGCCAGTGTCGTCCGTGTCCCATGATGGCTGGTCCAGATCTCTGTATTGTTCACATATGATGGCCACATCAACCTTCGTCTCTCGAACGTACTGGTTAAGTAGGTCCTGTGCTGTCTCGCAGTGATTTAGGTTTAACTGCACTATCTTCATTATCTTTTTTTTTTTTCTTTTAACTCTTCTAATGCAGCTCTGTAGATAGGACATGTGTAGCTACCGGCTGCATGATCAGTTTTTCCTCCTGCGCTCCTTTCACAGCAGAGTACGCAATTTGGTTGATTCTTACACTCTCTTGCTTTATGGTCTATATTTCCACATTTGTAGCAGAGGTTACTTCGGTCCTGTGCTACCTTGCAACTTTTGGCGATATGTCCAAATCCTAGACACTTATAACATCTAAGTGGACGTATATTCCTTTCCATCTGCCGTATTCGGCAGACTACCCAGCCTATCTTGATTTTGCGCTTAGCTATCATCTGTTGAGCCATTTTTGCTGGCATTTGGGTGACCGCGGTCTGCGTGTCACCGTATGCCTTACGCAATGATTTTACTACAATCTTGTCCAATGTGGACGCGTCGCTACTTTGGAACTCCCTGCGTAGCGCCTCTAGAATGTCCTCCTTGCTAGTTAGTACGTCGAGATCCTTTATTTCAAAGGCCACTACGTCTTGTAGGGTCCTTATTTTGGTACCCCCATCTAGCACTTCTTGCACCGCTTGCCGGAGTTCCGTAGCCTTCCCTTCCGCTGTGCGTTGGAGTTCCAAAAGCAGGTCCCCAGCCGCAGTCCTGCGTACCCTGTTTACGCATTCGCCGAGTGCCGTCAATTTGGGTTCCGCCTTCATCTATCTCAAGATATCAGCGTAAGAGGTCCCTTCGGCGGCCTTTATAATAAGGGCCTCCGGTCGGGTTGGTCTTGCCCGTGTCGTTTTAGATTTTTTAGTGCCTTTTTGGCTTATGTATGTATGTATGTATGTATGTATGTATGTCTGTATGTATGTATGTATGTATGTATGTGTGAATGAATATATGAATGTGTGTATGTATGATATGTGTATGTATTTACGTATGTTTGTATGTACGTATGTGTGTATGTATGTATGATTGTATGTATGTGCATGTGTGTGTGTGTGTGTGTGTGTGTACGTAGGTATGTATGTATGCGTGTATTTATGTACGTATGTGCATATGTATGTATGAATGTGTGTATGTATGTATGTATGTATGTATGTATGTATGTATGTATGTATGTGTGTATGAATGTATGTATGTGTGTATGTATGTATGTATATATGCATGTATGTATATGTGTATGTATGTGTGTATTTATGTACGTATGTGCGTATGTGTGTATGACTGTTTGTATGTATGTATGTGCGTAGGTATGTATGTATGTGTGTATGTGTGAATATGTGTATGTATGTGTGTATATATCTATGTATGTGTGTATATATGTATGCGTGTATGTATGTGTGTACGTATGTATGTATGTATGTATGTATGTATGTATGTATGTGTGTACGGCTGTATGTATGTATGTATGTATGTATGTGTGTATGTATGTATATGTGTATGTATTTACGTATGTTTGTATGTATGTATGTATGTATGTATATATGTATGTATGTATGTCTGTATGTATGTATGTATGTATGTATGTGAGAATGAATATATGAATGTGTGTATGTATGTATATGTGTATGTATTTACGTATGTTTGTATGTACGTATGTGTGTATGTATGTATGTTTGTTTGTATGTGCGTGTGTGTGTGTGTACGTAGGTATGTATGTATGTGTGTATGTATGTATGCGTGTATGTATGTGTGTACGTATGTATGTATGTATGTATGTATGTATGTATGTATGTATATGTGTATGGCTGTATGTATGTATGTATGTATGTATGTGTATATGTATGTATATGTGTATGTATTTACGTATGTTTGTATGTATGTATGTATGTATGTATGTATGTATGAATGTATTTACGTATGTTTGTATGTACGTATGTGTGTATGTATGTATGAATGTGTGTATGTATGTATGTATGTATGCATGCATGTATATATATATATGTATGTGTGTATGTATATATGTATGTGTGTATGTATATATGCACGTGTGTATATATGTGTGTGTATATATATATATGTGTATATACTTATGAAACCATAATTTGCGTACACCATAACTCTTCAAGGGAAGCATACCACACACTGAGATTTTGCAGGCATATTACATACGTTTGAATTTAAAATGATTTTTGCAACTAAATGGATAATATTAAACTAATTCTTTAGCAAAAAGATTAATTTTTAAAAAGTTGTAACAATCGAAAAAAAAATCTTTTATTTTTTTATACGTTGAACTTGTCAAAATATGTACGTTTACATAAAGTTGATATAATTTCCTTCCGGTTGATATATCTTACAATAACTTTAAACTTATTTTCCTGAAATAATAACAATATATTAGTTTAAACAATTTATAAAAAAAAATATATAGATTTTTATTTTATACGTTGAACATTTAAAAAATATCTACGGTTTCACGAAGTTGACGTAGTTTCCTTTCATTTGAAATAATTTATAGTGACTTTAAAGTTATTTTTGTAAAATAATAACAAAATATGACCCTAGTGGAAATGAAAATTGTGCCAAAGTGTGCCAAACTATGCCCAATTGTGTCAAACTGTGCCATACTATGCCAAGTCATGCTAAACCTATGCCATTTCGGACGTTTCGCACAGTTTGGCACAGTTTGGCATAGTTCGGCACACTTTGGCATAGTGTCGCACATTGTGGCACTTTGTGTCATAGTCACAAATTTTGAAAGAAAATACTTTGTCTACCGTTTTTTTAAGATTGGCATGGCTTAGCACGAATCTACACAGTCTGGCACAGATTAGCACAGTACGATACATATTGGTACAGGGCGACATAGTTTTACACAGTTTGGTATGATTAGGCATAATAGATTTATTACGAAAATATTTATCCAGAATTGCATTCAATGTTAGTAATATCAATAACAGAAACCTTTAAGTCGGCAATTACAGAACCTTGTGAAGTATCATCTGAAAAAACAAAGTATTTAAATTGAATAATTATACTCGTTAACTTATTTTTATTTGTAATATATTTTTCTAAATAATTTTAATAACAGTCCTTACCTTTTTATTAATTTAATTCAACTTTTGAAGGCACAGAAGCTGTATTACTTGGAGTCAGTAATATTGGATCAATGTCCAAATTTGAATCACCAGATTCGTTTTCTATTTCTGGATCACTCGATACATGTTCAATTACATTTTATATTTTAGTAGATGCAAGATTACGCGGTAATTTAGATGATAGACACAGCTTGAACTTCATGTTCATCGGTATCGTTAAGCAAAGATGGATTTGTATGTCCTTCAGGTTCTTTCTTTGACTTCTTACTTTTCTTGCTTGTTTGAATTATAGTAGATTTTCCATCTGAAATTATTATAAGAAAATAATGTAAAATACTCATAATAAAATGATTACATTGTTTAACACTTTGTAAGCATTTTTTACATTCCAACTTTCTTTTACTCTGAGGTTTATTAGCTGCTGTTGATGATATTTTTAATTTTAATTGATTACTTTCCTTGTCTAATTTTTTGTTTGCTTAACTGCAGTATCTAATTTCTTTTGCATTTCAGAAAAACTATCGTTATCAGATTCTAAGGTTAGGACATTCTCTTCTGTTTTGAGGCCTTCTAGTTTCGGTAGACCTACCTCATAGGTATTTGTAATAATATTTTATAAATAAACAACTTCAATATTAGTATACATAAAAAACAAAATAATTAATTGAGGCTTTGGGGTCCAAAACCGGCCAAGTCCATTTTTCATAAGGACAATAGTTGACTGACCCAATAGTCAACTAATGCACTTATGGCAAATGGACTTGGCAGATATTGCACCCCAATATCTCAATTATTAATATAAACATAATACAGTTATGTATTTCAAACGGAAAGTAAATACATAAATACCTGTACGTCCTATGAATTTCACAGAGAAACTAAGCCAATCCTCTGGGGTATCAATTAGATTTTCAACTAAGTTATGCAGAAGCTGCACATTCTCCTCTTCCATAGAAGCCAGAAATTTAGTTGTGAATTCATCCCGGACATTATTAAACCCAAGCCATTTGCTAGGAACGATATATATTTGTTCCACCTTGCGTGGTCTTCCTAGATGAATAAACTGCACTAAACTGACGTCAAGAAGATCAGAATCAGATTCCTTTTGATTACTCTTCGGCATTCTATAATCAGAAATATACATGTGATTAAATTTTGAATGAACTATGTTTTTTTGTCACAATATTAAAGGTTATGATTATCAATTAATATTATTATTTTAATAGAATATTTTATTAAAATATAAGTATAATTTTAGAAAATAATTGAAATATTTATTACATTCTTACACAATCTATACAGCAGGTATTGATTTATAATAAACTATACCGGTTTTCTTTCAAAATAAATTGATAATGTACTAATCAACTATATCTAATTGTGAACAAAACAAACGAATGCCTTTTATTTTACGACATCGAAAATCGCATGTATGAAATTTGAAATAGAACAGATAAGGTTAGGTAAGATTAAGTTGCATCGAAGTTTTAAAGCAAATTTTTTAATAAATACTCTCATAATATAATATAAAAACGCCACAATATAAAAATATTTTGATACCCACCCTAGTGGAAATGACAACTGTGAAAAATTGTGAAAAACTATGAACAACATGTGAGAAAGTGCGAAAAAATGTGAAAATGCACATACTTTTGCAACATCTGTTTGCAACATTTGTCAAAACAAATATACACAGATTTTCACAGTTTCCCACACTTATAAAAAAACACGTATTTTATCTAATAAAACTTGCATAACTTTTCACAGTTTTTCACAGTTTTCCAAATTTTCTCACTTTTTTTCGTTACATTCTTTTATATGAAGGAAATTACAACTGTGAGAAATTGTGATAAAATGTGAGAAACTGTGAAAAACTGTGAAAAACTATCAGAAACTGTGACAAAATTTATGAAATATTCTATAATTATTTTTTAAAATTCTGTTCAAAATGTATGCCTATTTTCACAGTTGGTCACGATACTCTCATGGTTTTACACTCTTTTTCACACTTTTGTCACAGTTTTTCACAGTTTGAAATGTCCACTAGGGCAGGTGAGAAAAATAAATC
This sequence comes from Gastracanthus pulcherrimus, assembly GCA_949152435.1. Classification (NCBI taxonomy): domain Eukaryota; kingdom Metazoa; phylum Arthropoda; class Insecta; order Hymenoptera; family Pteromalidae; genus Gastracanthus; species Gastracanthus pulcherrimus. The sequence continues at coordinate 99,698,813 of OX424575.1, read as the reverse complement.
AAATTATAAATACCTTATTATGATTGAATTCTTTTGTAATATTTTTAATATAATAGTGGCACTACATATGATCTTATATTCTCTTCGTTTGAAAAATTTAATTGAAAATGGTTACATTTTCATTAATTTTCTGTGGTGGTATATAAATACATTCTTTTGTTAGTCGTCTTACTTCCCAAACATCTAAAGTGCCTGAATTACATGATCGATAAAACAGTTGTTCATTCTTTAAATATTTTTTAATTTTTGCGTGCACTATTTCATTAACTGTTATAAATTCACTTATTTGTATAACACTTTTACCTTGTAAAATAATTACATTATTTGGATGCGTGGTCGATAACATCAGTCCTTTATAAGTTAGTTTCAAAATCTTAGTTTATTTTCTCATTAAAATCACA